>WOVY01000065.1:100000-470000 GCA_013436015.1 Rhipicephalus annulatus | reverse complement strand
GGACAATGTGTAACAGCAAAACAGCTTTAAGCGCGTTAATGTTTCAAAGAAAGCACATCACAAAGAGTTACATAAACTCATTTTGTTGGTACGATGCACAAGAGAAGGACATCAAATGTTTCGAAAAAGTGTAAACTCATGAAGAAATGAAGAAAAAAATAATAAAGTGCATCGCTTAAGTGTCCGCATATTGCGAATGAGTTGAAGCTTGGCGCACTTTGTGCAAATTTCTCGCTTATCGTTTTTTTTCTCCTGGAAGTCCCTTTCAACAAAGCGTGCCACAGAGTGTCGAAGGGCAAAAACGTCACTAAGTCAGTCAACATGTCAGCACTCTACAGTAATCTATTCATTTTATTTTATATCGACAAGTCGTGCCGGGAAGAACGCCGCTTCGTCGTATTGGTAGTAACGCACGTACAGAACAAGCATCGAAAAGAAGCTTTAAATTTTAAACTCGTTAGAAGGACGAAGAGCTCGGGTACATTGGCGAATAATAAATTGCGTGGGACGAGTCCATTTAAAAAGGCTTATTAGAGACACGGCTAATTAGACGATAAGCCACGCCCGTGTTACAGATCAGTTTTTTTACTCGTCGAGAAAGTAGACTCTTCTAAAAACATATGGAGATTATACGCGGTCACTTAGACGGTGGTTTATTCCGCTACAAATATTAAACACACAAACTGTTGTTGTTATCCGATTAAGCAGATTTCAGGACTTTTACAACAGTTCTTTACTTTTACCGATAGAAAAGAGATTAAAGCAAGAGCTTAACTTGTTCAGAAAACAAAATGATGCAGAAAACTAGTTTCTTGTGGCAAGTGACAGTTTAGCTGTCCGCTCTATAAGAGCCGCGCAAATTTTGACGCGCTAAAGCTTTCAGCGGTGTACTAATTAGTGTTGAAGCATTCGTTTTTATCGTTTTGTTTTCTTTGCGTGTTCTCATTTGGCGAAAAAGAAAAGAAAAATGTGAGACTTTAGCCTACAGTAACGTGCTGAAGCGTGTATTTTGACGTTAAAATAAATCCCTTGCATGACGGTTTCCGAAGGGCACGCAAAACTAGTGAATGCCGCAGGTGTGCAACAAGTTCGGTATTCGGGTGTTCCTAGTGCGGCTTCAAAAGGGATAAGGAAAAGTTGACGAGGGAAATAAATAAAACTCATTCGATGGAAAAGTCAACTTTGAAAATAAGACAAGCAAACAATAAACAACGGAAAGAAGGGATGAATGGCTGATGGTGGTGAAAACGTAATTATTTATTTATTTACAAGAAATTTCTGCGGAGAAGCTCCGAGTATTCGGAGATGCTTGGCTTGCGGTGGGGGGGGGGGGGGGGGCTTAGTCCAGGGCTCCGCTTTCAGCAGCCGCTCTGCGGGCCCGGTTGATCAGACTCAACTGATCTTCCAGGTTCTCGCTGGCCAGCAGCTCCTCCCATCGCTCCGCTGTTGGATTTTGTACTGGTTGTAAGGCTGTAATGGGCTGACACTCCCACGTGACGTGGTACAGAGTGGCTTGAGCTGAACACCATGGGCAGAGAGGAGAGTATGCCGAGTGGTGAATTTTACTCAGGATGTGCAAATTCGGAAACGTGCCGGTTTGAATTTGCCTCCAGCTGACCGATTCCTCTTTATTTAGTGTTCGGCGTGGTAGCGAGTAAGCTTTCCTAAGTCGTCTGTAATGCTTTAGGATGGCCGAATAGTCGCAAGGGAGCGGAACGAGTTCCTCAGGGGTGGAGTTTGAAGGTGCTCGGCTCGCATACCCTCGAGCTATACCCTATCCGCTGCCTGATTCCTCTACAGTCCCATGTGGCCCGGAGTCCATATAATCCGATGCCAAATTCTGAGTGGATGTGTAATGGAATGCTCGCCAGTGCCTGTAGCGCTGAGGATGACGTTGAGTGTGGGTTGGCTGATGCGCCCCTGTAGGTAGTTGCCGCAAGCTGCTTGAGAGTCTGTGAGAACTGTCAGCCACCTTCGTTGTCTGTAGCCGAGGGTGAGAGCGAGCGCCATATGGCAGTTTCTTCAGCCTCTATGATGTTGTGGCACGGCACGGAAGCGCTGGTACGTTCTGTGAGTGTGTGGTCCATGACTGTGGCTACAGCTTATTGTTTGCATGGCCTTAGTTGGCGGCATCAACATAGTACGTAGTGTTCTTGTGTGCATAAATTCGCTCGAGGGCTTCCACTCTGGCTTCCCGCTGGCCCTGATGTAGTCGGGGATCCATATTGCGGGGGATGGGAGCGACCTTATAAGTGGCACGAAGTTGGTCCGGAATGGGCTTGCGACAAGCTGCGTCGTGAAACTGGCTGATGTAGCCAAGGCGTAGGAGCAGGTCTCGGCCTGTAGGTGTTTTCGTGAGCCACTGCAGTTGTGTGGCGAGTTGCGCTTCACAAAGTTCTTCAAAGGTATTGTGTAGACCCAATGCGAGGAGCTTGCTAGAAGGAGTGCCTGGTGGTAGCATGTGTGCTGCTTTGTAGGCCTTGCGGAGCATTGCGTCTACTTGGCCCTGTTCGCTTTTGGTGAGGCGTTGGTAGGGCAAACTGTATGTCACCCTACTGACCACGAGGCTACGTTTGAGTTTCAGGGTGTCCTCCTCGCGCATGCCATGGCGACGAGTGGCTACCCGAGATATCATTCAGACCACTTGCTGTGTAGTGGTGTGGAGAAGGGAAAGTGTGGGATTCACATGGCGGTTCTACTGTACCCACATGCCTAATATTCGAATGGTGGATTTCTCTGGGATTTGTTTGCCAGCAAGGACGACCTGGAGGCGGGAGCCTTGGTTGTTCTGCGCCGATGGTGGGAGCTTGCGTCAATAAATTCGTAGAAGCTCAGATTTTTTTGTTGCACAGGCCAGGCCCGTGCCTGTGAGTATTGTTCGACGCATGTGGCTGCCTGATGCAGGTTATATTCTTTTTCTCCAAGGGACCCCCGCGTGGCCCAGACTGTGATATCGTCCGCATACATTGCATGATGGATGCCATCGATGCAGTGGAGTTCATGTGCCAGGCCAACCATAGCTACATTAAAGAGTAGCGGGGAATGAATTGCTTAAGCGTAGAACGGAGCAATGAAAAGTCCTAAAAATTGTAGAAAAAAAGATTGAAAGGGGTGTTAAGGAGAGTGATAAGGATGTTGTGAGCATTCGAGAAAAACGACGACGACGAAGATGCGGGACAAGGCACGTGCGATTACGAGGCAACTGTGCGCCAATCAGCTGATGACCAGTGGTGGCCCATAGAGGTGGCGTGCCACAATTGGGCCACGTGCGACCATTACGTGGCAGTAGGCTGTGTGGCTGGGAACGAGCCGGAGCAGCGGCAGACGGGAGACAGCGGGCCGAAGCGTCGGACGCAGGCGATCCAGGTTCCGGCCAGGGAACGCGGCCGTCCACGCTGCTGCCCTCCAACTACCAGCTGGGGCGGCATTACCGGCACGAGTACCACATCACGGGGCGCGGCCTGGCCTTCTGTTCTCTTCCTTGCCGAGGGCATCGCGGATCTCGGCGAGGCGTCTCCACGGTCAGCCGTTCGACACAGCGATGAACGTGGCCTCGCTAATGGTCACGGTTGCGCCGAGCATCGCGTCTCGGCGCACGCTCTTCGCTGGACGGGCTGGCCATTCCCCGCACGGAGCATCGCGTCTCCGATGCGGGTTCACTGCTCAGTAGTCGCACCCATGCCATCAAGCGCCGGTGTCACCAAAGCGTCGCACATCGGCAAGGGACGAGCGAGATGTTCTGCCGGGCGAGACGCGGGCGTGTGTACGGAGGACCATGGAGCCGGGCAAGGTCCAGGGCGGCCGAGGATTCAGATGCCAGGGGAGTTCTGGCTGAATCGAGGATCGCCGAGCGTTGCCGAGCCGTACCGAGCGACGCGCCAGACTCGGACGTGGGCCGCGAGCTCATGAGCTGCAGTGTGCATCCGTGGGTACCAGGCGGTGCCCTGGCCATGAGGAGAAGAAGAAGGAACGTGCGGAAAGAGGAGAGCTCGAGGGTTGAGGCCACGAAGGCAGAAGAAGCGGTGCACCGCTCTAGAGTACGAGTTCCTGGCAGCGTTCCTGAGCCGGACGTGGGACCCGTATGTCACAGAACGAGCGCTAAAAATGAGCGCGCCGCCAAATTCTTGCGACAACGAGCGGGAGAAACGCCGCGAGGTCAAAAGAAAAAGAAAAGAAAACAAGCATCCAGGGCTCCCCGGGCGCGCGACGCCTCTCCTCTCGGAAGCGGCGAAGCTATGAACCTCCTCACCCCACAGCGGCGGCCGGGCAAGCGCTCGATTTTTCCAGAACGAAAGGGGCGTGGTCATACCGAGTTGAATCATCCTCCGGGGAGGGCATTCCAACCGTCTCACTCTCCCCTCAGCCTTCGCCGCGTATCGCGCCGACGAAATGACGAGAAATTTCTGGAAGGTGGCGCGGAAGGTATTTAATCGAGCGGCCGAGACGAGAAATCAGGAGGAGACGGAAGTGAGCGCCAGAGCGCGTAGGGATTCCGCCGTGTAGTCGGCGAAGTTTTTGGTCCGTAGGGACGAGGCCGGAGATGAAGAGGATTTCCACCTGAGGGGTGACGACTCGAGCTACCGGCAAGAGTGTGGGTTTACCGCTATCGAGCGAAGACGCGGGGCAACAGCTGCGTGTGTGAAGCCGACGTGTTCCGGCGAAGAAGTTGAAGTTGGAAGAGTGGCCATTTGAAGACGGGAGGTTTCCTGGAAGAGAAACTTCGAGGGCTGCGGAACGACAAGAACGCTGGACTTTGAGTGAGTGATTCTCGGAAGAGTATCATCTCGACTTTGGTTCCAAGAACTTTGGACTGAATAGGTTTTCTATCTCTTTAGTCTTTAAGTGCCTTGGTTGTTCAATGCATGCGACTGCATTGTTGTGCGTATTGTTGTCCGTGTCCGTTGTTTCAAGTGTGGCTGATTGTATTGTGTAGTACGTTGATTGATTGGTCTGATTGGTGACATATTGTATGCAACTATTGTGGAGTGTGCATTTTTGTGTATTGCTTTCGATCTGCCATTATTGAGAATATAATTTGCTTGTTTATCAACTCTCGGCTCTGACTTGTTCTTTGGGCCACAGCCGGCGTCCGATGGCGCGCCAAAAAGGACCACTTCTAAATTGTCCACGCTTTCGTGGTGCGGTTCGGGGGGCCGATACTTCGGCCCTTGGAATTAGCCCGGCGATCGCCTCCCTAATAAACGGGACGTGTGTGACACCGTACGTGTCGGCCACGTAGAGCTCCGGTGTGCCTGTTCGGGGTCGAGTCCGTCGGCCTGTACAAGGTCCAAGGACGGGGCCTGCGGAACGGCTCCTGCCTGGGTGCAGTGGCCGTTAGCAGGTTCGTGGACGAGGCCTACCGAGTATGGTCCTCGTGAGCCGTGGCCCGATCCTGGACCTCAGGAGTTGCGACCCTGACTGCTGGGTTGGCCGCGACGTCCGACTCAACGGCGCTGCACACGGTAGCGCATCCGTGTGCCGTCAGCCGTTCCAGCCGTGCCACCTTTGCCCTCGCGCACGTCGATGACCGCATCATGTCGGGAAATTGTCATGGTTTAGGACGTTCGTCACTATGTTTGTTGATAGCGGACGAGAAAGGATTAACATAAAAAATTGATGCGAACAAAAGAAGCGTTATATTGTACACTAGAGAACGAAGTGGCAGGTGAAAATAATACTATATGTTCAACCCTACACGCCAAGCATCACGCAACATGTACGAGAGTCGGACCTCTATTATGCGGAGAGCTCGCGGCTACGCTTACTCAGTGTCCAGCACGTATAGTTCTCGGTTCGCAAGAGGAAACCGCTGCCTCACAGTTTGGGTCCCCGTCGTCCCGACATGATGCGGTCGTCGACGTGCGCGAGGGCAAAGGTGGCACGGCTGGAACGGCTGACGGCACACGGATGCGCTACCGTGTGCAGCGCCATTGAGTCGGAAGTCGCGGCCAACCCAGCAGTCAGGGTCGCAACTCCTGAGGTCCAGGATCGGACCACGGCTCACGAGGACCACACCCGGTAGGCCTCGTCCACGAACCTGCTCCCGGCCACTGCACCCAGGCAGGAGCCGTTCTGCAGGCCCCGTCCTTGGACCTTGTACAGGCCAACGGACTCGACCCCGAACAGGCACACCGGGATCTCGACTTGGCCGACACGTACGGGTCCCACGTCCGGCTCAAGAACGCTGCCAGGAACTCGTACTCTCGAGCGGCGCACCGCTTCTTCTGCTTTAATGGCCTCAACCCTCAAGCTCTCCTCTTTCCGCACGTTCCTTCTTCTTCTCCTCTTGGCCAGGGCACCGCCAGGTACCCTCGGATGCACACTGCAGCTCATGAGCTCGCGGCCCACGTCCGAGTCTGGCGCATCGCTCGGTACCGCTCGGCACCGCTCGGCGATCCTCGATTCAGCCAGAACTCCCCTGGCATCTGAAACCTCGGCCACCCTGGACCTTGCCCGGCTCCATGGTCCTCCGTACACACGCCCGCGTCTCGCCCGGCAGAACATCTCGCTCGTCCCTTGCCGATGTGCGACGCTTTGGTGACACCGGCGCTTGATGGCATGGGTGCGACTACTGAGCAGTCAACCCGCATCGGAGACGCGATGCTCCATGCGGGGAATGGCCGGCCCGTCCAGCGAAGAGCGTGCGCCGAGACGCGATGCTCGACGCAACCGTGACCACTAGCCAGGCCACGTTCATCGCTGTGTCGAACGGCTGACCGTGGAGACGCTTCGCCGAGATCCGCGATGCCCTCGGCAAGGAAGAGAACAGAATGCCAGGCCGCGCCTCGAGATTTAGTACTCGTGCCGGTAATGCCGCCCCAGCTGGTAGTTGGAGGGCAGCAGCGTGGACGGCCGCGTTCCCTGGCCGGAACCTGGATCGCCTGCGTCCGACGCTTTGGCCCGCTGTCTCCCGTCTGCCGCTGCTCCGGCTCGTCCCCAGCCACACAGCCTACTGCCACGTAATGATCGCACGTGGCCCAATCGTGGCACGCCTCCTCTATGGGCCACCGCTAGTCATCAGCTGATTGGCGCACAGTTGCCTCGTAATCGCACGTGCCTTGTCCCGCACCTTAGTCGTCGTCGTTTTTCTCGAATCCTCACAATAACCCCCCACACAAGAAAGTTGTTTCTAGAAAACAACTTTTTTCACACAACAGTGAACAGACGTCGCTCCTCGAGCAGGAGCCTTTCAGCCTCCATGCGAGCTATTTCACGCTCATGCTCCGCCTGTGCTGCTAGACGTGCCTCCTCTCAATCTTTCGCTCTCTGGTCCCTCATTTCTTTTTCCTCAGCGCTCCCCCATGCCAGCAAAGCCTCTCCACTCAGCCCCATCTCCTTCCCTAGCTCAACTATTGTTCTCTTGTCGTCCATTCTCGTCTGCCACGCACAAACAACGTGAGGCTCTCAGATGTAACGCGAGAGCTTAGTCCTGTCACGGACGCCAGAAATTGTGATGGTTAAGGGGACGTTCGTCACTATGTTTGTTGATAGCGGACGAGAAAAAATAACATCAACAATTGATGCGAACAAAAGAAGCGTTATATTGTACACTAGAGAACGAAATGGCAGGTGAAAATAAAACTATATGTCCAACCCTACACGCCAAGCATCACGCAACATGTACGAGAGTCAGACCTCTATTATGCGGAGGGCTCGCGGCTATGCTTACTCCGAGTCCAGCGCGTATAGTTCTCGGTTCGCAAGAGGAAACCGCTGCCTCACAGTTTGGGTCCCCGTCGTCGCGACAGATGTAAATGAGTAAACGAGGGTGATCAAGGAGTTTGGAAAGAGAGTGAACGACGCGTGAAAATACAGTGAAGCATGGACGAAGAGGGTGTCAGAAGGGAGCAAACAAGGACTACGAGAAAAATAAAAGAAGCAAGAATGAAAGGACAGAAATAGTGAATAAACGAGTGAGTGAAATGAATGAACGGAGGAAGAATGAAATACGAAAAGGAAGAATGAAAGCCATGAAGAAAGAAAAAAAAAGTAAGGAAGGAGCAAAGGAAAGTAAGACAAAAAGGAAGAAAAGAAGAAAGTAAGCAAATAGATATATAAAGATAAGAAGAAAAAAATTGGCAGATCCCACGTACACTGGGAATCGATGATATGCGAAGCACGAATAAGAAAGTTTGATATGTCACATTGTTGCCCCGCCGTGGTGGTCTAGTGGCTAAGGTACTCGGCTGCTCACCCACAGGTCGCGGGATCGAATCCCGGCTGCGGCGGCTGCATTTCCTATGGAGGCGAAAATAAAGACCCATGTGCTCAGATTTGGTTGCACGTTAAGGAACCCCAGGTGGTCAAAATTTCCGGAGCCCTCCACTACACTGTCTCTCGTAATCATATGGTGGTTTTAGGACGCTAAACCCCACATATCAATCTGTCAATCATTATATCAACCAATCAATCAATCACATAATCAATCAATTGATATGTCACTTTAAAATCAGCACAACGTGACGAGGTGGAGGTAAATGATGCCGTACATGACTTCCGTGCCATAATTATCATGTTTGGATCTGTCGTTTACCCCCGTCATCTATTCACGTCATGTGATACTAAATTTAGTATATGTGGAGCAAGCGAAACGGCCACGAACACGCTATCAGCGTGGTATCGTGCCAAGTTCTAACATGACACGCGTGTCAGGATTATCACGTTTGCACCAGAATTATATTATGTCATAAATTGACGTCACGTAACACCAAACTTGGTATATGATAAGCGAGCAAAACGGCCGTGAGCGCATCATGAAGGGCCCAACATACTCCAATGTATACCATTGACTTGCGCGCAAGCTGGGCACAACGATGCTACAGTAGCAAAACGCGAGCACTCTGACGCCAGGCGTGACCAGCGTCCGTTGGCACGGCGCCACGGCAAATGGCGCGGAATTCGCGCCGATGCGTTACCCAGACAACATTGCGTCTCCCTCTTTTCATGACGAAGGGACGCTGAACGCGCTGAAACGTGCATGCGTCAACGCAGCGCGACGCACGCCGGTGAGTATATGGCGAAACCGGTGCCTGGCGTCGCAATGCTGGCGTCACGCGACGAAACGAACGCCGTCGAGCATGCGCACCGCGTCACGTCGAAATGTATTGTCGCCTTGACTGCGGCATGTAGTTACATGACACGCATCTCATGTTTATCATGTTTACACCAGTACCATACCTTCGTCATCCATTCACCGCCCGTAATACCAAATTTGGTATATCTAGTGGCTAAGGTACTCGGCTGCTGACCCGTAGGTCGCGGGTTCGATTCCCGGCTGCGGCGGCTGCATTTCCGATGGAGGCGGAAATGTTGTAGGCCCGTGTACTCAGATTTGGGTGCACGTTAAAGAACCCCAGGTGGTCAAAATTTCCGGAGCCCTCCACTACGGCGTCTCTCATAATCAAATGGTGGTTTTGGGACGTTAAACCCCACAAATCAATCAATCAATCAAATTTGGTATAAGTGAAGCTAGCGCAAGGAGGATTAAAAAAAATTGCCCGCAGCTTCCCTCGGGTGAACACTGAGGAGGATGCGGAGCATATAATTGGTTAACGGGGTGTTAAAGTGCGACTTACTTGGGTCGATGGCTAAATTGGTTAACGTGGTTGTGAAATGGGGTGTTAAATGGCGACTTACTTGGGTCGATGGCTAAATTGGTTAACGTGGTTGTAGGAGGGGGTGTTAAATGAGTGAACACGTACACACGTATGCGAAAGGGCGGCGCTGGTCGAAGGGACGTCGATCATTGTGTTTGTGGATTCGTTGGAATTCATTTCACCGCGACCTTGGACGTCGACGCGCCGTACAAACCAACCGACGAGCGGCAACTGAGCGAGCGAGCGCCGACCTTGAGTATATATACAGCACGACGGCGCATGCACTGTCAGCTGTTGAATGTTCTCGAAGCGCGACGCCACATGCGCGTCCACTGGAGAATCAGGAGAATTGTAGATGTCGAACGCGGTGTGTAGAGGAGGAAGGGTGCACAGATGGTGGAGGAGTGAAGCGCGCGCGGTGTGTAGAGGAGGAAGGGATGCACAAATGGTGGAAGAGTGGGCGACGGCGCGACGGCGCATGCGCGCGCGTCAGCTGTCGAATGTTCGAGAAGCGGTGCGGACGGCGCGGACGGCGCGGACGGCGCACTACAAGGCACGAGTATAAGATGCTCCGCATCTAAAAATGCTGGAGTGGAAATGATTGCGCAGAAGTGAAGCCGTTCCTCTGGCAAGATGGCGATTAAAAACGAAGCGTTTCCCTCGAACGCCCAACGAGTTTAATGTGGAAACTTTTCTGGGTCACATAAAGCTCCAAGTGCGTCTTACAGTTACTAGTTTTCCTTAGTGAGCCTCTAATTGGAGGCAAAGTTCTTTAAAGATTCAGTCATCCATACTCGTTTCTGTGTGTAATTTCGTCGGGAACAACCATCTTTTAATATAGAACTGACGTAGCATATACATAACATATCAAAACCACTTGATCTTTAAGTAAGCACTATGAGAAAAAAAAGCATGTTTCCGCCATCTTGGCAGAGGCAAAAGCTGGCTTCACTTCTGCCGGCAAGGCGTTGCGGGAGCTTCCACTCCAGCAATTTTTTCTTTAATCCTCCTTGAGCTAGCGAAACGGCTGCCAGTGCATCAGGAGCGTGGCATGTAGGCATGTTGTTACATGAAACGCATCTAGTGATTATGATGTTAGGGTCTGCGCTTGTGTTCACCATGCAATCATGTCATACCATACAAGTTTTGCAACATGCCATGTGAACGAATCCACTGCAAGAGCTGTAGGACCATAAATATAATCATGACATTTATGACATACATGCTATTATTTTCATGTCATTACTAGTCACATATGTTCTTCATACATTCATGCTATGTCATACAAAGTTTTGTATCGATACCATTATCGAAACGGACAGGAGAGCTAGAAGTCGTAGGCGGATAGATAGACAGACAGACAGACAGACAGACAGACAGATTGATTGATTTGTGGCGTTTAACGTCCCAAAACCACCATATGATTATGAGAGACGTTGTAGTAGAGGGCTCTGGAAGTTTCGACCGCCTGGGGTTCCTTAACGAGCACCCAAATCTGAGTACACGTTCCTACAACATTTCCGCCTCCATCGGAAATGCAGCCGCCACAGCCGGGATTTGATCCCGCGACCTGCGGATCAGCAGCCGAGTACCTTAGCCACTAGACCACCGTGGCGGGGCAGACAGACAGACAGACAGACAGACAGACAGACAGACAGACAGACAGACAGAGAGACAGACAGACAGACAGACAGACAGACAGACAGACAGACAGACAGTGCGTTCAGAGTTAAGGATGAAAAAACTGGACTAACACACACAAAGCGCCTCAGCTTTCCAGCGTTCTTAACTTCGTCCTTAACTTTGCAGCGCAGCCTTTACCTACAGCATGTTTCTACTGGCCCCCATGCAAGCTTTTCTAGATAGATAGATAGATAGATAGATAGATAGATAGATAGATAGATAGATAGATAGATAGATAGATAGATAGATAGATAGATAGATAGATAGATAGATAGATAGATAGATAGATAGATAGATAGATAGATAGATACGCTCAATGTCACCGATGTTCGCTAAGAAATGCTTCGCATTTGAAAAACAGAGGAAGAAAGAAAGAAAGAAAAATAAGGTAAGAAAATAATAAAGATTAAATACGCCAGGCCTGCGTAGAAGGTGCATCACAGTCACAGCGAAAGCTAGAAGAGCGGCTTTTCAGAGCCTTTCAAAACACTCGTTGGGTAACTATAACTTATGCAAGCACACTTGCGTGATACCGACTAAAGCATTAACAATAAAATCTTTCGGGTAGTCGGCCGGCATTCGCTATGCTATTGTTCGTCATTCTTCTGAGAAGCGTCGTATCCGCTAAACACTAGCTAGGAATTTTGTGCTAATTGTCCATGCAGACGACGATGAGAAATTATGGCTGAAGTGGGTATGCGCCACATTTAATAGGGGAACAAGAACAAGCTTTTGTAATGGGTTGGAGCATTGGGCGACCCATTTGTCGCGCTGTTCGCGTTGTGCAACGACTGGTTGTTCTTTCGCTGTATTAAAATGCTTCGTAAGTCGTATTAACGTGGTTGCTTTCCCGACATGAAGCTTCCTAAGGCAAGTTTGTCAGTCCCAAGCACCTATGTGGCTCAGTAATAGAATACTGGGCTGGCACTCAGTGGACCCGGGTTCGAGCCATTAGTGCTAGGTTTTGATTTCTAATTATGCGCGATGTGGTTACAGACACCGGTGGTGGCGGCGGCGGCGAACAACTACGCGTGACCTGAATTTCGATCTCATAACAGCTTCCACTGTACATAAAAAAGGTAAGTTATTTTGCGCTGGTGCTGGTGATCCTTTTGTCTGTGCCCTCTCGTGTGCACGCTAAAGTTTACGTGCGCATAAAAGCCAACTATCCCATTTTTGGGGCGAAGTTCCTTAAGCCGCGAGTCGTGCGTCCTCGATGTATGCAGTAGTAGTAGTACTAATAGTGATAGAAGTCGTAGGTAGCCAATTCTCGTTTAGTCCTTGGAGTATCTGCAGGATGGCGGTACTTGTATACGATAAATATATGATGAAAAGATGCAAGATGGGATTATTCACTAGATGGACGGACGGACGCGCGGACGGACGGACGGATGGACAGACGGACAGATGGACGCACAGAAGGACGCATAGACGGACGTATGTATGGATGGATGCATGGACAGACGGACGTACGCATGAACGAACAGAGGCACAGACGCACGGACGGATGCATGGACTGAGGGACGCTTTGCCCAACTCATCACCCTTCACTCCATGAATATGCTGTGATTTTTTCCTTATTATTGAAGAAAGAAGGCAAGAGATATGGTAAAAAAGGAAGAAATAAAGTGAGAAAGAAAGAAAGAAGAAAGGAATAAAGAAAGAAAAAAAAACAAAGAAAGAAAGAAAGAAAGAAAGAAAGAAAGAAAGAAAGAAAGAAAGAAAGAAAGAAAGAACATTCCTCGAAAAGTAGATCTGTCGTGCCATGTACTCATCCTGCATTGATGGAGATTTCTGAACGTAGCATCGTCTGCTTTCAGGCATGCTGAGTTCTTCTCCAAACCCAATGACCAATAGCAACAGCAATAAGAAGAGAAAGAGAACATGTTGTCAGCAAAAGAGGTGATACCGTGATAAACTCGAAGTGCTTTCGCCAGTGTCAAAAGGATCACGAACAGAATGAGAGAATGCGGGAGGTACGTGTAGACGGCGGTAAATCTAAATGCCCGCGCCTCAGACGAAGCATTAGAAAGACGGCAGACGAGAAAATTCTTTTCTGTGATACGCAAAGGGGCAAGGGGGGGGGGAGTTATATAGCTGGATAAGTAATATAACTTTCGGAACATGCGTATATCACGCAGTTTCTAAACGGATCGAAAAATAAAAAAAATGAGACAGTCGCTCGTGCTAGGTGTAGACGACAGGTTCGAAATTCCCGGATATGTAAGGAGGATTGGATGAAAAGATGCGTGATAGGGTTGAGAACCTCATCGCGATGATCTAAATAAAAAATAAAAAAAGGAATGGTAGTGACTAGAGGTTCCGAGAATGTCGTTCTACGGTGAACCGACGAACGAAGCCATATGCTCCGCCTTGCTCCAGTAAGCTTCGAATGAAAGGCAGAGAAGTATAGTCGCGCATTCCGTGAGATAAATTGAATAGCGCCATGATAGCGTTTCTGCGTCTGTTCCCTCTTTTCACTTTTCCATCTCTCTCTTTCTTTCTTTCAGTTCTATACAAACGCGGCTAAATTTCAAATTACTCAGCCAATGTGAATGTCGGAGCGGAGGAAGTTAAAGAAAACGGACGTCGTGCGTGCATCCGAGCTGTGTGGACAAGATCAAAAGCGGGTTAGTGTCGCTAGCCTTACGTTGCAACTGAACTTAAAAAAAATAATGAAATTGCAAGGAGACAGTGAAGGTGAGAGGGTTGATGTAGTTTGCTGGCACACCATAGAAACAGAGTCACCACGCACACTTTCAAACTCTTCCTTTTTTTCCCCACTTAGTTCTTAGTTAACGATAAGCGAGCTCTATCACCAAAAGAGAATTAACGCAATAAAAAAAGGAAAAAGTACGAGCAAGAAGCGATATGCAAGCTAAGCATCTATGTTTTGATTGATTTATTATCGCCATTATTGTTAGATTTAACTGTTGCTTTAAACTTCAGCCGTAATAAACGTGATTCTACGGAGAAACTACCTTTCTTTTTCTTGCCGACAGGATCGACCCCAAAATTGTGAAGGAGAAAAGAGAGGTAGCGTATTTGCGCAGCCGCAGCCCCGTGTAATACCAGGATCACACTGTAAGCAATAAGGTGACAGGACACGTGAACTGGTAATTTGGGACAACACGCGAAGCGGGCTCGAGAAATCGACCAAGGGGAACAATAAGAAAACAACGCATACGTGAAATGTCGGCAGTGTAAAAGAAACACAGAAAAAAAACAAGAAAGAAATAAAAACGTGACAAGCGGGTACCGCTGCAGCGAACTTTAGAAACGAAAGAATTTCGAAAGTTAATTTTCAAGCTCTTGCCACCATTGCTTGGTCTCGCAGTTTCGAAATGCGGCCCAGCGACACAAGGGCCTCCCGAGGTATTTTAACACAACAGAGGATAGATGGTATTTTTTTTAATTTTTGCAGCTCTACGCTCCCCTCCCTCACCTCTCACATTTTTCTCTGCAGCGGGTTCTTTGTCCTTCCACACCAATATTGCAATGATTAAAAAGAGACGGGATGTTTTACCGTAATTCGAATTGAATCGGGATTGAAGCGCTGTATACACTATAGCAGCGGCAATGTTGGTGTTCCCTGGCGTTTCAGAATCGGGTAGACTTTTATCGACCGATAAAGGTTCGTATGAAATTGTTAGAATCAGAACGGTTGACAGACTGCTATAGTTGACTTCTTAAGACTTCTTACGTGTTGAGGAATGAGCAATTGCTTAACTTTTTTCGCTTTAATAGGTTCAGTTCTCAATAATATTACCATTTTCATAATACATGAAACCCTGGAAAGTATATATATATATATATATATATATTTATATATATCTATATATAGATATACATAAATGCGCGCGCGCGCGTGTGTGTGTGTGTGTGTGTGTGTGTGTGTACAAAATATTCAGAAACCGTCCACGGAGGTCTCATTCTGGTGGAGCCGTTACGCTACAAGATAGTACACCTTAATCAAAACTTCGGGACCGAGTTTCGTCATCGACGCTTCATGTCACCTAACTTCATTCAATTTACATTATATGGGGCGGCGCTGTAGTAACACATGTCAGACACACATACACACAAGAAGGCTCAACACTAGACTAATATCAATCATAATTGTTACGGAGCCATATAAACCACATAAAAGCACAAACTCATTATGCTAGTCGACGTCTTCCACGTAGACTATATGTGCATATGGACCTGTAGCTTCGCCTACTCGCCGTGATTAACTTCATGGAGATTCGCGAGTTATTTTTCCTATTTCTTTATTTGCATCTACCCTCAATTTTCGCCCAGTGACAGCACCGATTTTTCAGCCAACACCACCAATGCCGTGCTTTTCGCGAAATGAGCTTGTTAATGCTATCTTGTTGAAACTCAGAACTTTACAAAAGTTCATACTTCTACCACGTGCAAAAAGAGGCTGTAACCTACCCCGGTGGTCTGGTGATTATGGTGCTCCACAGCTGAAACGCAGTTGGCGGGATAGAAGCCCCGCAGCGGTGACCGCATCTCCGGGGGAGGTGAAAACGCTCGAGGCACACGTGTTCAGATTTAGGTTGATGTTAAATAGACTCAGGTGGCCGAAATTTCCAGAGCTCTCGGCTATGTCATCTGCGATTACCTTATCATGGTTTTGGGACTGTTAGACTCGAGGAAGTTTGAACCTCCTTTGTTAAACCCCACCAATTTTTATTGACACAAACGAGACAGCTGGCCAATTGCCCATCAGGTACAATAAAAGAGTTGAGTGCAGACAATACTTTTCGTGTATTATCGATTCCTATGTGACAGCGCCGATCTTACAAACACTGATACAACGCTGCGTGCGTATGATTCTCTTATCAGGCCATTGGAACATGCCTCCATCTATTGGCACCCGCGTCGTGCTCACATGTCTAACCTACTAGAATCATTTCAAGATAAAGTAACCCATTTCATGTCGTCCTTATATTCTCATTACGAAAGTGTATCCGCCTTAAAGAAATCCCTAATTATTATTATAGTTCTGACCTACGCAGAAAATTGGCGGGGTTGTCGTTTCTTCACAATCATCTCCATGGTAACAAGTGATGTGCTGAAGCTATTCTCCAAGTTGCTCCAAATGTAACATTTCGGTGAGACCATGTTCATAAAATAAAGCTTATATTTGCCCTATCAGATTTGTATCCAAATTCACCGTTATAGTAATATCAATTACCGAATGAAATATTTTAGCCTCGTCTATCATTTCGCTTACAGAATCATTGCCCCTTCAAGCTGCCCAAACAGCGCTCTTGGAAGGAAAATCTACGTGGTCCAAATGTACCTGCCTATTTCGTTAAAACAGACTTATTCTTCTAAACTTGTGAAATGCATCATCATCATTAAAGTTGTTCCTTGCCTCTGTAAATTTTAGGTTTTTCGTTTCCCCCTCAGAATTCTGTTTCATCCTTTATAACAGCTTTCCTTAAGTAGATGTGTTCTTTGCCTGACGAGGATGGGTATAATAGAAATCGCATCATGCGAAATATATTTTATTTAAACTATTTTGTTTCCGTGCTGATCCAGCCGTGTATGTTCCCCCTCACCTCTTCTTATACTGACACTTATGTCCACCAATGTACTTTCTACTTACTATATTAAGCTATAAAAATATTACCGAATGATCGATATAAATAATAATAGCTGAATCCCCCTTTAAGCACTAAGAAACTGCCGAGGAAAAACACACAAAACTATTTTTCGAAAAGAGCATAAGACCCCGGCCATAACCACCAATAATAATACTACAATTGTTTATGACTGCATAATAAATCACGAAGCACAATTCTTTAGATCACCCACGCAAAGCGAGCTCCCAAAATTGTTTGCGTAACGCTCCAACGGGCTCCTGCCAAATGCACCGTTAAACCTGCCAAATACACGCGCTCTTCACTACCACGAATCACAACTAAAACTCTTTCACTGACACGATCCAACTGACAGTGAGAGAAAAAAAAGAAAAAGAGAGAGATAACATTGAAGGAAACGAGACGTACAAGAACGAAAGGTCACTGTTGTTCTCTGACCTCGCATAAAGAACAAAAAACAAAGCTAAAGAGGCATTAGACGAAGCTTTCTTCTCACGGTGGGGACACGTCAAACGCACGCGGATGTCAGATCAGGCGGAGAAAAGAAGCCTAACTTTAGCCGTCTCCGTCTCAGCCAAATCAGCCACGCACGGCCTTTGCGAGCTGAACAAACAACAAATCATCGCTGAGCGGTAGCGGCCTCGCGACTACGCGACGTTGCGACGCCGAGCTGGTGAACCGCCGCCGCTAGCGCTGCTGCTCCGAAATAACAGCCTCAGGGGTTCGCCAGTGAGTGCTGCAGAAGCCGGCGCTTTCAAACATACCGCCACTCCTGCAGCGCCGCAAGGCGGAACGCGCGCGCCACGAACGCCACCAGTGTCGCCATCTTCTCCTCCTCGATTTCGCTGCTCATCCAGCGCCTCCGCATCCTGGCTCTCCCACATCTTCCGCATCGCGCTCCCGCGACACCAGCGCTGACCGAGGCGCCGCGCACGCGCGCCCTCTCTCGCCTTCCCACACAGGCGCGCACGCGCGCGCGCATGCTTGCAGCA
Organism: Rhipicephalus annulatus; assembly: GCA_013436015.1. Taxonomy (NCBI): domain Eukaryota; kingdom Metazoa; phylum Arthropoda; class Arachnida; order Ixodida; family Ixodidae; genus Rhipicephalus; species Rhipicephalus annulatus. Next base: position 452,111 of record WOVY01000065.1, on the reverse strand, counting down.
ATGCTGTGACGTCATGGAGCGAGAGGCTCGTACGGTACATTTCTCTCTCGCTTCTCTTTCACCCGTGGCCGCTGTGACAAAATCTCCCCGTCCTCGGAGAGTGGGAGCGAGGAGGAAAAAAAATGGAGAAAGATGGAATCGAGGCAAAATAGTTAATGAAAATAGAACGAGACAAAAACAAAAAGTGTCCCTTCGCAACCGCTGCGCCTCCTTTCAATCCTCCTCCTTTCTGGCTCTCTGTAGGGCCTCTTTCTCGCCAACCTACCTCGCATCCTACGTGAGAAAGAAAGATAAGGTGGCGAGTACGACGGGCTGGGAGGAAAGCGCTCGTTTGTGCGGTGTGCGACAAACGAACGGGTTCCTCCTGGCGGCAGTTCAGGGTCCGCGCGCGCTGCACTGCCTCGCCGAGCTGCTTCTAAACGCGCCAAGAGCGTGCGCCTCGCCAGCTGCAGCAGTAGTAGCAGCAGCTTTTCCTACGACTCCGGGGCAGCCTGCACGTTCGCGCGTGCGTGTGCGCGACGAGCTCGCCTGTCAGGTGGTGCGCCGCGCGCTACCATCTCCATCCGTACCTCTTCCTCGTGATTGATGCCCCTCTTCTACGCTGTGTATCGCCAGCGCTGCGAGGAAGAGTGAGAAAGGGCTCGAGAGAAGAGGCAGAGAGGAAGACTCTTCAAAGCGACCGCTGGTCGTCGCCTTGGGTCCCTCCCGCAGTCAGCCAACCTCCGCGGGAAACACCCTCCCCTGATCTTGATAGAGAGAGAGGAGGAAGAGGTGGGGTGTTTCCAGTACTCCCCTCCTTGCTTTCTTTCCTCCGCGGGGGCAGCTGTGACGCCGTCGACTTCGACGCCGCCGCGACGGCGGCACCGTTAGAAGAAGAGGGAGAGCGCGAAGCCCCGCGAGCGCCGCTTTTTTGCCTTGCCTCACGCCTCCCAGCATCCGTAGTCGCCGCCATCATGGCAAGCAGCCGCTTGACGCCGGGTCCCAGCGCAGTGCCCCGGCGCAACGCCGCCTACGACGCCGGACTGTCCTAAAGGCGTCGACCGAACGCGAAGAACAACACTTGGCATTTCCGAAAAGGCCCTACCCAAACTCTCGCGCCACCGCGGTCGACACGAACTGGCGGCGTGACGGGACGAAATATTCCCGAGCTCGCGTACTTGAGAATCGGTGCCGGGTGATTTCGAAGACGCCTAGAAAACCTGTAGGTTACCAAACTACGGGACAAGTCGACACGTCCCCGACTCTGTGTCTGTGTCAGTATGGTGACGATGACGTCGGAGAGGACAAGCCGTGCGTGTCGTACGTGGCCGTGTACGGCGACATCGTCCGTGCTCCTGGTAGGCCTAGCGGCATCTCTGGTTGCCTTCGTGCCATGCGTGGTCGTGGCACAGGACCCGCCGCACTACCCTGCGCGCCAGTTTCGGATAACTACCACGACGACCACCACCACCACGACGACCACGACCGCTGCACCGGCGTCCGTTGCGCTGTCCGCGGCGGAGATGGGACTGCGGTGCGACTTCGAAGAGGAACCGTGCGTCTGGACTTGGAACGCCGGTTTTGTGCTGGCCACAGCGGCGAACAGCAGCAGTGACACTACGTCTACTGGTAGCGGCACCAAGGGTGCGGTGCTACGAGTCTCCTCGCCCGCCGCTGATTCTGCGCGCAATGTGTCAGGTAACAGTGTGTTTTGTGTCGAGCTTGTACTCAAGAGCGGACTCGATATATTGCTATTTACGTAACGTGGAACGCTGCCACCATGGTCACCTGTTTTGTTTCGCTACGTAGCGTCGATTTAGTGCGTACTAAACATTCGGACACAAACTTCAAACCTATTGACACATGTTTACCGGAAAACCGAGAGCGGAGGAAACGCTTTTATAGGTAGTCAGTGTTTTTTGTAGCTTATATAACGTTTGCGGGCCATCGTGATGCCTTCGGCTTAGTTGCGAATGACTTACCAAAACATATTAAGGTGATTTCTCACTATGAACGGTTACTAACATATGGAACGAGACTTGGAGGTTGAGATACAAGAAAGAGATAATGCTGATGACGGGGAAACGAGTCACCAAATACAAAAATGGTGTTCGAGTTGGACAAACAATCAAGGAACGTGACGAAACCAGGACGTTTGCATGAGTCAGGATGCAGACGCTATTACCTGCATCAAGGTACGAGCTACAGCAGAGGACTATGTTTGCTGGAGTTTATTGGCTGCGCATAGCTAGGGGAAGTAGACAGACGACACAGCGCTGGACCAACAACCTAATAGGTTGAGTTGTTAGCCCAACGGTGTGATGTCTGTCTTCCTGTCCATGTCCAAGTATTTCGCTGTGCCCCCTCGTTAAAAGTGGAGGGCTGCCACGCCATACGTGGTCCATCATCTTCTAATCGACATAATATTGTCACGTGCTTGCGACAAGAAAGACGATGATGCAGTTATGTATGTGCTATGAAGGACCATATAAAGGACGAGACAGAAGAACTCGGTTGCGCGTTCTATTAAGGAAGCTCCTGTTCTGGGAATCTCACTTTCGGTGGCAAGACCTTTGTTTCGACGTTGTGACGATATTATGAGGATGATGATTATGATGACGATACCAACAATGCCATGATGATAATGATGTTGCTGCATGTGGAGGTGTCAGTTTTGCACACGTGGTCCCGTAATAGCCCGTCTGGGCATATCAGATGTAAGTCTTGGCGTCTCACTAACCGCTCTTCAAGTCGCGGTCCTCGAACAATTCAATAGGCGCTAGGTTCCCTCTCAGACCTCTCCTGCGCCCTTTGGTGACCGCTGGGTTTTAAACAGCTTCTTTGGCTTCATGGTCGGTGTTTCGTACGTGAACGTGTTGCGCTTCATTTGTACAGCTTCATTTGTTTCATTTGTCACGCTTTAAGGAAGATGACGAGGAGAAGCAAGAAACGAAGTTACTAAGAGAGAGGAAGGTGCCATTGGCTTCAGTGACCGTTCTGTACACAATCTTCCATCGCATCGCGTATGCCTCGAAACATACGTCGCTGCACGCGCACGCGACCACTCGAAAATGCCAATTCGTTTCGCCGAAAAAGTAATCGATGCGACTGCGCAGCGGCTCTCTTCCAAATTTGAAATATCGCCTGTTTCTGTGGTGAAACGTGTGAATCAATTTCTGTTTATGGTCGTAACCACTTTGCACTCATAATAATATTAGTAGTGATACCATCTGGCATTTAACGTCCCAAAACCCCGATCTGTTAATGACGGATGCCGGTCCGGAAATTTTGACCACCTGGTGTTCTCTAACGTGCACTGACATCACACAGTATATACGAGCCTCTGGCGTCTCGCCTCCAGCGAAATGCGACCGGCACCGTCGGGCTCGAACCCGCGATCTTCGGGTTTACCGAAGGTTATGGGTTACCGTAACCACTACACCGTGGTAAGCACGCCATTGTAACCATACACAGCCGTGGCGGATTACAGTGCCCTCACCGAACATCTATTGGCGACCGCGCTATTTGCAATGTAAAGCTATAGTTATTCTTCCCCGTCTCTTGGTTTCTAGCCTGCTAGCACGATCAGGAAGCCACAGTCCTCACTGTACCGCATCATTCATCAAACAATGGGAAGCGAAGATCGAAAATGTCGAACGAAAAATGTCCTAAAAATCTTCTATGGATGTCACTTCATGAAGTGGCATCCTTCGTCAGTGTGCGTTGAATTCATTGACGGGTGCGGGATCACACCACGAAAGTGTATACTGAGTGCTTGCAGCCGCGAAGAACTAAATTGCTTTTAGAGGAGACTTAGGAAAGGAGGGGAGTCACTCGAGGGGTCCGTTTATTCGTTGGACGCAATTATTGAAACCAACACAATTAACGCTGTAATGGCCACTGGCAGTTATGCCTTGAGAATGAATTGTGAGAAAACCCTCACTAGTTTTTACTGTTTTTTGTAGAGTTCACTTAAGAAAAGCAAAGCGTGGAATTTTATTTGCGGCATTACTTAGGTAGTTTTACTTAAAATAAACAATTTACTAATTAAATGTAGAAACCTGTTGCGACTTCACTATAACATGCTGGATATGCAGTAACAGCTTTTTCGTGAAACTCTAAGAAGATTGTTACATATATTGAGGAATAATTTACGTTTTAAATGCAATGCGATAAATATGATAGCTTTTCTTGAATTCATGAAAAGGACATAGGACATAACTTGTTTTCCATTTTACTCCAATGACTATGACCTAAACTGAAAGAAATTGAAGTGGGTGAAAAAGGGCACCCTTTCAATCAGTGGGATCAGAACCCGTAACCTTAAAATTACGCGTACGATGCTCGACCAATTGAGATACGACTGTCGGTTTCATTGGTCGGAGTTGTGTTTGTTTTAAATATTCAATGTTTATGCATTAACATTGAGAAAACGTTACAGAATACATATTGGACAAATGAAAGAAGATATTTCTTCTTGTAATAAAGTTAAGAAAGGAAAAGAAGACAACCACCCAGCATTCTACCACTTAGCTACGCCGTTGCTTGGGACCAGTTAGAAAACTTGCCTAAGGCAGGCTTTATGCCGGGAACGCAATCACGTTGATACGACTTATAAAGCGTTTTTCAACAGCGAAACAACAACCAGTCGTCGCACAACACGAATGGCGCAACGACTGGGGTCGTCCGATGCTCAAACCCATTACAAAAGCTTGTTCTTGTTCCCCTATGAACTCTGGCGCATACTCACTTCAGGCAAAATTTCTCATCGTCGTCAGCCAATGCATGAACGATTGGCGCCAAATTCCGTGCAAGTGTTTAGCGGATACAACGCTACTCAGAAGAGCGACGAAAAGTAACATAGCGAATGCTAGTCACTACACACTGCACAGACATTAATAATGCTTTAGCGGGTACCCAGAAAGTGTGCTTGCAGCCGTTACCCAATGAGTGTTAAGAAAAGGCTCTGAAAGGCTGGTCTTCTAGCTTTCGCTGTGAATATGCTGCGCGTTCCGCGCATGCCTAGCGTTTTTTTTTTTCTGAAGGTTCTTCTTGTGTACCTCTCTGGGAGCACGTCAACTTGAGCCGCTTCAGCGTACGTATGAGAACTACACCAGCTGGCTCCTCCCATTGAATGTATCGATGAGGAACCGTCATTATGTGAGCTGCAAGTGCGAAGCACCTTAGGCGGCCACGCTTGCCAGCGTCTTTTGCGTCATGGTGTGTCACGTAGTGACGATCCATCATAAACGGGTATGACCCTAAAAAAATTGGGGGAAAGCCCAGTTCTCGGCACCGGTTCACTAAAGATGAAAGCAACAAATGGCCGACGACGTTGTTGCAGTAGAAACACCCTTACACTCATTTCGAAGGGAGGTGAAAGTATGGATATAGAGAAGAAGAAGAGGGTAAGCTGCATTCTGACGCAGCTTTCTGACGAGGTTAGTGCAGCGATAGCACCCTGTCCTTCCTGCTTCACCCTCCTCAGTTGTTTTTTTTTTTTTTGAGGTCCTCGGCCTCACGCCTCTTTCTGTATTCTCTAATCCACAGTAGCAACACTTCTGGTCGATATCACGCGTGGAAACGTCACTTGACCTCAAGAGAGCCCTCTCTTATGACGTCATACTACCGCCCTAATTATTAACTGCCATAGGAGGGATCTGACAGGTGTTAGCACAAGTATCGCTACTTCGCCTTTTACAGTGGTTGACCCGCGCCCAAAGGGCGGTAACCTTCGTAGTGCTGCTTCGCGGCTCTACTTTGCCAAGATCACTACTGCCAGAGCTTGGGTTATTATCACTAACAAAGAGCAAGAGCAACAACAGAAATTCCACCTTCTAGAATGACAGTTGTTTGTCAACCCTGGCAAAATGCCATGTAACCGTTATTGTGAATAATTATACATTCCTTTAATTCTTTGAAAACATCTCGTAGTGTCTAGAAAATCGTAGAATTTAATAGGGTTCTTACGGAGGCACTTAAGTGTACTGGAAGGCAACGCCATATTCGTGTACATAACAGTTCTTGAAAGCAGTGTGTATACCCTGGAGCAGTGGTTGTCCTTTATTGTTAAAAACTCTCCAATAGTAGAGTACCAAGTACTCTAAATCGCTAACAAGTTTTCCTAAGCACAGTATCGCAGTCTTTTGACCACCGCAAGGATGAGGCCGGCTTTGTGCTATCCCGTAGTAGAGTACCGAGTGCTCAAAATCGTTAATCTTTTTTTTTCTGAACACACAGGGACAGCTATGGCTCTTTCATTGTAGAGTGCATACAGTGCTCCTTAAGCGTGCGCACATTATTATAGACACGTGCATGACCGGGACAGTTATGGCTCTCCTGCAGTAAAATGCGCATGGCCCTCTCAAGTGTTCCCAATTTATTCGGAACACACTCTTGAAAGCACTCTGCATGTAACGTCGTTCTGCATTTCCTCCGGGATTAACCCACCGCTGACCGAGTTACGAAGTCGTGTGATGGCGTCATCAACTGAGGTTACGTTCTTGCATTCTCATAATGAGGTCGCACAATTTAGCAGTCTGTGATGATGTAATATGGTGACGGCATTTCTCGCATCACTCGTGTTGGCGCCACCGAAGGGGCACAGCACTCCACATCAGACGTTTGGTTAGGCATCTAAGGTGTTCGTGTTGATAAATGCGAAACCAGCGTCATGCTTTGACTAATTTCACCTCCGTAATGATAGAGACTTGGAGAACCAGAATAAGGGAAGGAAAGTACGTTTTAGAGGCTCGTTTCGGCAGAGTATTGAGATTTCACAGACTATAATACTGACAAAAGTATAGGGTCATCACGTACTACGTGACGCCAAACAGACGAAAAAGTGTGTTCTGAAGTCGCTGTAATGGTAACAGGTGGCGCTGACTGACTCTCAAAGATGGCGTGATGGACTACGCCGCAGTGAGGCGCAGCAAGACTCGTCTAGAGCAATGAAGGCGTATAACCCTCTAGAGACTTCAGGAGGGGGTTCTTCACCCACCAACTTGCCCAATCTGCTTGAGATTTTTTCCTTTCTTTTTCTGATTTCTTTTTTTATTGCACTTTCTATTTATTTCTCATTGGCTAGGGTGCCACAGGCTGCCAACCCGCTACGATTGGCAAAGCCTCCACTATCATTACCCTTATAATTACCACGTTTAAATGCACTTAAGGTGGACAGGTGAAGGACTGCCACTGTAGCTCATTGGCAGAGCATCGGACGCGTTATTCGAAGGTCGCAGGTTTGCATCCTGCCGGTGGCAAGTTATCTTTTCGTCCATTTTATAAAGGCAAAGCATTTCTTAGCGAACTTCGGCGAGTTTGAGCGTATCTATCTATCTATCTATCTATCTATCTATCTATCTATCTATCTATCTATCTATCTATCTATCTATCTATCTATCTATCTATCTATCTATCTATCTATCTATCTATCTATCTATTATCTATCTATCTATCTATCTATCTATCTATCTATCTATCTATTATCTATCTATCTATCTATCTATCTATCTATCTATCTATCTATCTATCTATCTATCTATCTATCTATCTATCTATCTAGCCGCCTACAACTTTTAGCTCTCCTGGTCATTTCGATAATGCTAATATACCGAAATCGGTATGTCATAACATGACTGTATGACGAGCATAGCTGAGTAGTCATAACATGAAAATCATAACATGTATGGCATGAGTACCGTGATATACATTTAATGGTCTTGCTGCTCTCGCGGTGGTTTCGTTCAGATGACATATTGCAAAACTGGTATGGTATGACCTGACTGTATGGCGAAACATAAGTGACAGTGGAAGTCATGACATGCATGTCATGTAAGTCATGACAACATGTCTCACTTATGATGCGCTCGCGGCCGTTTCGCTAGCTTCCCATGCACCAAATTCGGCATTACGGTACGCGAACGCACGATGAAGGTAAATAACACGTCCAAACATAATCACGACATGCGCGTCATGTAAAACATGACTACATGCTACGCTTATAGTGCGCTTGCGGCCGTTCGGCTGGCTTTACATATACCAAATTCGGTATCACACGACGTCAATAGACGACGAAAGTAAATGACACGTCTGAACATGATAATCATGGTATGCGTGTTGTGTGAACCATGACTACATGCCACGCTCATAGCGTGCGCGTGACCATTTGGCTAGCTTCACATATACCAAGTTTGGTATTACATGACGTGAATGGACGACGAACACAAATGCCAGGCGCAAACATGATGATCATTACATGGAAGTGACGTACGGCACAATTTACGTTCGTCTCGTAAGGTCATGCTGATTTATAAGTGACGTGTAAACATTCCTCATTCGCGCTTCGCATGCCATTGATTCTCACCGTACGTGGGATCTGCCAATTTTTTTCTTCCCATTTACATAACAAGCACTTCTAGTAACATCCCCTATATTTTCCTTGGCAATATAGTCAGCTGTCAGCAGCCTAATAGACGTGATTTACGCGATTCACGTGCATGTTACCAAAGCGTCACATGCAAACTCTTTCGCTGAGGTGTTGAAATTCCGCCAGAAGGTGTCCCGGGGCCCACCGCAAGGCAACGTGCACACAGATTAAGGTGTGACGTAAACATAGCATCTAAGATGGCGTTCCTCTCAAATTACCGTCAATCTTACAGCCCTGCACAAAGGGTTAATAATGCAGTCGTAATCAGTATTCCTCGTCATCGTGTCTATATATATATAAACGACCCGTACGAGGGGTGCCTGATCACCCGTGTAGTGATATCCGACACCCTGTCTGATTGCGTCGCAACAACTAATTACTTGTAATCCCTAATTATCCTGCTCGTCCCTTCCACTGATTTTGCAGCTCCAATAACCACCGCCACGATACACTAGGTGTCTCATCTTACTTAGTGTTTTTTTTTTCTTTTTACTCCGAGCTATAGGATTTCAACTATCACCGTTGACCCTGTAATCTGAACCATTGTTTACCTGTGTTTAATGTGGGCAGTATTAGGTTTAGTTACGATGGGCTTTCAATTGGGCTGCGTGTTCTTCTTCGAGCCTTTTAATAATCCTCCAAGTTTTTGCGTAATCTCCTCATAAAATAGAAGCAAATTTTCCGTTTTAACTTTAAATAAGCTTGGCTTATGCGTGCCAGAGAGGTTTACTCAATTTTAAATCGTGTTCCTGTGTTCAGGACACCCTTCGACTAATAAGGTAAGCAAACCTGCCCCAACTGCAGATATTCGGAACGAATACAGATTAGGCCTCCCAGGCCGACTCATTATTATACGGCCATACACATTTTAATCCCCCATGGCTCACTTTGAAACCGTGACGACTATGAAGTGCTCGGTCATTTGTGGCAAACTATCACCACTGCCGCTGGACAGAAGAACGCAGTTCTTAAACACGTGAACCATGTTAGTTTCTTCGGGACAAAATGGGGGGGGGCGCCAGTGGGGGGCATGGGCTACAGGTGTCTGTGCTCCTAATATTGGTCTGCCCCCCCCCCCTCTCAGCAAACAGTCAAAACAGAAGACATAAGCTCCCCACTTCTCAGGGCTGGTCCCTGCTCCCACTTCTCAAATTACCATTGCTCTCTTCCTGAGCCTTATGGGAGTACTTACACTAATTTTAGAGATGTTTGGATTTTTGCTGTTAGTAAAAATGCTGGTGTTGAGAAACCTAAAACAATTATTGTAGTGCATGTGAATGCATCGAATATATATTTTTATCACCGCGAGCTTAGCAAAAAGATTCTTGCCACGGTGGTCTAGTGACTAATGTAATCGTCTGCTGACCCGCATATCGCGGGATCGAATCCCGGCTGCGGTGGCTGCATTTTTGATGGAGGTAAAAATGCTGTAAGCCCGTGTGCTCATATTTGTGTGCGCGCAAAGAACCCGTGGTCGAAATTTCCGGAGCCTTCCACTACGGCGTCTCTAATGAACATACGGTGGTTTTTGGACGTTAAAACCTGCGTATCAATCAAATCAATCAAGCTTAAAAAAGAAGACTTTCGATCTCGATATCAAGGGGGCGGCTTCTCAGTGACGTCTCATATGGCAGTGCGACGTCATAGAGAGGCAGCAACTCACGACGTGCTAGCGTCAAGTCAGCCATTCGCTGGAGGTGTACGTAGACCGCGAAGAGTGAATTTTCGTCCTATCACCCTGACAGTGATTTCTACAGTTTAGGCCATATGCAGGAGGCGAAGCTCCCTAACCCAAGGATATTGTTGATGCGTGGGGATAATGTCTATTTCAGAGGGGGGAGGGGGCTGGCTTGCAGATTCCAGCGACAAAAACTTTAAAATCAAAGCAGCTGCGTAGTCTCCTGACGGCTTCTCAAGTTTCTTTGTTTTTATGTACTTTGAAAAGGGCGCCTCTGTGATTTACCGTTTATGGCTGAGAGTGGCTGTTGCGAAGTCCTTCTCTTGTCGGATCGGAATGGCTGACAACCTTTTTTGCGACAATTGTGGTAGCTAGAAAACCCGTTAGAACACTACTTCCGTGACTGTCCTCCCTGCAATACACAGAGAACATCTGCAGCAGCCACTCTAACTGGCATAGATCAGAAACCAATGATGGCAGAAACACTTCTGGAACGATGATCTGAGGGGACATCGTGGGTGAAGGCAACAAAGGCAGTGCTCAGCTTCTTGAAGCAACAGACTTGCGCCAGCGATCATAAAAGTACTGTGCTATGGTGACTGTGAAGTGCGACTTTGTGCGCGTGCTATCCTCTCGTGCTCTCTTCACCTTTAAAAATCCCCCTCCACCTTCTTCTGCGTAGGGTAGCATACCAGTACTCCTAGACTGCGTAACATGCCTGCCTTTCCTTCCCTTTCTTTTCGTTCCTTCCTTTCTTCTTTCTTTTTTGAAGTTTCCGTTCGTTATCTTAGCACTGGCAAAGTGGCGCTGTGTTAATGCTGCAACGCTAAGAATACTCGTAAGACTGCGAGTATTTGAAAACTTCGCATATTGAATTGCATCTAGCGTCGTATTCGATTTCGTCTTCAATTCAGGTAGCTGCCATTCTCAAGTGAGAACAGTTCTCTAATTACCTACGAGTTCATTGAAATGTCGACAACATCAGAGCGAACGCGAGATGGAATCAAAGGTCTGCCTAGAACGCTAAACACGTTACAGCTTTGCCGCAGATGTGAAGCAATGAACGCGATAGCAACAAATTGGAAGGCCACGTGCAGAATGGCAAGTAGATCGAAACGTGTCCGGCGTTTCTCACGCACAAGTGATGCACGAAACGTACTCACGGGTACAGATGAACACAAAAAAGCGTCTCAGTTGTTACTTCGCTGTGTCTAAAAAGCGCGCCCTTTTCGCAAACGGAGGCTGCGCAACGATTGCAGCGACCTTTGAGCACCCCATAGCTACAACAGAATCATTACAGGGAAAACCCAAGGTCAGCCAAGACATACGATTCTCTCCATTGCGAGATTAGGGAGCGTGAGCGAGCGTCCGCGTCCTCTCCGCGCACCACCACGTCTTGAAAGCGCGCGCCGCCGCGTCGTGGTGATGTGGCGACGTGCGCTCATTGCGTCATCTTGCTGGTAATGCTGAAAACATGATAGCCCCCCCCCCCCACGAGATGCCCGTCACCACAAGTAAGTGGTAGATATAAATAGTTTGCCGTTTGAACGTTGAATGACGTGCTTCTCCGTGGCTCAGTGGCTAACGCCTCGCACTCACGTTTTAGAGGTCCCTCTTTCGATTCCGCGCGCTGGAGTCTTTTTCTCGATTATTTTTTTTGCGTTTTCATATATATATATATATATATATATATATATATATATATATATATATATATATATATATTTCCGTATACATATACTGTGAGTGACGGCAACGCCGACGCTGGTGGCAAAATCCAGCCGAGAATGTCCATATAATTGCTATCACAATAAAATTTTGATGGTGTTTACTAAGTCGTACGTAGCTCGTAATAAGTAAAAAGGAAGTTCAAAATCTGCCGATGGGGCCAGAGACTTAACGCACCAAGTTTGGGGGTATTTTGTCGAATCACTGTTGGCAAAATACGACAAGTACACTTTGCAATTGGCGCCGTCTCGCGCGCAGTTTTTGGGTGCGATATATAAAGAAATTGTGCTTTGACCTTGGTTGTATCCATTAACATGAATTTATGATGCTAAGATTAATAACATTAGAGTTCCTAAAGAACACTTTATCAATATAAAGCAATTCATTGTTTCACTTGAGTGTCATTTTACGAAGCTGCCTGCAAATGGTTCAATCTATCAATAGCATAGGGCATAAAACAAAGAAGTTCATGCTGCGCAGCAGGTTGTACTTCGCTCGGAGAGCGTGTCTATGAAGACGCCCTGCAACACGTGAAGCAAACATTGCAATGCAGAAATGCGGCCTGAAACTTACGCTCAATTTTCAAGTTCATCCAGACATTCCTTCCTGTTTCCTCGACAAAAGGTGCCACAAACCCAGATGGCGGCACCGAAACCCAAGTTTCGTGGTCATTGCTTGATGTGTGCATAGTCTGTGCATATACCATTATATAGTTACCATAGCCGCTCCGGAATGCCGCATCATACGCTAGCGATCACACTAAATGTAAACCGCTCGCTCAAAAGAAAAAAAAAAAGGGGGGGGGGAGGCTCAAGGTTAAGACGTGCGCTAACGAATGGTCGTAAGTTCGTGCCTGTTTTTTATGCTCCCTTTGTGAAGAACTCAGCTTGCTCGTTAGTATAAAAGGAGAGAGAAGGCGCATAAATCCCGGCAACTGAGCTCGTACTTGTCGAACTCATAAAAAAAAAAAAGTTGGGCTCATCGATCCGGGAGGCAATGAACTCCTCTGTAATGAAGCCATTCAATAGTTACATCTAAAAGTGGGGCAGGGCCGCTTCGACGTCTGTGCGAAGGTCATTTGCATGGCGCGAAGCGTTTTGACCATGTGAAAAAAAAATAATAATCGTGGAATGAGTTCTTAAAGCTTCTCGTCTGCTAAGTGATCTCGGATTGACCTGCGGCCTGCGCTTGTGCTATGTCTATCATCAAGATTTGATGAAACTGACTCTAAAACAAATTTTCGAATCCGTGATCTTTTGCACATACATGCAGCGCTACGCTTAATTCGTGCTTCTGATGCTAAATGTATGAACGCTTGCATGTCCACATCATCTTATCTCGATTGTGAAAATTGGTTTCATATGATGAACACTACTTTATTTATTTATTTATTTATTTATTTATTTATTTATTTATTTATTTATCACTCAACCTAAACTATTCTGTGTTTGATTTGGTTCGCTTTTCGTACGGTTCGATCTGTAATTGGTTTGGCTACCGAAATAAATAACACCACACGCCCAGAAGTTTGCAGACAGACTGAAACTCCCTAGTGCAGTGCAGACTCCGAAGCTTGAATGCACCTTAAGCAATAACTCGTCTGTAAAACATTCTAAAACAGGTCATTTTCTTTTGTCACCGTTCCTTGTAGTTCAAACTCATTTTGACGGAGTGATGTGCACGCTTGAAATATTTCGTTAAACAGAGAAATTCTCAAAAATGAAGAAAACATCTGCTATTATACGAGTCAAGTAGTCATCACGAAGAATGAAATATGAAGCAAAAGCGGTGTAGTATATAAGAAATACGGTGGACGAAGGCGTCATGAAGATCATAATTTGTAGAGAAGAAGAAGGTGATGATGATAATGAGGATGATATGAAGCAGGCATAAATTCGTAAAGTTATTTCTTTTAATGATTTCATAATGCTCTAGATATGCAATCGATACAGGATCCCTTCTAATTAGTAGTTATTTGGCAATCCCCCAGAGTGAGTGTGAGCCATACTTAGAAGCCATTTTCATCAGCATCATCATCATCACTGTGAACAAATGTGAGATGAAAGAGTTTGTGAAGCATTAATTTTTTTCAACCATGTTAAGATGCACTAGATATAGAATAAAATGGGGAGCCCTTCTATCTAATTATTCGTTTCTTGGCCGATTCCCCAGAGTGGGTGTGAGCGATACTTATAGGCCATTATTTTCATAATCATCATCATCATCGTCGTCATCATCATCATCATCACCGTCATCATGAACAAGTGTGTGATAGAAGGGTTGACTGAAGCAATAAGAAGGAGTGAAGTGTTGTAGTGAAGCAGGCACAGCGAACAGTGAGGTGAAAAGAGTGAGTGGCGTACTGCCGACTGCGAAATGAACTGATTTTTGAGGGACTCTTCTAGTTTGACCCACCCAAATGAAAACCAGAATCGACCATCGTCGTCGTCGTCGTCGTCGTCGTCGTCGTAGTAGTAGTAGTAGTAGTAGTAGTAGTAGTAGTAGTAGTAGTAGTAGTAGTAGTAGTAGTAGTAGTAGTAGTAGTAGTAGCAGCAGTAGTAGTAGTAGTAATAGTAGTAGTAGTAATAGTAGTAGTAGTAGTAGATGAAGAAGAAGGAATGGTAAAGCGAAGAAGGCATTATGAACGACTTTGTGATCGAAGAGGTGAGTGAAGTACTGTAAGAATAAGAAGAAGAATGAAGTGATGAAGTGAAGGATACATTACGAAGAATTCGGTGGAAGAGGTGCGTGAAGTACTGCCACAAGAAGAAAGAAGCAAACAACGCGAGGAGTAAAAAAAAACATGTGGCAATTGGAAAAGCGCCTGTCAGCCAATGCTCACGTGCCGATGTGTGCCGTTAATTAGCAAGCTCGGCAGAAAAGCAGCCCAACTCAATCAGAAGTGCGTTCCCGGATCTCCCTGTATGTGTGTATACAGTCATGGTGGCGCCTATAGTGTGTGTGTGTGGCTGTCTGCGTAAGGGAAGGAAGCAGCGGCTGGCGCGGGTCGAGCAAATCGATTCGCCGGCTCTATGACAACCACCGTGCACTTTTTGTTTGTCTTGTTGCTTTTCCTGAACTTTTCTATCCTCCCCACCACTCTTTCTTTCATTTCTTTTTCCTCTATATTGAGTGAACATGCTCGGCAAGCGGGGACGCTGCTTTCGTGATGGCAAACCGATCCCGCAGTACCGCGACCGGCTCAGAGTTCCTCAAGATACACCTCGGTAATGGCGGTATATATAAAAAATATTACTATTTGTGCCCCGATGAGCGCTGATTACTTGTGCCTTGGCTTGGATGAGGATGAGTGATGGCTTTTTCCGAGATGGGATGTTTCCATTTTCAACAGGTGCCCTTTAAGGTGATAGGTTCGGAGATGCTCCGATGACGCTTTTCATTAAGCCGGGCCGCTCGGTAGCGAGGATTATTTCGTCGTCAAGTGGTATAGAGAATCACAAGGTGGCCCACGGAAGTTACTAGGAGAAAATCTGGCCCGTGGCTGTGTGGGAGTCACGAGCGTAATGGTTCCGATAGCGATCTTAATTACGACTCTCTCATCAGAATTTCTTGGCGTGGCGTCACAGTGGTTAGAGATATTTCAGTTCGATCACGTTACATCGCTTTGAAATTATTAAATAGAGATAGGAATTATTTGTTCTTTTTTAATCCTCTAAAGCTAATTGAAATCAGAAACCATATAAATCGCTTCTGCTTATGCGCACTGTGATATAAAGATTTCGACTGGCTGAGAATTGGATGCAGTAGGTGAAGCTATATCCAAGTAGAAAAAAAAAACGCCAGGCCTGCGAGGAAGGCGCAAAACAGTGACAGCGAAAGCTAGAAGAGCGGCCTTTCAGAACCTCTTCTAAAGGCTCATTGGATAACTGCTGCATGCACACTTGCTTTATACTCACTACGGCATTATATTAAAAGTGTTTGGGTTGTAGGCTTCTCGTCATTCTTCTGAGAAGCGTGGTATCCGCTGAAAATTTGCAATGAATTTCGTGGCAATTGTTCATGCAGTGGTCGACGATGAGGAAATATGGCTGAAGCGGGTGTGCGACACAGTTAATAGAGGAACAAGAGCACGCTTTTACAATGAGTTTGAGCATTGGACGGCCTACTCATTAGGCTATTCGCACTGTGCGATGACTGGTTGTTCCTTCGTTGTTTTAAAACACTTTAAAAGTCGTATTAACGCGATTGCTTTCCCGACATCAAGCCTGCCTAAGGCAAGTTTGCCAACGTGACCGGAGAACGAACTATCGTAACAGCGTCCCACACTGGACCGCTGCGATAACTACGATCCGCCGAAAGGTGGCAACATGGCACGGACGGGAGCTTTCTACTTTCGCCAGAGCGAAAGCGTGCAATATATTCCTTGTATCAAAGCTTATTTATATTCTGCAGGTGTTGCATTGCTCTCGGGTACACATTCAAGCCTTTCGTAGGATATTTGCCTGCTTTATTTGGAGCTCTTCCTGGGAACCCATGACAAGAGACAATCTTTTTTTTCCACTTGAAAAGGGTGGCCTCGGCTTTGTGAATTTGTTCGTGCGACAGTTGGTGTTCTCAAGAATATGTGCCACCCATTTCTATTAGCCGTTCTTCGTAACCATCTATGTTACCACCTTCCTTTTATTCATGTCACAACAAGAGTTGCTAATAAATTGCCGTTGCGGGGATTCCTAAAAGAAATTGTTGATACTGTCAGTTTTTTGAAAGCCAGGTTTACCTTAGAGTATTTGTATACTATTGACTGAACAAACTTAACCGCTGCACTTGTGAATAACCTTTTCCCCGAACCTGTTTATCGAAAGCCATATTCGCTTCTGCCTGGTCACAATGTGTTATTTTGTGTACGTAGAATGTGAATATCTCCTTCAGCGAAAACATTTTTCTTTAAACTGCACACTTCCACGCTGCCAGTGAAAACGTAGCCGAATGAAAAATCAATATACGTACCCTGGCAGTGAATTGTAGACTCTGCAATCAGCCTGAGACTATAGAGCATTGTTTTATTCATTGTCGTGACGCTTTTTATTTTCGGGACATTCTAAAAAGAACGTTAAGAAAAGAACTTCCATTCACAGCTCATGGTATTAGGTTCCTTCCGTTCAAAAAGATTCTGACTTATAATAATCCTTAAGACTTGTTTATGTTGTTGGGACTTTATTCATTATGGAAAAGTCACATGATCGATAGACACGTCGAGCCACCACGGTCGACGAGATCTGTCTTCCGAGAATCAGCTGCTCAAGTGCTGCAGTGTTGTCGAGACTTTCGACCCCGTTCCGGAGTGGCTTCCCGTTCTTGACGCTTGTGTGTGTTTGCCTGACTTCTGATGGAGTATGTTCTATGTAAATTACTGGTGATAATTTCATTCATTAAAGAAAAAAAAAACGGGCATATCTCAGCGGTAGAATACTGAGCTGGCACCCTGCGGACACGGGTTCGACCCCACTCGGTCATTAATAACAAAGTTTCTTTTTATTTCGTGCGACAGTGGTTGCGGACACCAGCGGCAGTAGTGGCTGGCGGCGGCGGTCAACTACGGCGCTGCGCGAGACACGCGTTGTGATCCCACAACAGCTTTCACTGTAAAACTGGCGAGAAGTGGGGCATATAGCGAAGGGTGTTTCAGTTCCACTGAAGTAAAACCTTGGAAGGATCGAATAATTCAATTGTTTGGAGAGAGATTTTTTTGATGGGGCACTGGTGGTGCTTTGCCTAATATCAGGTATGTAAAGTATATGGGGTTTTTCCGTTCTGGTAATGTTTTTAGAAAACTGCCTTGGGATGCAACATTTTTTAAGGCGTTTATTCTTCTTGTTCCGCCGTACATGCATGGTTTCAGTGCCCTAAGACATATAGAGAAGAGCGTTACCGCACTGCCAACGTCGTCCGCTATACTGGTTGACCTAACTGTTAGCGGACCAGTGGCGACTAGTATTATCCTCATTTTTGTGGCGTAAAACTGTTTTAATGATAGACCGTGACCACGTGACACACTATGACGACACAAGACGCCAACGTCGCAAAGCCCCCATCCCCCCCACCACACTCGTCCCCCTCAAGTGGTAATGTTCTTCACGACCCCCTCCTTGTTTATGGTGGACCATAACCAGGGGCGTAGGCATCATTTTTTTTACAGCGAAAGTGGTTATGAGATCACAACTTGGTTAACGCGCAGTTGTCCGCCGCCGCTACCGCCGGTGTCCGCAACCACATCCCGCGAAATCAGAGAAAAAGAAAAAAAAAACATAGCACCAATGACACAGTGGGGCTGAAACTCAGGTCCGCTGGGTGCCAGTCCAGTATTCTACCACTGATCTACGTCGGTGCTTGTAACTTGTCAAACTTGTCTTAGGCAAGCTTGATGTCGGGAAAGCAACCGCGTTATTCGACTGTTCAAGCGTTTCAAAACAGTGATTTGAGATAGGCAATAGTGAACTAGAAGTTGTAAAAGACTATATCTACTTAGGACAGCTAATAACCGTGGAGCCAAGCCACGAGATTGCAATAACTAGAAGAATAAGAGTGGGATGGGGCACATTTGGCAAGCAGACTCAAATCTTGACAGGTAATGATATGTGGGGTTTCATGTCCCAAAACCACCATATGATTACGAGAGACGCCGTAGTGGAGGGCTCCGGAAATTTCGACCACCTGCGGTTCTTTAGCGTGCGCCCAAATCTGAGCACACGGGCCTACAACATTTCCGCCTCCATCGAAAATGCAGCCGCCGCAGCCGGGAATCGAACCCACGACCTGCGGGTCAGCAGTCGAGTACCTTAGCCACTAGACCACCGCGGCGGGGCAATCTTGACAGGCAGATTGCCACTATCCCTCTAGAGTAAGGTATGTAACAGCTGCATCTTGTAGGTACTTAGCTATGGAGCAGAGACCTGGAAACTTAATAACAGCGTTAAGCTTAAATTGAGGACGACGCAACGAGCAATGGAAAGAAAAATGGTATGTGTAACCTTAAGAGACAAGAAGAGAGCAGAGTGGGTCAGAGAACAAACCGGGGTGAAAGATAGCATATATAGTTGAAATCGAGAAGAGGAAATGGACATGGGTCCAGGCATGTAGCGCGTAGACAGGATAACCGCCGGTTATTAAGGGTAACTAACTGTATTCCCAGAGAAGGCAAGCGGGTTAGGGCGAGGCAGAAAGTTAGATAGGCAGATGCGATTAAGAAGTTTTTGGGTATAAAATGGCAGCAGCAAGCACTGTAGGACCGAATTGACTGGCGGAACATGGGAGAAGCCTTTGTCTTGCAGCGGGCGTAGTCAGGACGCTGATGCATATTCATGGAAACAGCGAAAGAACAGCCAGTTGTCGCACAATGTGAATAGCGTAATGAGTGAGTCGTCCAATGATCCAACCCATTACAAAAGTTAGTTCTTGCTCCCTTATTAACTCTTTATTAAACAGTTAATATTGAAATTGTATTGTAATGCCCCAGTGGGTATAAAGCAAGTGTGCTTGCAGCAGTTACCCAATGAGGGTTTTGAAAATGCTCTGAAAGGCCGCTCTTCCAGCTTTCGCTGTGACTGTGCTGCGCCTTCCACGCAGACCTGGCATTTTTTTTTTAGGGGAGAGGGTACCTTTTTGAAGTGGTCATTTTTAGCTCTGTATGTCATGGCCAAAGGAATTTTCAGGAGGAAGGGGTGGGGGTGTCATGGGCCCAGCGTGGCACCCCCTGGCTAGCCCACTGACCATGCATATGTGATACGCCTGGCAGTCCTTGGCCTTAAGGTTTTTGCCCCTAGCATGCGCAGGGTTATTTACTCATTTACCTAAGACCACTCAAGGGTAAGAAAATATCTGCGTTTTCACCTTCTAAGTTGGTTAATTACGCCGATTCCTGATTGCATCTAAACTACAATGATTAAAATGAATGCTAAAGGGCACTGGCATTGTGCCAGCAAACCCAGTACTTTACAGCACCCTGTGTGAATTACTGTGCTGCATTCTAGATCAACCTGTACGTTTCTTTAGAGATGGAACACGTAGCCCCCTGCTACAAGACGCGGGCCATAGGGGCCAAAAAAGCACGCCATATTCAAATGTGAGTACCATATCAACGAACCCAGCCAGCCATTTTCATCGCGCCTACCTTTCTCGGATTCGTTGTTTTTGTTGTTTTGTTTTTTTCCTTGAAAACTGTTCAGATCCCCGTCCCTCCATATCGGCCACCGGTTATCTATTCTGGCTATTGCATGATAAGGTTAAATTCCGCCCTTCCTCTCGTTAAGTCTAACTGCAGCTGAGTCTGACGTTCGATTGAAAGCCAGCTGTCATCCTTTTTCGGAGAGTCTTCACGCGCGATTTTCCATCCCAACCCTCTTTGGCAGGTCTGTACGCATATTCGTAATTGAAACGTTCTAGAAATTCATTTCTACAATGTCATTTCTCGAGGAAAAAAGACCACTAATATCCTCCTCTCTTATGGCAGCTTGAATGTCACTTACGCAACACCATCATTGCCCCTTCAAGTTTCATCCGAGGAATTTCTCTGCAAACACTAGCCGAGCATGTATTACGCTTAGACTTATGCGTGCTTGCGCGAAAGGGAATCCACGTGCTGCCGGGAGAGGCCAGGCAACCACTAATTTCAGCACAGCGTTGCCGTCGGCCTTCGTTATCCGGGAGGGGGGGAGGCAATCGGTATCGCTAATGGAAACGGTCGCTCGCTCCGTGTGCCGCCTGAAAAACCACTTAAGCTAATGCTGCTCTCGAAAAATTGTCCATAACGTGAATTGAATGTTGCGCAGAAGTTACTCGCTGCACGTTTACATCGGAGTCCCGGTCTGCCGAAGCAGATTGCGTCTGCACGATTATCGTTCGAATGCGCTTTGGCACTGTAGCTTCCTTTCTGGTGTTTCAGGGCATATATGGGACTTATATGGGACATATATGCGACTTGTTCATGGCATATATGGGAAAGGTCACATAATCTGTTAGGCATTTGCCTACAAAATCCCTAAGACGAAACCGGTCCACTCCGTAATCATCACATTCCAAAACGCCTTTAAAATGACTTTCCTAATACCACAGCTTCTGAGCTTCTGAGACTAACCGAGAAAACAAAACAAGAAAACATAGACTCTGAGAGTAACCCAGAAAGCTGCCACCGGTTAAAGGCTTACGTGCTATACCTGGCGCCAGATGGCGAGAAGACTCTTCCACACTCGCCGTCATGGCTACTTGTGGCGCTGACTAACATTCCCAGGGTTAGCATGCATGATAAGTAAATGAGGGGATGACCGCTGCTGTGCCTCGTTTGGTAAGACAATCTGGAGCGTAATTCGAAGATCGCATGTTCAGTCCCATCGGTGGCAGGTTGTGTTTTCATCAACTTTACTTACTTCGCATTCGTAGAATTATTGCAACACGTTTAAAACGGCACATTCAACACCTCCTATATCTTCCTTGGCTTGATTATGTGCTGGTTTTCATCAAGAAAACTTTATAGAAGCGAGCAAATCAGCCATATACTACCAACACATACGTTAATATAAAGCTTTACATTTAGCCTATCACAATGTTTTTTTTATTGCCTTTAATATTACTGGTGTGTGATTTGACACTAGGTAATTCGCCGTACTACCATAGCTGTCACCGTCGTTTTGTAGGTTCGAATTTTATTGTGCCAACCTGCACTTTGCGGCGAGGTGTCGTGGTTAAAGGTATTTTTTCTTGCTTCTTTTTGTTGCATATCACCTAGCACAATGTCCTTACGTCCCCGCACACGTTAATGAAACATATTTGTTTTGTTGTTCTCATATTTGTGCATTTATTTTAATTTTTCTTTTCGAATTACTGCGTGCGTATTAAACGCGTGTTCACATCACATCCTTAGCGCAGTCCATCTAAATGACTCTAATACGGTGATAAATAAATAAATAAATAAATAAATAAATAAATAAATAAATAAATAAATAAATAGAATGTGTTGATACCCTTACCGGAAGCACTTTTGCACTTAGCGTATATTTTCGCGCTCCCTTAGTTTGGGAGGAATTGCAAGATTTTCGCAGTTTTTCAAAGATACTTGCCGTTTTGCGTTGCCTCCGGGATCGTCCCGGCATTGACGAAGCGGCACCATTTGACGATTTCACAACGTGGCGTCACGCTAGGTAACGTCAAGATGACGTCATTGGGTTCCGCCGTAACAGTGATGATGATTTTCTGCATCCCTCGCGTTGACGCTGCCGCCATCGACGGTCAATCTTAACAACAATCGTTTGGATTCAAAGCCTCCAAAATTCGATATGATTACGAGGTATGATGCCGTAGTGGAGGGTTGAAAACATTTCGACCATCCGCTGTTCTTTAACGTTCACTTACGTCGCAATGTACAGGAGCCTCCAGTATTTCGTCTCCAACGAAATGCCACTACCACGATTGGAATTGAACACGTGACATTTTCGGTGAGCAGCTAAGCGCCGTAACCGCTACACCCCCTTAGTGGACGATGAACAATTAAGTAGTCGTATGAAAGAATGCGTAAGAGACCTTGCGGGTGTTTGTTTTTGTTTGAGTTTGGGAATCTTACTTTGTTTCTTTTTTTTCTTCTACTAAGTTTGTAATTAAGACCTCTGATTTTTAAGCTTGTGCATGTCATTATCAGTAAATGAAATTCGGCATTTTATGATTTTACAGTAATAGGAGGAACGCCAAATGGGGGGGGGGGGGGTTAACCGTTTGTTTGTAAACACCATCGTAGCGAAGAGACATCATGGCACATCTTATGCAACTGTCCTCGCTACAAGTTACATAGACAATCACTTGCGGCTGTGGCATGCAGTAGCCCTTTTGGTGCATTGCCCTAACAGGTCATCGCGGTTGAAATTGATTAATCAATTGTTTGGATTTAACGTCCCAAAAACCATGGTATGATTAGATGGGGAACGCCGTAGCGGACATGGGGAACGTCGTAGTGGAGTGCTCAGGAAATGTCGAGCTCATGAAGTTCTTTAATGTTCACCCTAATCTAAGTACACGGGCCAAAAGATTTTTCTCCGCCATAGATATTTCGGCCGCCATGGCGGAGGTTCGATCCCGTGACATGCGCGTCAGCAATCGAGCGCTATAATCACTAGACTACCGTGGTGGGTCCCGGATTAAGGCGACGAAGGCATTTTCAGCCTCTTTGAACCTAATAGACTCACACCAGCATGGTTATAAACCAATGTGAACATCATTACTGCGATGAATGTGGCTGTGTGCGTGCGCTCCCCTCCTCTGCCTTTCTATCTCTTTTTAAACTCCCTCCTCCCTGTCTCTTAGTGTAAGGTAGCATACTAATTTTACTAAACTGGTTGACACACCTGCCTTCTCTCTCTCTTTCTCTCTCCGGTTTCTTTTGGAACCACCTAATATTCTCGAAGGAGTGAACTGTGGGTGCTTTTTTTTACTACGATCATGTTTAAACGATGCCATTGTGGCCAGTAACTGAGCTTAGGGGCGCAAACGTTTTAGCCTTTAAGCTACCACTAGATGTCCTTACGTAATATCCCAAAAATGTGCGTTCAAGAGATTAATACAAGCCGGTGACCATTATGAGATAGTCAAACACTCGCAGTCCCCTCCTGACAATTGTTGCGAGCGAGAGGCCGAGGCTAATCTGCAGACGTCCTCGAAAACCTGGCACCGAGATTTCTCGCAGCGTGCTCTCTCTCTCTCTCAATCTCTCTCTCGTTCTCTTCCTCACTCTCCAGACGCGCCTCGTGATTGGTTGGCTGCATGCAGCTTCCCAATCGATAGCCGTGTACGTCCCACGCACGCGCGCTCACAAAGCGAGCGGGACTTCGCGCGAAATCCGTGCCCGATCCAGCAACGCCGTGGGCAGAACTCGCTATGCGCCGCACACGCTGTGTATGAACAGCTTTTGTTCGTGTCTTTAAGTGCACAAGGTCGATGGGGGACGGATCCGCGACAACTTTTGCATGCGTGTGCCTATTTCGTATTGCAAATGAATTCGTGTATTGCGAAACGTGTGTAGTGCGGAGCAGTGGTAGTGAAAGGTGGCCCGAATTGAGAGACCTTTCGTTCATCGTGATCGTCAGCAGCACCAATATCATTATCATCATCAACTTCAAAGCAAAGCGGGGAACATATCGCTCTATAGAAGTTCTATGAACAGGAATGATGTGCCTCAGGCAGGTTCGATGAATTGACTTACCCTACTTAGAAGCATGTTGACAGCCTCGATGGGTTATTAAATAGGGTTATTCCTTAAGTCACTTGAGGTCACTGTAGCGTCACTTGCTGTGCTGAGCGAAGTCCTCTCTTCAGATGTTCTCATGTTACAACGACGAGTACCGTGTTGAACCATTTTTCGTCGCTTTACGCCATCTTAGTCGCTTAGCATTTAAATGCCCTTGATACGAGTACTGTTGCGAAGCGCACCTCCGACGACGTTACGAAGGGCGCCTCGAAATCCCACCGCTGACCTCCACTGTTGCGAAAGACGGCGACGCCAACACGGTCCCGAAGGCGCCACTGCTTCCAACTCCGCCGGGAAGGTCACCAGCCGTTTGGTAGCGTATGTTTCTCAGCTCGCGACTGCTTCTGCGCAGAGCTGATAAGACGAGCGGACGAGACGATGGTGAGTTAAACAAGGTTTATGTACAGCATATATACAGAGGCGTTACAAATTCGGCACTGGGGCCGACAGAGACTCGGAGAGCCGAGCTCTCCTCTCTAACACATAGGTCTGCTCTCAAACGGGTCCGTTCTGACACACATGTCAGCTTTCACCTAGGGCCACCGACTCACACACATGTCGGCTCTCCGACACGGTGACTCCTCTCACATAGGACCGCCGACTCACACACATGTCGGCTCTCCGACACGGGGACTCCTCTCACATAGGACCGCCGATCGCGACGCGCCGCAGGGCTTCTTTTATATGCACCGGGTCCAACCAAAATGTCCAATCAGAAGCGCCGCTGGTCGTCAGGGCAGATTCCTCCAATGGGGTCGCGGCTGGGCCACGTCAGACCCCCAGACATGAAGACGCCCGTTGTTTACTCGACGGGGCTCGCTGTCACGTGCGCTGCTGACTCACTGCACGTGGGCGCCAGAGAGGCGCCGAGCGTGTTTACGCCGTTGAGTTGTTCGCGTCAGGCGGACTGCGGGCTGGCCTTGACCCAGATTGCCTTTTTCAGAGGCACGGACGTTTGCTGAGGACTCGCTGGCATAACAGCACCCCCGCCGCCAGACAATGCGCCGAAAAGACGAGCTGCTTCCACGGGGCTCGGATGACAGGCGCGCTCGTTCGCCAGGTCCCTCCAGGTTCGCCTCCAGGGCCATGGGGAGAATGCAGCTCCAGACTCTGTTCCAGGAACACATCCCATTCTTGCGGACAGATCCCAGCTCCACTGGTTTTTCACCACAACTTGTCGACCAGCTTCACCCGTCTCTTCTGACCATCTTCGGTTTCAGCACTTGTCGATGGTTCTGCAACTTGCTAAGAACGGTTCGACAACAGACAACACACGACACAAGCAAGTGCCCTCAGTCACCCGACAGAACACCAGACAAAGTATAGTTCAACATATACCTAGCTACGTGTCTATCTGAATTTGGTTCCCTCTACATCAAGAGGCACATGTGGAACACAAGACTCTTAAAATGACAACTCAATTTTTTTCCCACCTACAACAACGTAACGAATTATAATACCACATAAAGTTGGCCCCTTGAGATCACTCTAAACGAGAGCGCTCAGCCCAGGTCGTGATGAGGTCAAAATTTTGCCCCGAATCGCCAGCGAGAAACCGAAAGGTTGAGAAGGTACTAGCTAGAACGCACTACTCAATGCACCTGCATTAGCGTTTAGCTTCCCTCTTTTTTTTGATAGCGAACGTCAAAGTTGCGCTGTGAAGCAACATGCTCCATCTCAGTAACCGGCCACTTTTAGACGACGATACCTATGCGGCACCAAGAGCGGCTCACACTTGCGACGTTGCACAGGGGAACAACGATACGGCTTTCTACGGATTGACTTCTCACCGCTTAGCTCGATATCGTGTTCGATCACCCTCGTGTTTCCGGGGCGGTCCGAAAACACGTCTCCGAACTCGGAAACAATCTTTCTCAGGTCCTCCTTCCGGACTTCACTTAACCTAGGCTCTAGGTTTAACGGCTCCAAGATTACCTCCGATTTCCTTTCGATTACCTCACTACAACTAAAAATTTCTGCTTCCTCTTCCTCTG
Source organism: Rhipicephalus annulatus (assembly GCA_013436015.1). NCBI lineage: Eukaryota > Metazoa > Arthropoda > Arachnida > Ixodida > Ixodidae > Rhipicephalus > Rhipicephalus annulatus. Next base: position 426,060 of record WOVY01000065.1, on the reverse strand, counting down.
AAGCACTTAAAAGTAAATTTACGACTGCTTTCAAGTTACTGTGATAAATTTTGTTCGGCCGCCTTCCTAATTTAACTTCACAATTGGTATCAGAAAGCTTCGATACTACTTTTGCGGGCCCTTCCCAATCAACCTCAAGCTTGTTCCTTTTGAACGGCTGCAGCAGCATTACCTGATTATCAACTTCAAAAGCACGCTTCTTCACCGATTTCTCGTAGTGCTCCTTCGACAGCACTTCTGCCGCGTTTTTGTGGCTTTCCACTAGCGCTTCAATCTAGAGGTCCTCACGCTGCTCTCGAATGAGCGTCTCTCGATCAACTCTCGGCAGCTCGCTCCAACTTTCCGCTACAGGCGAGAGCGTTGCAGCCATCTCGCTCTGAATCAATGGCGCCATGTCGTCTCTCCCAACGCATACCGCGCCGGCCGCTTCCGCGACGGGCCGCTCGCGTGACTGCTCACATGACTCATGCGGAAAATTTCCCTTCTGGGGTTCTGTCGACCCGCCGACAAGGTCACTTGAGAGTTCACCACATTGAACCAGATCAAGCTGCCGCGATAGCTTCCGCGCTTGCGATCGCGTGAGGGCCATGCACGCAAAGCTGGGGAAGAACGATTTGCCCTGCTCTTTGAGAAGCTGCTCCGAGTTGTTGGAGAAAAGATAAGGAAAACGATCGGGAAGCGCGGCAGACACAGCCGCTCCGGTGCGAAGCTTACCGAACGGGCCTTCAATGACAACGGTGGCGATTGGTAAGCGAACACTCTGCTCCTCGGCGACTTGCCTGATCCACGCGCATTCTCCTGTAAAGTCATCCGGAGACACCAATGAAGGATGGACAACGTCCATGGTTGCCGCTGAGTCTCTAAGTGCTCGGCACGTTTTCTCATTCACCCTAATTTCTTGGAGATACGGCTCCAACAACCGCATGTTTTTTTCTGATTCTCGGATTGTTGCGAAGGCAAACTTTTCCTGACAGTTTCTCGCGATGTGTCCTTCCTTTTTGCAGTTGTAGCAGATTAGCGGCTTCCGTGATTCAAATGCCCGTGTGGTAGAAACCTCACTCGATTTCTCCGCTTCTTTTTGCCCTTCCCCTACAGTGTCATTCGTAAGAGACGGGTCCTTCTTGAAATTACGGTGCGGAACGGGTTTTCGTTGATCAGGTTTCCTTGAAAAGCCCTCTTTCCTTTCATCCTTTTCAACGCGCACTGCCCTGCTATGCAACTTTCGGCGAGTATAATACTCCTCAGCTAACTCTGCTGCCTTGTTTAGCTGTACTTCACCAAGTCTGTCCTGCAGCCAAAGTCTGACATTATCCTCGATGCAGCGGTAGAATTGCTCCAATGCAACGCATTCCACCACTTTATCGCGGTCGTCATAAACACCTTCGCCCTTGAGCCATTCAATTAAATCGGCCTTAAGACAAAACGCGAAGTCAACGTGTGACTCATTCCCCTTTTCAGCATACCGGAACCTTTGCCTGAAAGCCTCGGGTGACAACTTATAACGTCTTAAGAGCACTTCTTTAACCTCGTCATAGCTCTCAAACGCTTCCCTAGACAAGCAAGTTATCGCGTCGGACACTTCGCCGGCAAGAAGAGCTAACAGGTTCCGCGCCCAAAGAGACCGCTCCAAAGCGTTTCGCTCACAGACGTGTTCAAACTTGACGAGATACTTCGCCATGTCCTCGCCTACTACAAACGGTGGCAGTTTGTCCCGAATTCTAAAATCGCTGACCTGAATCGTCGGAGAAGCTACGCTAGGCGCCTGCGAACACTGTAGGATTGCCAATTCTAGTCGTTTCAACTCTAGGCGCTCTTGTCTCTCGGCCTCCTCGCGCTCGCGACGTTCGCGCCTTTCAGCTTCTTCACGTTCGCGAACTTCTCGCCTCTCAGCTTCTTGACGTTCGCGAGCTTCTACTTCTCTCCTTTCAGCCTCCTCGCGGCGTGCTTTGATATCCGCCCAGGCCTCATCGACTTCCTCAGCCGACACTCCCTCATGCTTCATGATCTCAAGGATCGCTTGCTTTCGTTTCGCACGGCCCAAAGTAATGCCGAGTTCCTCACAAATTTCGATGAGTTCCTTCACTTTAAGGTTCTCCATCGTTCACACTAGCCTCTTGCTGTTTGCCCCTGTTAAGAATCTACTTGCCGTACAAACTATAACTCAACTAGCAAGACGCGCAAGCAATTTTTCACACTCCCGTGTTTACCCCCTCCGCATTAACTTTGGTTTCAAAGCACTTCAACTTGGCTTGAAACGATCAAAGCTCACTCGAATGCTTCACACAGCCCTTCCCTAAACTACTACAACCTGAGCTAGAGTAGTCGGGTGAACTGAGGGGAAAACATCAGGCACTCACCGCATCGATGTTGCTGACGCCGGCCGATCCCACTGCTGCCACCACTGTTGCGAAGCGCACCTCCAACGACGTTACGAAGGGCACCTCGAAATCCCACCGCTGACCTCCACTGTTGCGAAAGACGGCGACGCCAACACGGTCCCGAAGGCGCCACTGCTTCCAACTCCGCCGGGAAGGTCACCAGCCGTTTGGTAGCGTATGTTTCTCAGCTCGCGACTGCTTCTGCGCAGAGCTGATAAGACGAGCGGACGAGACGACGGTGAGTTAAACAAGGTTTATGTGCAGCATATATACAGAGGCGTTACAAATTCGGCACTGGGGTCAACAGAGACTCGGAGAGCCGAGCTCTCCTCTCTAACACATAGGTCTGCTCTCAAACGGGTCCGTTCTGACACACATGTCAGCTTTCACCTAGGGCCACCGACTCACACACATGTCGGCTCTCCGACACGGTGACTCCTCTCACATAGGACCGCCGACTCACACACATGTCGGCTCTCCGACACGGGGACTCCTCTCACATAGGACCGCCGATCGCGACGCGCCGCAGGGCTTCTTTTATATGCACCGGGTCCAACCAAAATGTCCAATCAGAAGCGCCGCTGGTCGTCAGGGCAGATTCCTCCAATGGGGTCGCCGCTGGGCCACGTCAGACCCCCAGACATGAAGACGCCCGTTGTTTACTCGACGGGGCTCGCTGTCACGTGCGCTGCTGACTCACTGCACGTGGGCGCCAGAGAGGCGCCGAGCGTGTTTACGCCGTTGAGTTGTTCGCGTCAGGCGGACTGCGGGCTGGCCTTGACCCAGATTGCCTTTTTCAGAGGCACGGACGTTTGCTGAGGACTCGCTGGCATAACAGTACTTAATGTATACGCAAGATGAGAAATTGCCTGCTAAAGTTCACATACTGCAGAGAGTCAGCGATCGAGCGACAAAGACAAATAACGACAGGGACCGGGCTAGGCAGACGCGCGTTCGATTTGCTATCCTCGACTAAGTGAAGAAATAAAGGTGCGAAGTCAACCTAATCCCCTGACACACTCAACATGCTCAATGAATAAAGTATAAATTTTTTGGCATCGGTTGGCCTCGAAAGATTCCTATGCCAAAAACGCTTTTTTTTCCAAACCACAGTTGATGTTGACATCTTTTTTTTTCTATTCTTATATCAAATACATGGACACCTTCGGCTGGATTTCGCCGACGGCTTGGGCGTCGACGTCATGCATCGTATATGTATACGTATCTATATATATGAAAACACAAGAAATAAAAAATAAATTTAGACTCCGGCGCACGTAATTGAACGGGGGACCTTCGCGTCGTGATCGCGAAGAGTAAACCACTGAACCACCGAGAGGTGCCTGCTACGATGCTCAAACGGCAAGCTATTTACATTTACCACTTACCACGGTTGGCAGTCGTCTCGGGGGAAGGCGGACTAGTGTGTTTTCAGCATTATCAGCAAGATGGCACACTGAGCGTGCGGCGGCTCATCTCTGACGCGTACTTTGGCCCACGAAGAGCAGGTGAGCGGACGATCTCTCGCACGCACCTATCTCCCGGTGGGGAGGATCATAAGTCTTGGCTGGCGTTGGGCTTGCGCTGGAACGATTTTGTGGTAGTTACGGGGTGCACAAAATCACTGCAATCGTTGCACAGCCTCCATTTGAGAAGAGGGCGCGCTTTCCAGACAGAACGAAGTAACAACTTAGACGCTTATTCGCGTTCATCTGTACCTGTGAGTACGTTTCGTGAGTCATTTGTGCGTGAGAAATGCGGAGCACGTTTCGATCTGCTTGCCATTCTGCGTACAACATTTCAATTTGTTGCTATCGCGTTGATTGCTTAGCTTTTGCGGCAAAGCTGTGACATTTTTTTTACACTTGTGGAGGAACGACCGGCTGTATTTTTGCAGAGTGAACAAACGCTGTAAATCCAAAATGAATTGGGTATTTGTAAACATTTCAAAATTATTGCAAAAGGGCTGTGCGAAAAACATTTTGCGTCATATGTCACTCACTGTTATAGTGACCCAGTAACAATTTATAAACAGGGTCATAAAACGCTGCCGATCGGTGGTAGAAGCTCCGGACAGCACGCCATTCAAATATTAGAGTGCAGCGCGTGACCTGGAATTCACAATAAATCATCGAAGTCAGCTAAAAGAAATCTTTCTGTTGTCTCGACAAGTCACGAAAATAAGCCCAGTAAACCCATCTATCTGTGATGGGCTGACTTGAACATGGCGCGCTCGGTTGTTACAGAGGTTGGCCATCCCATTCCCCCCTGCGCAGCTTCCAGCGCTTTCGTCGGGACGAGAGAAGAGAGAATGTGATTGCAGCGTGTGACGTATCTTTGTAACTCCGCTCGTACTGGACGGATTCTTAAAATTCTTGCGGTGTTCAATTTGTGAAGTAATACACTTTTTCAGTGAAATAGTTCCATGGTTACTCAAAAAAGTGTTTTAGGGCCCCTTTAAGTTTGTTGTTCCTTGCCTTTTGCTCGCCGTAGTATAGCTTAGCAGTTCGAGGATGCTTGTTTGATTTCCGGGGATGGTGGCTGGATTTCGATGGGTGCGAAATGTTTATAGCGTGCTGCACATTGAAAGCAACAATGACGACGACAACAACAGCAACAAGTAAGCAGGTGGTAAAAATTAATTTGGAGCTCATCACCACGGCACTATTCATAGCGCCCACGTGGTTCTGGCTCGCGAAAACCTGTCTTTACATTCTCTTATCTTCGGCATTTTCAATATCCGCTGTGGCCTCGCTTAAAAGGGCCCTGCAACACTTTTCGAACATGGTAAAAAAACGCTGCCGATCAGTAGCAGAGGCTTCCGACAACACGCGAGCCAAATATTATAGCGCAGCACGTGACCTGGACTTCACAATAAATTGTCCGATTCAGCTGAAAATTGCTTTCTCTTCTCTCGACAAATCACGGAATATGCCCAAAAATCACACGTAGCAAGACCATCTATCAGCCATTGGCTGATTTGAACGTGGCGTGCTCACTTTTTACAGAGATCGCCGTGGGAGGCTGCTACTTGTCGACGCGTGCGCGCGCGATCGCTCTGAAAAAGCCGTGCATTATAAGAAAAAAAAGAAAAAGTTCTCAAGGTCACGACACAAGCGTCACGTTTTTCTGTGGCCCTGCCATCCCTTCCTGGTTGGATTCCAGCGCTCTCGTCGGGACAATTGCAGCATGCGACAAACCTTTATAACTCCACTCACACTAGACGGATTTTTAAAATTTTTTGCTGTGTTGAATTCGTGAGGCAATAAGATCTTCCAGTGAATTCATTCAATGGTTACTTGAAAAAGTGTTCAGGGCCCCTTTAAAGCCAAGCAATCAGCGAGTTGATCGAATACCCGCTGTATTAACCAATTAGATCCGGTCAGGGGAAAAATTCGATAGTAGGCTATGCTAAGTGTCCAATAAAAAATTATGTGGAAATAAATGTTTCTTTTCCGCTGATATTGTGGTGACTTCAATAGGTTGTCCCCTTAGGTTCCAATGAATTCAAGACATTATTTTTCCCTTCTACACTCGCCATCCTCAAGAAGTAAAATGCTAGAGGGACAGTGAACCAAGATTGGGTTTGCAGGCGCACGGTCTGGTGCTGACATTTTGACGGGTGCCCAAAGGAAAGGCTCGCCTTCGAAAACGAGCTGGCGAATAAGCCTGAGATGAAGCGCGGCTTAGTTTATGCTTTGCTCTTTTTTTTTGTTTTTGCATTGGCCCCACTGCGGTGGTCTAGTGGCTAAGGTACTCGGCTGCTGACCCGCAGGTCGCGGGATTAAATAACGGCTGCGGCGGCTGCGTTTCCGATGGAGGCGAAAACGTTGTAGGCCCGTGTGCTCAGATTTGGGCGCACGTTAAAGAACCCCAGGTGGTCAAAATTTCCGGAGCCTTCCACTACGGCGTCTCTCATAATCATATGGTGGTTTTGAGATGTTAAACCCCACACATCAATCAATTGTTTTTGCGTTGACCTAGCTCCACAAGAACAGACCAGAATTGTTGAGTTTCTTTTTCTATTCGTAAATTATATTTGCGATTGGCCGGCCGATATTGATAAAGGCACACGACTCGCATGGGTATAGGATTGAATAGAACTTTTTTCTTACGAAGCATTTTATAGGAAATTATTATTGTTTTTGAACACAGGATTGGCGTAGCGCACTTAAGGTGACACGAAGCAAAAAATAAAGCGCAGTGACGTGCTTTGAAGATCACTCGTCTCGATAATGTAAGCTGTATTCATGGAAATTTCGAGAGGTCTGAGAAGCCATCACATGTTCTAATAGACACACGAAAGCGCTGTTGTGTGCGTGTCTACCTGTTTCTCCGCAACTCATATTATAGGGCGCGAAAGTGTACATGTAATAACCGCAATTACCTACAAACACTGGTAATGAGACAAACAGGTATAGGGATCGCCACTTCTTATTCGATGTATGAATAAATGAATCGATCGATCGGTTGATGGATTTCTTCATTTATTCATTAATCGCACATGAAGCGGCGATCACTGTGCATTGATAAATAATAAATAAATATAAATAAATAAATAAATGAGTCAGTCAGTCAGTCAATTAGGCAATCGATCAGTAAGTTTTGCTGGACTAACCGCGTCTGAAGGTAAAGAGCCAAACTAATCAACTAATTATGCATGACATTCAAGTGCAATAGATTATCAAGTCTATTGTAGTCAGCAAGCGCATGACAAATAACTCAAGATATCTGTATAGATATTCTTTTTTCCAGTAATGACAGTGGTGGGTTGTACTGCAGATCCTGATTCAGTTCAGCTGTAGCAGCCGAGCAATGATTTAGAGAAGCGCTTTCAGTGGCAGTATGTAAAAGCAAACAAATATCCGTGAAAATAAGCAGGCCATTGTGAAAGCACGTGACAAATGAAAAAAAAAGCAATACATACAGCGCTCTTTTGAATTTTGCCCCTGCAGAACCCCCCCCCCCCCTCCTCTCACCGGCTTCACGAACCGGCGTTTTCATTAAACGTTAAGGAAATAACGGTAAAAACCGCATGTCGCAGAAATTCTGGCTTCGGCGTTGGCATTGTTGGTGACACCGTAAGCGAAAAATCACGTTGATCAAAAAAATTATCATTAAAAAAAATCAGCCAGCTTCATTACGCGAACACTGTCTCAACAGCGAATCTCATGGGCAAGTCTCCCCTTGGTTGGCGCTTAGCTTCTTTTTCGTTCCTTAATTTTCTTTCGTTCTTTCTCTTTCTCTCCTTCCCTTTCTTTATCTCTAGTTTCCTCTCTCTTCCTGCGCTATGCTTTAGTATCTTGCCTCCTCCTCATCTTCTCATCTATAAACATCATCTCTATTTCTCACCACCTCGGTGTACTTTATACGGTTCGATGCTATGTCATGCTCTACTACCATGCTTCGATTTCCTCAGTATAACGCTAGAGCACTTACTGTCGCTTTGTGATTGTACGTATGTTGCATACCATTAGTTTGACTTTATGTTCATTCTTACAAACTTAATAATAAATGCCACAAAAATATGAAAGAAAAAAAAAAGCTTGGATATATGAATGGTTACGACTGGCGCCTTCGAAATGTGGGCACGTGTATTCGAATCCTGCCTCATCACAAAACTTCTTTCTCTTTACTTGTTTTTTCCTCTCCCTCTCTCTCTCTCTCTCTGCGCTCAGTCTTTAACGCATCGATGTTATCGCAAGCCGCACCACGTAAATGCGCTCACGATTTCTGGGAGTGATAAATAACAGGACGAATAAGGCGCGTGCAGACTCGTGATGATGATACTTTTCCGTTTGCGGTTTACACTGAACGGCTGCCCAGTATGGGCGCACAGATTCATTTGTAGCTGTTGTAACGGATCTACATGGGACGATCGTTAATACAGCTTTAATAAGACATATAACGGTGGCGGCGGCTAAATAGGCCACCACATCGCGCTAGCAATGAATGACCCCTCGCGTCCTTAACGTCCATAGACAGTGACTCGGTATCAGTCATAAGGGCCCTTTTATCAGGTCTCGTCTCGAAAGAATAGGCGGCTACAATCAAGAAAATACCACCAGGTGCATTTCACACTATCGCACAGTTTCCAGGGCATATAGCAACTGATCTACATCCCCGCAAACCCAAGCTGATTGACCTAGTTCATGACCAAGCGCGGGATTTGACATTTCGCAATGGTCCCGATGCTCTAGACAATCCCGGTTGGGAGCATAACTCCGACCAATTACTGTATTTTTTTGCGGAATAGTCGACGAATATCAGCTTGGGCACTGAAAATTCCCGCTATCGCACGAAATGCTGACGAAAACCTCAATCTTCCTCTTTGAGAATGTTACAAATTTGGCTGGTTTAAGTAGCTCCGGTGTCAAAAAGGAGTATAGTGTTAGATTCGAATCGTATGCTACGTCATTGTGCATACAGTGACACTTAGCCAAGAACAAGAAACAGTGGGCCAAAGAGCTAGGAAGTGCTTCAGTAGATCCACTTCGTACTGTCCAGGAGGCCCGTGGTCTGGCGGAGAGCTTCGGTCTCTTCGTCCCGACGTGGGAGCTGGCCTATGTCTCTGAACCTTAGCCGAGTGTTCTTCGGGACTCTCTTTTTGGGAGGATGGCAATAAAGTTTCACCACCACCACGCGCGTAGACATTTCTTTCCTCGCTGCTCGGTTGAGGTGCAACTCGAAAACGAAGCTGGGCTAGCTATTGAGAAGGCTACGCGAACACCGAAGCGTTCTCCAAGTTGTGTCATTTCTTTTTTCACTCTTGAGAATTTTTGTGGTCTTCATCAATTTGATGCGAAGGAGGTTTCGGCGCAAAAATAAAGAGCCAGCTTGTACTCATCTCTTGACTACAACGAAACACAAGGTGAATACTAAACCCACAAACAGCGTGACGTGAAAAAAAATACACGAACACTAATACCTTAAACAACACAACATAACGAGAAAAAAAGTGTCCGTAATTCAGTTTATGTTGTCTCCTAAGGATGTCCCTAGTAAACTTCGAGGTCAATCTTTATATATGCGGTCAATATGTCAATCAATGCATCATAATTTTTGGGACATAGTTATTATGTAATAATGTCTTATGGTTGGTAACGTATGCCATACGCTCTGACTCCTATAACCTGTGTTCATGCTGATACCACAAAGGTTCTTTAGCCCTAATCATCCCAGTAAACGAGACTCATCGGATTAACTCCAATGTTCAACGTTATCGATCATTCTCGCCAGGTCCTGCCTTCTTTCGAGATTGTTACGGAACAACAAAATCTCGCGCTCGTAGGGAAAACAACGTACCAATGTTATGTTTACGTGGGCGCGTGTGTATACGCGGTGCGCACGTCACGCAGTACCACGCACGGAACAGCGTGGCTGGAGCTTCAATTACGCAATGAAACAGGCCACCGCGGGCAGCCAGCCTTCCAAGCGCCACCGCTGCGGCATTTCGATCGCTGCGGTTGCAAAGGTCGCCGCGTTAACGACAGAATAAACGAGCACTATTACGCTCTTGACGTACCGACAGGGAGAAACGCTAACCTTACGCTTATGGCAGCGCTGCGGTGTGGTCGCATACGCTCGCTACCCTCGTGTCAGGGGGGGGGGGTCTTTAATATCGAGTAACATCCAACCCGAGTACCGCGCGCGGGCCTGCTTTGCCCTTGTAATATGCTAGAGAGCGTTACGACACGACAGTGCATGCATATGCCTCGCTTTGCGAGGTCGGACGGGTAAGCTTCACTATAACGAAGGTCTTGTTCCTGGGCAAATTTGGTGTTAGTATTAGCTAAACGTGTTATTCCTGGTGCCATGCTTGAAACATGAAGACAGTACATGCGACGTAGAACGGTTGGTAGTTAACGCTGCTCTCCATGTTTCAGGCATTCTGCCAGGAACAACATAAGCGAGCTTCACTGTCGTTTTTGTTTTCTCCTCTTTCTTTTGTTTTTTTGTTGGGGATGTGCAAACGCGGAGCTCCAGTACAGGACAGCGCTGTGCCCGTCAGCTATGTTGTGACAGGGGCTTTTCCCTCTTATTTCGACGTTCACGAGGAAGCAACGTTAACGAATGACTGAAACATGATCGCAAGCGCGTCGGAGGCCGAATCCGCAAGCGTTTTCTTTTTGCCAGATCGGCGAGTTTGCTTAATGGCTCAGTTGTCACCGCTTTGAGCAACGCGTCCGACAAAATTGAGGCTTACACTGATTGGTGTGGTTGCGTCATAAAGAGAAAGCAGTGTGTAAATGAGATGTATAATGAATTATAGACCAGAGGGTACAAACGTTATAGTTTTCTATCCCGTTTACTTATCTAGAGACACAGACGTAGCGATGTTCATATAGCATAATTCACGGAGCATGACCAGCGTAGCAACTCACTGGAGCCAGCTCTATGGAAGCAGGTATATATCAGAAAAACTGTACAAGAGAAAATTAATTCGAACATGAGTAGTGTTTACTGGCAAGCCGATTGGAGATGCATACCTTCGCAAAAATAACAGCATGAACACGAGACACAAATACTGGAAAAAACACTAGAGGGAGCGCTGACTTGAACAATGTGTTTTAGTTTGGCTAGACTGTTTTTTGGTTCTTGTTGGTTATGTCTTGTTAATGTCGATAGGGTTTGACGTAAGTATGCAAGCTGAACAAAAAATAAACTGTTGGTTGAAATCATCACTATGCCAGGTGTTCATCCTGCTCTTCGTGTGTCGTGTTCGCGCTGCATATCCTTACCAAGTAATTCGAACGAGGTCAAGTTTCTCTTATGAAAAAGATTTTGATTAATAACTTGATGGAGCCTTCATTCATTCACTCGAAATCGCATAGTAGAAATGGCACCAGCCATTCAGTACTGAAACATGTTGAAAATTTACCCTACTTATTGCATTCTCTCACACATCATGTTTTCCCTTTGTCCGCAAGTTCTTGCATCATTTACGTGCGTAGCCTGCCGATAAGCGCTGTAGTGTGTATAGATTACTGCCACAGCGTGAAACAAGCGTACGTGTTCTTTTTAAGATGTCTACAACTACCAAAGGACTCCAAAGAGCCGAATGAAAATAAAAATAAAAACAAAAGACGATACCTGCCTTAAGGCACCCAAGCATTTGCAAAGCGAAACTAAACGACTCTCAAGACTAATCTGGTTAGGTTGTTTCAACGTTGATTCCCAGCGCAAGGAGGGTCGCAAGGAGGGACTGTGACAGACAGTCACAGTCCCTACACTCCAGAGACAAAAACTCTCAATGAAACCAAGCGTTCGTGCCTTTCACTGGTCTACGAGCACATCGTCGTGCGCATGCGCCTTCCATCGCTTCGGGGTCTTCTCGCAGATGTCGTTGCCTTTCCCGTTCCCTAGAGATATTTTCTCCTTGTACGTACTTCGGTGCCGTCGTTGTGGTTCAGGTTCTTCGGCTCGCCGTCGTCGCTTCGCAGCCATTTGTTGGCCTACCTGTTGCCCTCTTGCTTTTTAGGGGTCCCATGGTGAGCAGTAGGACTCATTCCATTCCTGTGACACACACCTAATTGGCCCCATAGGGCAGTCCACGCAATATCGGCCACACAAATTACGGCTGCCTTAAACAGCTCTGCTGATAAAACCTGTTTTTTTCTGCTTCCCTGTTGCTTTCAATGGGCCTGCCGCCTTCACAACTGATATGTCGCGCATCTAAATTGCTCGAGTTTTTGTGTTGTGGTCGGTTCGTTCATGAGCTCTTTTTTTTCTTTTTTTTACGTGGACAATAGAGGCCCAGGTCTTCAATATCTATACCATTGGCAGCTGGTATCGAGACAACTTGCTTCGAATGGGCGTTTGTGAACGGGATGCGCGATCTTCGCTATCTATTCGTGCTTGTTTACTATGTGAAATTATTATCAACGCGAAAGCGCTAAAGGGCTCGTTTCGCAGAAACTTCGGGCACATTGGTTGTGAGCGAGAAATTATCATCTTATGCGTGACCAATAATCGACAACGATGCAAATGAAATTAGTAATAAAAATATTTGGTAAGAGTGGGGCCCGAACCCGGGTCGTTTGCGCAGCAAGCGGATGTTCTACCACACGGCCACGCGTCAGTGTTCTTTCTCTTTTATGGCATTTCTTGCAATGCGTATTTCAAATTATTCACGTAGCAATGCATTCACTCAGCGACAATAATCGCACAACTACTGCACAAGTATTCAAAGGCTTACATACATACATGCTTAGCAAGTCTAAAAAAAATGAAATGGAAAAGTCCTTCAAGAGGTTGGTAAGGATGAGCGCCTTATCAAGCTGGAATGCCGGTCTAGTTGGAACTCAAGTTCTTCGCAAATATTCGTTAGCTCAAGAGCCATAGGCAATGAATGCACACTAGAAGCAGTCGTTGATTCGGCATTACGGTCTTGCGTGGGCGTTTTCCACCAGCTGTGCAGTCCCATAAGAAAGAACATACCAAAAAGCACTTCATCGAGACATGTAGGGAGTAGGCAGCGTATAATATGTTAATTAATAGTAAAGTCTTTTTAGTGGTTCTTTGAAGGATGCCCTAACACAGAATGAAATCTCTGCAGCTAATAAAGCTGTGTTCTGTTGTCTCAGGTACGTCACAGAGACGCCAATCAACTGAAGAAACAAAAATACCCTTCTTTTGTAACCGTGATTTCACCGGCAGCGTATCTGTTTGAAGTTTATAAAAGAAGGTTTTAGTATTGGGAGAAGTATACACTTTAGGGACTAGTTTTAGTACATCTTGTCCTGGACAGTCGGAATATAATGAGCGGTAAAGGTGGAAAAAGGATGAATAACGCGTCTGCTTGTGAATACAGTGAGAATAACTTCATGTGCTTAGAAATGCTGTGAAAGTAATACTCGTGCTTTAAAAACACACGCGTCCTGTATACATGCTTCACAATACAACATAGAATATTGCCGTAATAATGCGTGGTACGAGCGCTCATTGCCATCGGCCGTCTAAGCATGTGATTGTCATAATGGCTACGTGGTTTAAAGCCGGTCATCCAGTGCAAAGGTGCACACTCTACTGCGCCTGTTCTCTTGAGACCACACATAACAATTTGTTGGAAAATGTTTCATGTCAGTAAAAAGCGTTTGAAGCACGCGCTAGCAACAAGATTATCGCTATCGCGTTCAAGTTTTAAAGAAGAGCCTTGGGGTCCCCTAAAATTATATATATATATATATATATATATATATATATATATATATATATATATATATATATATATATATATATATATATTGTGACGATGGAACGCGTTTATTTACAATATGGGTAATGCAGAGGTGTAGCTCAGCCAAGGATCCACAGCGTCGCTCGCGAGCCAGTCGAGTCTCTTCCTCCTCTTCGTCGAATCTTCGCTAGCGCGTTTCACTTCCAGGTTCGCAGACGATGCCCTCTGGGCGAGTCACTCAGATGGTTGATGATGGCACGGTTTAAGGCGCGCAACGTGTGTCAGTTGTGTTTTGCTAGAGCGGCGACCATTGCTTGTGACGCTCGAGATTACGTACGTGACGTCGCTGAGGCGGTCAAGAATGACGAATGGACCGGAATAGTGAGCCAAGAACTTTTGGCACAAACCACGTTTGCGGACTGGTGTCCATAACCACACAAGATCGTCCTTACTATAAGATACGGAGCGATGGCAGGCGTCGTAACGTTTCTTAGAACGCTGCTGGGATGCCAAGGTTCGGAGGCGTGCGATGCGACGGGCTTCTTCTGCGCGGCAGAGCATCTCGGCTGTCGAGGTTTCCACGTCTAGTGTAAAAGGTAGTATAGTGTCGAGACAAAATCGTGGGGAGCGAGCGTACAGCAGGTAAAATGGAGAGTAACCTGTAGTCTCATGCTTCGCGGTATTGTACGCGTACGTGATGTAAGGTAGCACTTCGTCCCAGTTTTTGTGCTTAGAATCGACATAAATAGACAGCATGTTCGTGAGAGTCCGGTTCGTGCGCTCTACGAGACCATTGGTCTGCGGGTGATATGATGTGGCATGGCGGAAATTGCAGGCAGACAGACGCAGGATCTCTTCAACGACGTCGGCAACGAACTGACGTCCGTGGTCGCTAATGACAACGCGTGGAGGACCATGGCGGAGAATTACACAACGAAGCATAAACTGCGACACGTGCATGGCCGTTGCAGCAGGTATTGCAGCAGTTTCTGCGTAGCGCGTTAGGTGGTCAACACAGACGACGACCCATCGATTGTTACTGCTCGATCGTGGAAATGGACCGAGCAGATCGACACCAACAGTCTCGAAGGGAGAGTTAGGAGGTGGAACAGGATGGAGAAGTCCTGGCGGCGTAGCCGTGGGACGTTTGTGTCGTTGGCATTGTTCGCATCCAGCAACGTATTTTTCCGTGTCGTGTCGCATCTTGGGCCAATAGAACCTTTGCTGGATTCGTTGAAGCGTTCTGGCGAAGCCCATGTGGCCGCAGGTTGCGTCGTCGTGTAAGGACCGAAAGACGTGAGCCCGTAAAGTGCGTGGAACAACTAGAAGCAGACGGGCACCTTGTCCGGAATAATTCTTCTTGTAAAGGACGCCGTCATGAACCACAAAAGAGCTTGGGTTTGCGTGTTCATTTGCGGAGGCGAATAGAGAATCTAAGGAGCGGTCCTCTTGTTGGGCTGTCCGGAAAGTCGCGAGATCAGGGAACTCAGAGGCAATAGCGCCGATATACTGGTCGAAGTTGTCAGCGTCGCACTCCGTCATCGGTAGAGGAAGGCGCGATAGGCAGTCGGCGTCTGCGTGCCGGTTACCGCTCTTGTAGCGTACTGTGAAGTCGAACTCCTGTAAGCGCAAAGCCCATCGCGCCAGTCGTCCAGATGGGTCTCGGAGGCCTACCAACCAGCATAGAGAATTCTGGCAGACATCGACGGTGGCAACAGTCGTGACGTTGGCCAGACGTCCGAACTTCGATGTGATGCGACGAGTTTTAAGAGCCTCGAAGGTTCGGCAGTGGTTAATCACGTCGGCCACGCATTCCAGGCTCTCCTTGCCAATGAGGAAGTGGTAGACGTCATCGGCGATGCCCTTGAGTATATGGCCCACTTTGTCTTCTTCCGTCATGTGGGCATCCACCGACTTGCACAACTTCAGAATCTCTTCAATGTAGGTTCTGCATGTCTCACCGGTGACTTGAGCCCTCTGCGACAACGTCTGCTCGGCACGTTTCTTCTTCGTTGCTGGGTCTCCAAAGCATTTCTTAATTTCCTCCACAAACTGGTCCCAGGTTGTCAATGTGTCTTCATGGTTCTCAAACCATACCAGCGCCGTGAAATCGAGGAAGAGCCCCACGTGAGACAGCTTGCTAGCCGCATTCCAACCGTTCGAACGGCTCACCCGCTGATAGTGGCTTAGCCATTCGTCCACGTCATCGCCGGGTTTCCCTGTGAAGGTTCGCGGCTCCCTGTAGTGGTAGGGCGACGTCCTTGCGGCTGGTTGCTGGTTGTCTCCGTCCGAGCTCATTTCTTGAGGTAATGCTGCCAAGCCCGCTAGTCGACGGCTGCGGCGAAGCTCGTGTAGCGGTTCCGTCGTTAGGGGACGGTGCCTCTCCGGTATCACTTGGTAGTAGCTAGCTTACCCAGCACCTTCCACCACAATTGTGACGATGGAACGCGTTTATTTACAATATGGGTAATGCAGAGGTGTAGCTCAGCCAAGGATCCACAGCGTCGCTCGCGAGCCAGTCGAGTCTCTTCCTCCTCTTCGTCGAATCTTCGCTAGCGCGTTTCAATATATATATATGACGTAAGAAGGTAGCGACGGTTGGTAGAAGCAGAGGAGGAAGAGGTGCTTTTGGAATAAACATAGCGTATGAGTCAGGCCACGTCGCCGATTCATCATAGCATCACACGAGTCGACAGGATGGAGACCTGCCTGCCTCTTCAGTCACTCATCAGCGACGCAGTTACCCAGAAGACACCATGACCGTACATTGACTACCGAATCATCGCCTAGGAGGACAACGACCAGCACCATGACAGAACCATCGGCTGAGCTCGACATCCCCAAGTACACCGGATCAGCGGACGACGGACCCGTACAGGACTGGTTCAACCTATTCGAGGTCCACGCCGCCGCTGCATCCTGGTCGGAACGGGAGATGATCATCAACTTCACTGACTACATCTTCAGTGAGGCATTTAAGTTTTACCTCACCCACATCTTTGTAAATGACGAGTCTAGGCAAAAGATAAAAGAAGAAATGATCACTCGTTTTAGCGACTATGACGAAGACCTACTTATTGTCAACCATCCCAAGAAAACCCGACACTATCGTCGATTCCCTAAGCAATCATCGATCATTCGAAAGCCCAACGTGAATCGACAACTGCCACAAGACAAAGTCGCACATGGGTTTACTTACAGAAGATCATGCGTATTCTGGGAAAAACCCAACCATCAAGCGCGCATCCCCTCTGCAGGAAAGTCGGAATTCGCAAAGTCCTCGCTCCAGCTTATGACACGAGGCGTTGCTCACCCACCTGATTGCCTTCATTCTTCGTCTCGCATACGTGATCCACCACGCGGTTTTTCATCACGCGGTTTTTCAAGCGCTCCTATCGCTCACCATTTGCCTCATAAGGACGCCGCGATTACGGTAGATGACCTGACGCTTCACGAAAATACCCGGTCAAGCCATGCTCTTTCAGGACGGGTTCATTTATTACCGTCCGGTACACACACCTTAGACAGTCGAAGCAAAGCACAAGGCTCCGACGTATTGAACATCGCACGCTACCAGGCGCAAGAACTACTCGCAGTGAACAGTGAAAAAGAAGCCCCTGAAGAGCTTCGTGTCATTTCTACGGCCCGCAGACTTGCCAAAATCTGCAGTACAAACCTAGTAATGCCATGTCACCTGTGGTGCCCACATGCAGTGCTCACCAATTCATCAATCGAACAAATTCAGAAGTGCATGGTACATCAAACCTCGTACACAGTTGTCTTTCGGAAGTGCCCTTAATGAACTCCGTCACCGAAGCCTCTGAAGAGTATGCTAGCAATGATGACGCATTGCCAGCTATGCCCGACAAGCAAGACACTAGTTCACCATTCATCAGCTGTCCACAGGACGCGTCAAACACCGAAGGAAATGAATGCCCCATTCCGGAATGGGTGCCACTACAGCCATATCCTGAGCAGCCTCAGCAAAGCAAGCAAAGCCCAGTTCACAAACTCATGCTACAACGAGAGAGACTGCAACGAGGGCATCGACGAGCGCAAAACTCGACAGAAGCGCACTCTCCAATTGAAGAACATCGGAAAAGAAGATCTCGAAAACAAAGACCAATTCAAGACGTCATACACTTTCGCACAAAGAAAAGTCACCAAAGAAACTCCCTGCCTCAGCTATTACACCGACTGCACCACCACAGAAAACGCCGAGAAAGACGCGGAAGCACTGCTTGCACACCGCAAGCACTCAGGCACTTCGTCACAGTCTGTCAAAAAGCTCGAAAGCAAGAAGCACCGGGATTGCACCATTCACGACGAAAAATACAACCCCGACGACATCCGAGCTGCCGATGCAACAATGCGTTCAAAACTTGCTCAGTCCCCAGAACAGTTCAAGCAGTATTGTCAGTGTTCATGTGTAGCCCACTCTGTCCGGAACGCAACATTCAAGCTCGTCCACCAGAGTCGTCATAAAAATCGCCGGACAGCTTCCTCGGCCTTGAAGATTTAGTGATATTGTGGAACACCGTCGGGACGTGAAAGTGAATTTGGCCACTATAATGTTTGTTCTTTTCTTCAATTTGTTCTAGTTTGTAACCGGTACCATCTTTCGGGGGGAGGGGGAATCCTGTGACGTAAGAAGGCAGGGACGGTTAGGAGAAGTAGAGGAAGAAGGAGAATGGAATAAACATGGCGTATGAGCCAGGCCACGTCACCCATTCATCGTAGCGTCACATTATTCCCCCTCCCTCCGAAAGAATGCGCGAGCTACAATCTAGAAAGCATGAACAAACGGAGTCTTGTAATATGAAAATAATGCCAGAAAATGCAGTAGTTCCATGCCACACGGCGGTTCCATGCACTTGCACAAAATGTTCACAGGAAAGGCAGTCCGGTGATATCTAGGAGACCTCAGGTGGGCGAGGTTGGCTGTTGCGTTCTGGAGAGCATAACCATGCCTTCAGCGTTAAAAATGATGATGGCACAACCTGGTTAGTATTGAGGAACGAACAAGGCTGGGAGTCCTTGTAGCGTTGCAAGGTCGGATGTCTCATGCGTTGCATTTTGAGTCGTAGCTGCGACAGACGCTTTGCTTCTAAAATGCGTGCTTCTTGACGGATTAGGGAGTTTTAGTGCTGGGTACGCATTCTCTTGGGGCGATGCGGGCTTGGGAGCGCGCGGCGTTGCGTGCCCAACCAATACCCAACCGCAATGCCTTTTAGTTGTCGCCACGGTGGCACGCACGCAAACGCAAGCCGCACGAAGGTCACGCGTGCTCGCAGCGCCGTAGCGTCTTCTCGCGTAAGTATTATTTAATTATTTTTATGATTGAAAATGTAAAATTAAACATACATAGTGATCAGGACACTTTTTTCATTGTGTACAGTATCCTGGTATACGAAAAAAGTGAAAAATACAAGGTTACTATAACGACAGTGTCGACATCTTGTGACACTTCGTGCAACCACAGTCATGAACTTGTTAGCTTACGCGTAATGTTTTTGAGATGAAAACAAATAAAAACGTTACTCATTTGTATATTGTCGCTGCGCAGTTTTTGCATCAGATGTACAATGCACAATGTTTCTGCAAGAACAATGTTGTGGTTGTCTGTTTCAGTAAAGCTGCGCTAGATGGCGCCACCAATTCAGCTGGTCGGGGCTGGCATATATTTAGTTTCTATGTTTCAGGCCATTCTAGCTTTGGTAATCTGGCTGAAACCATCTAATCGCTATAAGTGCTCGCACTTTGGCTTATTTTAACTCGACGGCTAGAGTATCGACAGTGCGGATACCGTGAGTTCTTGCGAAGGTGCACCTTACAAGGCGGCCGATCCCTACTGTCCGAGATTTCGCGCCTTTATGTCATGCTATTTGTATATTGGCTAGCCACTATATTATTTGCGCCTAAAACTTAATTGTCAAAGTGGTTGGTCTGGCCAGCCTCGGCTTTGCTCGCCGTGAAGGTAACATGATGCGCCAGCATGTGCGCTGGGGCAGCTTATCTCCGCTAGGAGGCCAGTGGTGGCAGCGTTGTTTATGGGCGCACAGACGCATGGCCCCATCGCCCCAGCGATCTTGCGACGCATCTGTTTGGGGCTTCGCGCATGCGCAATACCGCCGCCCCAACGTCTTGCGTACGCAAGCCACTTGGGTACCCAGCACTAAAACTCCCTATTGTGACGGCGTGATGCTTGCGGGCTGGCGGTATGCAAGAAGTGCTTCCGCATCTTTCTTGGCGTTTTCCGTGGTGTTGCGGTCTGTATAACTGCAGGCGCAGGGAGCGTCTCTGGCGACTTTTCTCTGTGCGAGAAAATTTGACGTCTTGGAATACTTTTTGGGTTAGATATCTCATTTTCCGCTGTTCTTCAATTGGTGAGTGTGCTATATATATATATATATATATATATATATATATATATATATATATATATATATATATATATATATATATATATATATATATATATATATATATATATATGGTGTTGCAAGGGTAGATCCTTCGTGCTCCCGCACCGGGCTCCCTCGTTGAAAGCTGAAACGCTACCAAATTCCTTCGTTGTCGATGTGCGTATTCATCACCCATCGTTTACTTGCTCTATTGATACAGAAAACGTACCGAGTGCTGACAACATGGAAGGGACGGCGATGTGGTCCCGTTGTCAGCATAAGAGTCCGATAAAAGAAAAAAAATCACAGCATATCCACGGAGTGAATGATGATGAGTGGGGTGAAGTGCCCGTGTCCGTTCGTTCTTGCTTCCGTCCGTCTGCGTGACCATCCGCTCGTCCATCCATACGTCCGTCCGTCTGTCCATGCGTCCATCCGTGAGTCCGTTCATCCATCTGTCTGTCTGTCTGTCTGTCTGTCTGTTGGTGCGTCCATCGGTACGTACATCCGCACGTTTATCCATCCGTCCATCAGTCTGTTAGTCTCTCGGTCCGTCAGTTTGTGCGTCCATCTAGTGAACACTCCATACCGCCATCTCCCACCTCGCATCCCATGTGGTACATACCCGCTCTATAGCGGGTATGTGCCACCGGTGGCTACGTACTACTACATACATACATACAAGAGATGGACAGACCCTTGCCTTAAGGAGCTTCGCCCCTAAAATGAAATAAAGGAAGCTTTGTACCGGGGGTTCCAAGCATGAAAGACGTAAAGCGAGCTAGACAGCTTTTGCTCTTTCTCGTTAGTTTTATATTTATTTGCCTTCTCGTTTTCTTTTTCTGTATTCCAGTATTTTCCACTTTTTTTCTCTCTATTTATTTCCGTTTGTTCCTTCCTACCTCTTTATATTATTCTTTCTCTCTCCTGCTACTTCTGTTATTCTTCCCATCTTAGCCTTTCTCTTTCTGTCTTGTTCTTCTTTAGCGCGTTCTAGATGCATGCTATTCGTAGTTTCGCCGGCGTTTAACCATGGATTGACGACAACTATGATCGCAGCATACAAGCGTGCGACCGGATGGCCCCCTGCTGAAGTGCTCCACACTTCCCACTTCACTGCCTCCAAAGGCAGTAGGACATAATTCAAAGTGGCAACACAAAGTGAGCGACAGGGAGGCTTAAATAGTGTGATATGAGCGCACAGAAACATGGTACGATGAAAGCGTGCCTCCGAAGAATGTCTACAAAAGGTTGAACCTCTTTTCATGCCGCTAGTCTGTCGCCGCAAAAGCCGCTTGTAGGTTCTCGTTGAACCTACGCTGTCGTATCTGGAAAAAAGCGTGTGTGCATGCAAAATGCCCCCCCCCCCCCCGCTCTGCATCTTCATGCAGAGTATTATTAATCCCTTCTGTGAGCGTTGCGGACGTGCGTCGCCTCATTACCACTTGTGTATGAGCGGCCGACAGAGAGCGCCGCAAGCAGCGTCGCTGAGCGCGCCGCCAAACGAGGGGCAGAATAATTCGTTTATCATCAATCCAGCGGCGCCTTGCGGCGCGCCGCGCGCGCCGAAGGAGAAGTGACATTTCGCGAAAAGGGTAAATGAGATTTCGTCTCCACCCGCGAATACGCTCGATTCTATTCGGCCCGCGACTGTGAAGCTCACCGTCGTTAACGTTGTTTGCCCCGTAACAATGCGACACCGGTGTCTAAGTCGATATACCTCGTAAGCCTATTTACGGAGGCATGGCGAAGTACGTAATACAAAATAGTTTATGCACTGAGACGGTAAAGGGCAACAACTTCGTAAACAGATGAGGGCGTCGAAGCGGGCGAGCTAGATTAAAAGGATTGGTCCTTTTGGTGAAGCAGGAGGAGAAGGAACAGAGAGAGAGACAGTAACGCAAAGGAAAGGTAAGGAGGTTACGCGTAAGTAAGAATCGCTGACTACCTGTCATTACGGGAGAGGAAGGGAAGTGGCAGGGTAAGTGAACTCCAATCAATCAATCAATCAATCAATCTATCTATCTATCTATCTATCTATCTATCTATCTATCTATCTATCTATCTATCTATCTATCTATCTATCTATCTATCTATCTATCTATCTGTCTGTCTGTCTGTCTGTCTGTCTGTCTGGGTGTCTGTCTGTCTGGGTGTCTGTCTGTCTGGGTGTCTGTCTGTCTGTCTGTGGACAGACAGACAGACAGACAGACAGACAGACAGACAGACAGACAGACAGACAGACAGACAGACAGACAGACAGACAGACAGACAGACAGACAGATAGATAGATAGATAGATAGATAGATAGATAGATAGATAGATAGATAGATAGATAGATAGATAGATAGATAGATAGATAGATAGATAGATAGATAGATAGATAGATAGATAGATAGATAGATAGATAGATAGTGTGTTAGGTTCGTCACATAGCAAGGCGTGTGACGCGAGGAAGATGGAGACAGTTAGGAAAGCAAACGGGAGTTATATTGGACGAACAAAAACTATTGCACCTACAGTACTATGCGTCGTACACACGCGTGGTTCACACACAAAAGAAAAGAGTAACCAGTCTCACAGTCTGTGCCGTAGCCCGATGCCTTGAAGTGGGACCCGTTGCGTGCTCGGATGCAGTCGTCGATTGGGTGCCAGGTCAGCATACCACTGTAGAGGGCATCACCAGGTCTAGGCGTAGCCGCACATTGTCAGCGACGTCGGCTCGGTGGACGTGGTCAGCAGCTGCGGTCTTTCGAGGGCGCTCGCCGTACCGGAGATGTCCACAGGACCACTCACCGAGAACTCGTGCTTGGCCACGCCGACACGCCGTGCCCCGAGGACGTCAATGGCTCGAGGACAGGAACCCGGCCTTTCGAACCTCGCGCGTAGTTGCGGGTTCGCCCTAGGCTCCCTTGCGTCGTCTTGCCGGCGTCGTTGTTGTTGTTGTTGTTGTTGTTGTTGTTGTTTTCCTTGTGCAAATGGCTCGTACACCGAACGGCTTCGTTCTCCGCGAGCCTCTCTTCTTCTTTCAATGGGCGCGCTGCAATCCCCTTCATTCTTCTCATCTTCTAACTGATGTAGTGCTGTCGTCTGATATGCTCGCATTTTTAAGGTACTACATCACAGATAGATAGATAGATAGATAGATAGATAGATAGATAGATAGATAGATAGATAGATAGATAGATAGATAGATAGATAGATAGATAGATAGATAGATAGATAGATAGATAGATAGATAGATAGATAGATAGATAGATAGTGCCTCACCGAAATTTCTTGCTATATTACGTCAACGTAATGTAATGCGTACCTCTCACACTCCGTCTCGTCTTATCTTGCGAGAATGCTGGTCACCTATTGCATAACTGAATGCATTACGCCACAAGTTTTCTTATAGCACTGCTGCAATTGCTAACGAACTTCGTTCTATCGGTAATTTTTGACAGGTAGTCCTGCTGCAGACCAGTGCCACTCGACCTCCTCTTGTATATTTATTGGTTACGGTGTTATCTAAACAGATGTAACTAAACTTGATTTTTTAAGGGAGGAAAAAAGGAGTGTCAGCATTTCCGCCATAGCGTGCCGACGCACAGTGTTGATATTTCAGTTGAATTTTGTAAGCGTTTCATTCAGGCGCATCATGTTTGCTTATAGTAAGTACACTGACAAAGGAGTTAAGCCCGTCATAACTGCGATGAGTGCGCCACTACCTCGGACACAGGGTGGTGAGATTTTTGAATTGATACCAAGTTGTGCGATGTCGTTGGTATACTATAAAGATGCTTGTAGTTATTAGCTTAAACTATAAGCCTCTTTCTGATTTGATTGATTTGTGGGGTTTAACGTCCCAAAACCACCATTTGATTATGAGAGACGCCGTAGTGGAGGGCTCCGGAAATTTTGACCACCTGGGGTTCTTTAACGTGCACCCAAATCTGAGTACACGGGCCTACAACATTTCCGCCTCCATCGGAAATGCAGCCGCCGCAGCCGGGAATCGAACCCGCGACCTGCGGGTCAGCAACCGAGTACCTTAGCCACTAGACCACCGCGGCGGGGCTATAAGCCTCTTTCTGCGTGCCGTGCCAGCGTGCCGTGGCACACTTGGAACGAATATATCCTATTGCGGGCACCGGAAACGCACGGAACCATGCAACTCCATCACTCGGCACCAAGCGGAAACGAAAAGGAGAAGGAAGAAAGAATCAAAGCAACTATACCACAAAACACAGCGAAATAGCGTGTATCTATATTCTGGGTGTCCAATAGAACGTCGCAGCTTAAGCGGTCGCGAAACACTTCATGGTTCGTTATACTTTGACCGCTTTCGTTCGAAAGGTGAAAACGCTCAGCTTACGTTACGAATTCTTTAAGTAGACTAGTGGTAAGGATGTTTGATTCCGCCCTCAACAGCCGATTTCATCTTCATCCGATCTGTGCCAATTTAGAAGCGAGAAAAATACCTGTATATGCCTATACAGATTTTTGTGTCTGTGTCTGTGAGCCACAATGATAGCCTTCACAAAGGCGAATCACTTTGCCGTTTGACGCCACTTCTTGACACATGCACACACGCGCATCTTGCGGGTGACCTCGTGATGACTCGATCTTTATACTCCCGGTCAACATAAATAAACACCAATAAAGTGTTTTAATATGATCCGACGCCGGGATTTAAACTACGTGCGCAGTTGCGAATTCCGCTTGCTGTAACTGGCTTTGAACTTCTTGTTTCGGTGGATCTACTAGAATTTTCCAGTCACTTGTCGTGCTTTTTGTTATCGTTGTTGTTTTGGCAAGTTCGAGTTTTTGCAGCAAGGTATGGTTTTTCGACTGGTCATGACTTTCACCGATAACGCGCTTATCATCGACCGATGATGCTTTTGTCGACGACTCTAAGCAGCTTAGTGTAGAAGTCGAATTTACGTTGCCGGAATCAACAAGTCCCACACTGGCAAAAGTGCACCACAATTGAAAACTCTGCAGAGAATAATGAAAACTTTATCTGGGCTTTAATTCGTTCGCACTTGCGCATATTTTCGCTGTACGAAATCATGGGATTTCTCTCAACTCTTTTTCATAGTCCAATGAGTTAGTAAACATAAAGTGAGTCCGGCTGTTTCCTTTCGGCGTGACGATTTCCGTATTAGCAAAAAAAGGCTTCGAAGAATAAAAACAATTAAATTGTTCGATTCTGTTAGGCTTCATTGTGAAAGTCGCGCCGTTTACTTTTGCATCATTTGTGACGATTATTTAACTGGTAACTCGGCAACCTCTGGCAACGCTGAATGACTATGTGCTTGAAGTAGCGAAATCTCATGCCCAAACCACTACAATCTGGTCATCTTTCTGCCTTTATTGACGGTACTCACTTCAAAGAAACATAACGACATTCAGTCATATCAAATAAATTAACTCCTACTTATAAGACAGCAACTGAAATATCACTAGTTTCCAACAACCTGCCTACTTCAGTTCGTCAGTTCATATAGCTGGAGCACCAGAATCACTCTGCCCCCGTTATGGTAGCGAATAACATTACTGAGGTCCTTCATGGCATGAACTAGCACGTATATATAGCAGGCCCCTTCCACGTTGGAACTGAGGTCTAGCCTCTCCTCGACATCGCGGGCTCGTTGGACATCCCATATTTGGGCGTCCAAATCTGTACTGCGTGGTGCCTTCGTCACTCCGTGGCGTGTACTGAGTAGCGTGAAAAAAAAATTATTTATTAGGAGCAAAGCACCTGCCCATCTACGTCAGGGGCGTAGCGCTGGGGTAGAACACCAGGGTGTGCCCCCCCCCCCCCCTCGCGAGATTTGTTTTCCCCATGACACATAGAGCGAAAAATGACCATTTCAAGAGAGTGCCCTTCTCGAAATCGAGAAGGTGCGACACCCCCCCCCCCCCCCAGCCCGAACACAATTTCTCACTACAGGCCCCTGGTCTACGTGCGCGGTGTCCTTGGTCACGGGGAGATGCGGAGTTGTGAGACACAAAAAAGGGTTTAACAATAACATATCATCCTAATTGGGCCTGAGTAATATAAAACACCTACAAGAAATAACCCTTTATATTAGTCGGCGACTTCAACGTACGCATTATGAACCTTCGGAGCTTCGTCGTCGGCTCTCACTCTCCGCTGTCATGAAAACCGTTCCTATCATCGAAACACGCGTGTCAACGTGAATACAAAAGGAATTTAAAGTAGAGTAACAACAATTATGATTGCGGCCGCATGATATAAACACGTATACAAGCACAGACCCTTTAAATAATGGCACTTTGGCTTAGGCGAGTTGATACGTACTCCGAGTATGCACCAACTGGCCCAAGTCAAAGTGCTGTTGGACCAGATTTCTTCTACATCAGGCCCCTTCCTATCTGGAACTTTCGGCACTGATCCGGCCTTGGTATGTGCCAACCTGATTGTCGTATCTACCTGCCAGTCAAGAGACTCGTCTCTATTCTGTGTGTCTCCTGGCTTTGTCTGAATCGCGCTTAATCCTTTATACTAGGCGGCGACATCAACGTAGGCCTTATAAACATCATAGAACCTAGCATTGTCGTCGACTCTTGATGCCACTTTGTCATTTAGACGACTTCATGTCGCTCAATTCACATTATATGGGGCAACGCATGGTTACTCGCCCGTACGATACTAGTATCACTCTTCATAATTCACTTCGTAGAGGAGATGCGTGGATTCAGTTCACGGCAATCGGCCATTACTAATAAAATACACTGCATCTGCTGAGACGCGTCACCACGTCAAATGTCATGCCTTCTTCATTATCGTCTCACGAGATTCTAATTACCACAATTATCTACGGGCATGAATTAAAAAAAATGCACGGGAGAATATCCCGCGATAAGCGTACTCCCCTATGATCTATAGCTTGAATCTCTTTCCGTGGAGACACTCCGACGCGGATGTGCACGGTCCGAGTACTTTTGACAGCGAGAATGATCTAAGAAACTGCGGCTGACATCGTCTGTGCGACGTGAATAAAGGAGAAACAGGCTTAGTTCGTACGTGCTCGTGGTGTGTAGGGGAGGTGAGACCGTGCTTTCAACCGCTACCGAACCCAGGATTCGTGAGATGACAAGCTCTTCAAAAAGTTGTCTCGCTCCCACTCCTCTCCCCCCCTCCTGCCTTTCTTTCTTTAAGAACACGAAGAAAAGAAGACGATTTCCGGCAAGAGTCTGAAGTAGAGCCGTCCGTGCCACTGCGTAGTCGACGGCCCTTGTTATTCCTAGCCGAGGCCAGCGAAGGAGGCGATGTCGAACGTGGCTGCCTCGCTCCTATCACTCACAAGCGGCCGCGACTAAGCGTGACTGCGCAGCTGTTGCGGCATCGCATCAGAGCGCGCGCGCAGATGGCGACGCGTACGTGCCTTGGCCGCCGCCGGGCAGCACGCCGCGCTTCTGCGCGTATGCTCGAGCACGAAGAAGAGAGCGCCGTGCCGTCCTGCCAACCTTTTTAGAACCTGCCTGCCTTCTCCGTCGCTGCGCCGCTTTTTCTCGTTTATAACAGGCAGGTTGCCTTCAGCGCAGGCCCGTAGCCAGTAATTTTCTGGCGGGGGGAGTGGGTGCAGTTGCTGAATACCTTGAAAAACGCCTATATTTGTGGTTTTTCATAGGTAAAACACCTCCCTTCAGCGGATTTACGAAAAGCACTTAGTTTCTAGCCCCCCCCCCCCCTTTTCCCTTCCTGGCTACATGCCTGCTTCATCGTATAAAGCCGGCGAAGCCCTGTAGCAAAAGCAACATGGAGACCGCGAGCTTAGATCTGGCAGTGAAGGTGTCCTTACTAAATGCTCAGCCGATCCTCGTTGTAGTGAGCCACCGTAGGGACCATAATTGGTTCATTAGAGTGGGTATTCATTGTAACACTAGAGATAGAAGTCACCTCCAAGCAATCGACCATAGTATACATCTGGCTCGCCCAAAAATGATAGCTACAAAAGACATTTATTCAGCCTTAGAACCCACCGTAACTGAGGTCCGCCTCACTGTAGTAGTTCTTCCATCTTGAATACTTTTTAAACCAGATTTTTTCGCTCTGAGAAACAGCAAATTCGGCAACATCTTCGAATGAATATAGAAAAAAATATATGATTGTGAATCGCTTTTCAATGCTCATTTTGCTTATACTAACCTTCGAGTTTTGATCCTCGAGTGAAACCAAGATTTCTTCGTTACAGCCGATATCGCGGCTTCTCTCACGTTTTGGGTTTCATTGTAAAAAGAATAATTTTCCTTATATGCAGTGCCCCCGACCAAAGTTCGTGTGAAGTTTGCTATAACCATTCTTTCGTGATATTAGGATTCGTTATAACTACTTTTTGGCTGTACTGCACACAAGCGCCACTGTCACGAGCATAAGCGCCACTATTGCAATCGAAAGAGGTGTGCTCGCCCCCAAACCCTTTCTTTTCACCTGGCCCGAAAGACAAACATCTCCAACAGACAACTGAATTTAATCGGTGCGTGCGTGGCATACTCATGCATTCAACATTGTGCAAATGAGCTTCGAATTTCTCATCATAAAGGTAGTTTCGCCACTCTTATGCACCATGCTCTTGTTTTTACGGTGGACCTGAAAAAAATATATCTGATAAGTCTTCCATTACGACACATGACGACACATCAAAACTAACCTCATCGTGAAGCAGCTCGTTTTCTCTTCGTCTTCCCCTTCAGCTTCTGCATCGTTTGCACAACATGTGCACGGATTCGTCCGGCGTGGGATGCAATAACCGTGACGGGCAACGAAACGAGAATAGACAGGGAAAGACAAGATAAATGCAATAATAGAGAGAGAGAGAGAGAGAGAATAAAAAGAGAAAGAGATAGAAGTACCCCAAACAGAGAGAGATAAAGTATAGTATTGTTCAAGCTCAAGTTCAAGTTTATTCTTTCTCGAGGTATTACAAAACAGAAGAAAGTATACAGGATCGTATAGTATAGTGATTATTGGGAAATGGAAGTGAAGGTGAGGGCAACGCTACTAGCTGCTTACCGAGTCTTCGTGGCACTATTGCGCAGCTGCGCCAATTGTTTGGGTGGTTTCTCATCGTGCGCAGCTTTATATTAGGTCGCCTTGATGCGCGCGTTCTGCAACATACGTCGGCGCAGCACCTCCTATAGCTGCATGAGGTTCAGCGCGGAAAATCCAGCAAATGGGTTCCGGGCACTCCGATCTCGGCAAGCTGAACGTATACACAGCGCTGCGTGAACGCTGTACAGAGTGGTTGTATAAGCGACCGCTCGAGTGCAACATCCGTTTTTCTCGCAGCTCTTATATAAATCAAGCACGAAATAAAAACTCAAGCAAACTCGAACGCACGTAGAAGCACGCGACGAAACGTTACAAAAACAACTGAATTGCTATATGTAGAGCCACGACCTAGTGTAGTTCTATAAAGGTCTTACAGCCTCCCATGACTCACCGAAGATAAAAAGAAAGAGAGGAAAAAAACTGGGGAAGGGCGTGTAAGCACCACTAGCCCGAAACCTGGGGACGGCTTAAGATGCTTGCAGAGAGCGCCAGTGTTTCCCGTAGCAAAATCACTGCTAATGCGCAATGAGTAGAAGAGGAAGGGGAAGAAGAGTCTGAACCAAGGAGACAGACAGACAAAGAACTTTATTTGGTCCTGAGAAAGGTAACTCGTTTAGAGCAACGTCGCGGGCTGCTCCCACGTAGGAACGGGAAGGCCTAGCATCACCGCCACATCGTGGGCTCTCTGGATAGCCCGTAGTTGTGGTAGTAACTCTGAACTTCATAAGGCAGAGTTTAATCATCTTCTTTGAACCGACTTGGGCCCCGTAACGAGGGCCACTGCCAGAGCATATGTGCTAAGAGTTGAAAATTTTTCCTTGGTCTGAACGAAGTAATTCGCCATGATTTCGGGGGAGACTCTTTCGACGAAGCATTAATGGTGCCAAACATGGAACCGGACAAATAAGGAAGGTTGTTTCAGCCCCCCTAACGTCGTTGGAAGGCTGCGCCAGAATGGAACTTGGCGATGATGCCATGATGATACCTCAAACAAGGATTTCTCAAACCACTAGCAGCGATTTAATGCAGAGATTTGGATTATTGGGTGCGTGTATACATACTTTTGAATTTCGACAAGTGCAGCGAAATAAGCACTAAAGAAAGGGCAAAAGAAAGGGACACATAAACAGGTCGGGCACTCGACCTCAACTGAAAGTTTGCGGACGTAGCTCGAACACGTAGGTTCAGCGCCTGTCTGCATATTTTTTTTTTTCGTGTTAGGTCAGTAAATGTCCAGTTGACGTATAGCGCCTGTCCTGCGTACGTGTCTCTTTCTTCTGTATATTTTCCGCTGCGCTTGCCGAGATGCACAAATACGAGGGGATGTTTCACCGCAAGTTGTTTTCGTGGTTCACACTGCAACATGCTACGAAGTATACTTTACAGGAGAAAATCGACCATTCAAATCAAGTTGATTTTATTGATATGTGGGGTTTAACGTCCCAAAACCACCATATGAATATGAAATACGCCGTAGTGGAGGGCTCCAGAAATTTCGACCACCTGGGGTTCTTTAACGTGCACCCAATCTGAGCACAAGGGCCTACAACATGTCCACCTGCATCCTAAGCGCAGCCGCTGCAGCCGGGATTTGTACCCGTAACCTGCGGATTAAAATCAAGTTGGAGGCGTTAATTGATATTATTAGGTTATGATAAATCATCGGTTATTTTTGTTGGGCTAACTGCTGCCTTCTGCATTTTATTTATGCGCAGTGGTAACATTTCACGCCAACAAAACGAGACTTTTCGGAACGGACATTTCTCTTCTATGTATGGCGGCTTCGGCTTCCGGTAGTTGCCAATAAGGATCCCCGTTTCTGCCCGGTTTACGGCGGCCTGCAAGACACCAGCGTTCGCGTGATTTACCATGTGCGTTTCCCCGCGTCTGAGCTACGGGTGCCACCGAAGCCGATTCCTCTCGAGTCTTGATTGCTCGAAGCGTTAGACGTTCGCCCGCAGAGATTTCACAAGTTATCTTTATACGGCTCCAAAAGATACGACAGAGCTGGGCTGCAGTCTTTCAAGTCTTGCAATCCGATGCTGTAAGCAGAAGCCGGGGATCGTTTGCCCTAGGGCCACATTTGAATGCATTTTAAAGTTTGCAATATCATAATTCGAACCAAATGACGTCGATAGCGTGCATACCGGAGACGAAGTCACGCCACATTAATCTTAAATATGCGACGTGCGATATGTGGTGTGTCAAATAGCCGCAAGTTTTATTTACACGACATAAACTGGTCTTTTTCAGAACATGGTCTTACATTTACATTATGGCACTATGTGAAGAACACGACGGACATTTCATAGCCTGTAATCATTGGCGTGAAAGCACGGTATGAACTTCGAAGTGTGACTCGGCTGGCAGCATTTCCGTGGCACATAACCAACCCCGGAATGTGCCACCATTTTTTGGCAAATGTTTGTGGATGTACACCACGAGATTGTAACATTATTAGTGCCTAAGCTCA
Organism: Rhipicephalus annulatus; assembly: GCA_013436015.1. Taxonomy (NCBI): domain Eukaryota; kingdom Metazoa; phylum Arthropoda; class Arachnida; order Ixodida; family Ixodidae; genus Rhipicephalus; species Rhipicephalus annulatus. Next base: position 394,559 of record WOVY01000065.1, on the reverse strand, counting down.
TCACAGTGTGGGCAAGTCTGGCGTTCTCGTAGCTACCTTTAGTTCACAAAGTGTTCACAAGATGGCGCTGTGGTGCCACGCATAATAAATAAGGCCCCTTGATGAAGGCGCTTTATTGAAAGGAAGCGCGGAGTGTGATGAGAGATCACTAGACGGCACTCGAACGGCATAGGTGATTAATTGAATACGAGAAGGCGCTGTGGCGCTGGCTGCGTGCTCTCGTCTGTTCTCGTCTGATAGGAAACCGAGTTCGCTCTTCCGTTAAAATGCGTTCGCTCTTGACGCGTTTCCTCTTTCGCCGATAGTCTGTGTGATTCGAGTATGAGCGAAGAAGACATGGCGGCAGAGTAGGGTGGGGGGCATGGAAATGGGCTGCAGCACGTGCTCGCCGTCTTTACAAGATGATCGACTAAGCAAACTTCTCGGAAGATTCACTGGTACCGATGAAACCCCCAAGCTTCACCCACTCATCATGATTCACCCCGTGACTTCGCTGTAATTTTCATGTCACGACCAGCGAGAGGTATTCGTCAAGCAATCTTACACTCTCTCATTAATCTTGGTGTGCCCCAAGGTAAGGGGATGATCATGAGAGAAACCAGACGTAGGTGGATAGATAGATAGATAGATAGATAGATAGATAGATAGATAGATAGATAGATAGATAGATAGATAGATAGATAGATAGATAGATAGATAGATAGATAGATAGATAGATAGATAGATAGATGCTTAAGTGCTTGCAGTACGCGAGAAATGAACCAAACACCAAAATTTTCGCAGTGATTTGGCGTACTGTGTTACTACACTCGACGAAGCAGCAGACTGACGGTTAGATTGGATAAGCAAGCGTGGCTTCGCTTGTATTTTCAGCTTTCATGGCGATCATTTTGCGAACATGCACTTGCCAGTAATTGCTGTCGTTCTTCCTTCTCTGTGTTTTTCCCCCCTTTGTGAGATGTGCGAGCGCTGACAGAACCCTGTCCAACATTTCTCATTCCAGCAGTTCATTCTGTGGGTGCGCAACGTGATTGCTCACTGTAGCGTGCTTGGCGTGCCTCCATTTTCTCTGTATTTGTGCGGCTGCTTGCCTGTGCGAAATCGCATTCCGTCTATTCAACTCTGCGATCGTTGTGGCCTGTCGCCATATGTTCAAATCTTCTTCCACCACAAGCGCGCTCTCGGCACAACAATCATGGTGCGACACGTGACCAAACTATGAAATTAAAGGCAGTGTAGAAAAAAAATACCAGCCTTAAGCAACCTCAGACCTATTTAATGCGTAAAAATGAGTTGTGCGATCATCTCTGCTTGACAAATCCACCTTGAAACACAAGGATCTAAGGATTTCACCTCGCAAAAAAAAGTAAGGGAAGTAATTGCTCTTCTCTATCTTTTTTGTAATTTTCATCGTGATTGGAATTGTATGTAAAGCACAGACGCATTTTGTCTGTCGCCGTCGTCGTCACCGTGAGGGTCTGTGCAATTTCCAACCTACCGTTACACTATGCCTTGTGTGTCGTATGTTTCACATGCGAGTGAAAGTGTGCAAGGGCAGCCGACATTCGCGGCTCAAGCGATATGTGGAAATGCACCGGCTCTCATCCGTTGCACGAAAGGCATATGGGGAAGGGGGAGGAGTATCTCAGGGGGGAGGTTTGCGGGACTTCGGCAGGAAACAGCGTGCTTTGAGTGGCCGGGCGCAGCTGCTATATATCTTGAAAGAAATCTTCAGGTGGCTCAGATCTTGGTGCGTGCTGTATTCACACCACTGGCTTTGCGATGAAGTAATAGAAAGCACGAAGATAGTTTCTCTCGCTGAAGCGGCCGCGTTTATTTGTATCGGCGTTTTGTTGAGTTACGCCCGGTCGAATAATGAAGGTGTCAGCTGCCAGACTATCTTCTCCTAACATTCTAATTTATTGAAATCACATTCACTGCTTCGCCCTTGCGGCGAAACTGCAATTTTTCCCTCTCTGTGTGCATGGCTTCGCGTCTCTGCAAAGTCGTATTGTTTAGCGATCCGAGCTTTTGGCTATATAGCCTTAGTTCGAGTGTCCCTTCGCCTCACCGCTGTCATTTCTAGTACCGGAACCGTGGTGCGACGGGATTAAGCCAGGACAAGAAGTTCGGCGTTCGGAAATATAATCCACACTCTAGGCAAAAAAAAGACTCATCTTACTTTTTTCGGCTAGTCCTAACTTGCTTCATATATAGCTCTCCTTGAAAGAACACGTTCACTCTCTTGTGGGCCACACGACTTTCGAAAGAAAATGTAATGAACCTCTAAATAGAGTTGACATGTCTGTTTAAAAAGAGTCATATACACAAGGCAAGTCAGAACTCTGAAAAAAAAAGTCAACTCCTTGTTTGGTTTACAGTGCAGGTGGTTTCAGTTTTATACAGCTTGGAAAATCAGTCGTGTGGTGTTCACAATGCCTGAAAATGAAATACTGAAATATCATGAATAAAGCGACCTTTATTAGGCTCCCAAGGCACGATGAACAGGACCACATTCAAGGCAAAGATTACAAGGAAGCCGATTGAGTTCTTACAACCTATGAAGACAAGGAACACTCATGAAGATGAACATGTATGAAGAAGGGAGATGTGTCTAATGAACGCTCACAATGCGAATATGTTTAATAACTATTTTTCTCACTTAACAGTGTATAAAATTGCACACGTAAAATATCACCACACAGGATGTTTCTGTCTCCTCCCTGCCCTCCTGTGTGTGTGTGTGTGTGTGTGTGTGTGTGTGTGTGTGTGTGTGTGTGTGTGTGTGTGTGTGTGTGTGTGTGTGTGTGTGTGTGTGTGTGTGTGTGCGTGCGTGCGTGCGTGCGTGCGTGCGTGCGTGCGTGCGTGCGTGCGTGCGTGCGTGCGTGCGTGCGTGCGTGCGTGCGTGCGTGCGTGCGTGCGTGCGTGCGTGCGTGCGTGCGTGCGTGCGTGCGTGCGTGCGTGCGTGCGTGCGTGCGTGTGTGCGTGTGTGTGTGTGGTGTGTGTGTGTGTGTGTGTGTGTGGGTGTGTGTGTGTGTGTGTGTGTGTGTGTGTGTGTGTGTGTGTGTGTGTGTGTGTGTGTGTGTGGTGTGTGTGTGTGTGGTGTGTGTGTGTGTGTGTGTGTGTGTGTGTGTGTGTGTGTGTGTGTGTGTGTGTGTGTGGTGTGTGTGTGTGTGTGTGTGTGTGTGGTGTGTGTGTGGTGTGTGTGTGTGTGTGTGTGTGTGTGTGTGTGTGTGTGTGTGTGTGTGTGTGTGTGTGTGTGTGTGTGTGTGTGTGTGTGTGTGTGTTGTGTTCTTCAAACTGTCTGCGCAGTATACAACGCGTCAACCTAAACGATTCCTTTTTTTATTGGGAATATTTACTATTCGCCTTCTTTATTATTCTAAATTTAGGTAGCTCAAGACAAACTTAGGCTGCAATTAACAAAATACGGCTTTTTGTCGCTAAAAAAAAGAAAGAGCATGTAACGATCGAGCTAAGTAATATTCTTGACCTTGAGAGACATGCATGGTTGTTTAATTTTGTTTTAGATACGTGAAACATAATTCTCCGAGCAGATTACAGTGCGAGCATATATAGTTTCAACTATGAATTGTTATTGGACGTGATCTGGCTATGATGTAAGAATTTTTTATAAACACAAAATTATTCCCGTGAACGTTCCAGACAGTACGCCTAACGCAGCTTTAAATGTATGACTTGCACCACGATGTTACATTATTTCCCCTGTTTAATTGTAACTGCGTTCTAGGTAACAGTAATTTCTTGCGCAGCAATGTAAACAGTAAAAAGCGAGCGAGCAAGCAAGCCGGCCAACAGCCAGCCAGCCAGCAAGAAAGCAAAAGAAAGAGAAAAGGTTGTTTCCTTCAAGTTCAGTTCACAAATTGTGCATAGATATTCATTCTCAGTGCTTGAATATTCAATTATAATAGTTAAAAAGGGGGATCGAGTAATCATTTGTACGCGGCACCACGCATAGCTCGCATTTATGAAATGAAGTTATAGAGGAAAAAATAATATGCGCAGCAAAATGTCACCGATTTTCAGCTGTATCACAAATGGCATTGAGATAATTACTTTCCGCGAAACGTATTGCGGTGAACTGTCCCTCGAGCACGGAGACCAGAAGGCAGAGAGGTAATCTCCTAAAACGTGTGGCACTACAAAAAAAAAGCCTGCTCCCGAATTTGCATATCGATTTCGGTCAGCGAGCTCTCGTTCTTTCTATTTTCAGCGTCTTTCGATATCAGCTTACCATCCTATCATCCGCTTTGCCCTTTGAAGCGAACAATACCTGCTTCGGTGAAACGTGCCATCTCGGATTGCCTGTTGAAAAATTAAAATAAATGAATAAATAAATATTTACATTCTCACCCGCACACCATCCGCATAATTTTCCGCGTTCTTTCTTTTTTTTTCATACGCTGTGCTGCCTATGGACGCATAATAAATGAATACAACTTGATGTTGGGCTAGTTGAGTGCTGGGTGGGCTGTCTGTTTCTCGGGTAGTGAATGTATGACTCTTCGTAGAGTACAAAGTTGCGCAAATTTTCTTGCAATATGAGATAGTAACTTCCTCAATATCAGACGCCGTCTATCTATCTATCTATCTATCTATCTATCTATCTATCTATCTATCTATCTATCTATCTATCTATCTATCTATCTATCTATCTATTTTGTTTAAGTTCCTTATTTCTTTTTAGACGGGCAAGCAAGTCCGCCGTGGTGCAACAGAGCACTTGCCTACTGACTCAAAGGTCTGGGGTTCGATTTCGACCGCGGCTGTCGCGTTTCGATAGAGGTAGAATGCTAGAGGCTTGCGCATGCTCTGTGATGTCAGTGCACATCAAGGAAGACCAGATGGTCGGAATTTCAAGATCCCTCCACTACGGCGTCTCTCATTACCACATCTTGTTTTCGTGACGTATAATTTCAGACATCGTTATTAGGCGGGCAAGCGTTGAGAGCGAGAAGCATACGTATATGCCACAGCAAGCCTGACAGGGTCAGCTCACAAAGAATCAGCCCGTGCTGCAGACGTTCCAATTGGAAAGGAAAGCAGGAGGGGAGGGGGTGAGCGATGACGTAAGCGGTGGCGAAATATGACGTCAATTGTAACGGCGCCGTGTGCTAGCTGCGGAGGCGGAGAAAAGGAATACGTCTCTAACTTGCGTAGTGAGGAGCCCGAGCAGCATGAACAGAACGGGAGCAAATGAGGGAGAACGAGTTGTGCAAAGAGACGCGAGAGAATTAGGGCGGCGCGTATATACATAAGAGCGCAAATCCTCTTATACGGAGAGGGAAAAAAAAGGACAGACACCGCGAGAACCCCTATGGCGCTAACGCGCCTAAAAGCCGGCGCGAAGCGCTCACAAAAGCCGCGCGCCACGCGTCTTCGAGAAACGAGGCAGCCGCCGGCTTCTTTGCGGTGCAAATCCACTCAGTTCGAATTTGCAATGCCCCTTTTTTTTTCTATACGCCGCTTCTCCGGCAGCCATTATGCAGAACAGGCCTTGGCATGCGCACCAAGTGAGCGAAAGATTCTCACGCCGTTTCCCAAGAATATGTGGTCGGTCTGTGCGCGCGTGCTCCTTTCATGCCTCGCGTGTATCGTATTCTTCCAGCGCGAGCGTTAGTTCGTGCGTGCATTAGCAAAGCATGCGGCTCGAGCCCCCACCCCCGAAAGCACAAACAACCGAGCCCGTGTGGCAGACGAAGGGCTGGCGAGCCGCAGCATCAGCATTTCTACGCAGCTAGCGCCTCCGTTTCCGATCTCCTCAGTTGGCGGGGATCAATATATCCGGGGCCATGGCAAGAGGCCCGCGGGTGGTTCTCTGCAGCCCTCCCCCTCCCATTCTCACTATTTCCGAGATACGACCTTCCCTCTCGGAGAGTATAGGGTGCTGGCCTTCGTAGATCCTCTACCTCTTCCCCATCATTCCGCTCATCTCAGCACTCTTAGAGGAAAAGGAGGAACGGTTAAAAGAGAGAGAGAGAAGCGGGGCTGTTATGCCCGAGGGAACGAACACTTCCCAGTTTCTCAAGAAAAAAGCCCGTTGTTGCCACGGTCCTCTTCGGACACGCACGCACACACACGCGCACCCTATAGGTATTGCGACTTCCTATATAAGGATTAGATTAATATATCGGCTCGAGGTGTCCATGCCCGAGTTTGCTAAACTGCCCATGTAGCTGCTGTGCCTTAGTGTGAATTACGTAATCTCTCTGAACTTCCAAGCAGCTGCTGCCCACACGCGTTTACTATAATCCCTCGTGTGGGACGTCTATGCTTTCTCGCGAGGCATTACCGCCCGCTCAATTAGGCTGCCCTTAGGCGCTCAATTGCCGCCTATTTCAATAGTTCATAACTGTTCATGCATATGTAATCATGTGGTAACATATAGGCGTGAGTGCGTGCATACACACATACATACATACATACATACATACATACATACATACATACATACATACATACATACATACATACATACATACATACATACATACATACATACATACATACATACATACATACATACATACATACATACATACTTTTCGGCCGATCGCAGCACAGACGCGATGTACCTTCGAACGGTGCTATCAGCCAAAATTAGTAGCTGCTATGCACATTCAACTAATCCGTAATGATTGTCCATCCTTTCACACCTCCCGACACGGGGAGCTCATCCCTTATGCGCGCAGAATATGCCCGAATTATTTCAACATGCTCCACTCTGTTGAAAATCGGTAGCTAATCATGCTAATTACAGTGAGTCTACCCCTTATTTGATGTGTTCACACACTGTGTACACATTATCCCGCTCGCAAACCGTGTGTACGCTTCTCTGAAATCATTAATCCCCGGGTGCAACCGTTAGCGAAATGTCGGCATTAAAACCTACTTCGTAACAGAGTTCCGCGAAAAATTGAAGTACAAAAGGAAGACACCTGGACACAACGTGGTATTAGAACCTGGTTTCCAGCGCCGATATGAACGTCGAATTTGATTCGGCTGGGCAAGCGAAACTGCGTGTTTTTGCGATCCGCTTCCCTGTGTGAACGTAGAATTTTGATGCAGCGCCACACGATGGACTCACAAGAACGAGCTCATGGATGCCGCACTGCCCATGTGCCTTTTCGGCCTATGTGGCTGAACTGTTCGACTGATCTACGTACATGCCCACGTTGCAACCCTTCTTTGTCGACAACGCTAATTGAAACTCTTCCTATTCCCTCGTTTCTTCCATATCTCTCTATTCACCATCTCTTTCTTGAATTCTCAATTCGCCAATCTAGTGCAGGTTAGTAAATGAGCCACTCGCTTCTGGGTAGCTGTCCTGCCTTTCACTTTCAGCTCTCTTTCTTTCACTGCATTGTCACAAAAAAGACACGGATGTCAATGACTTTATGCGAATGTTATTTTCCTTTTTTATATGTTTACGGGATGTGAAGACCGCTATGTTGTGGAAACAGTGCAGCTGCTTTGAGTTGGTCTTCTTCCCATGTTTTTCGTTTCTTTCGATAACCTTTCAATTGCCAGTAAGCGCTTATATCTGGCAAAATCATCCCCGTTTGCTCTCCTTCAACATCAAATAGATGGTGCTCGGCCATATATAGTCCTGCCTTAGCCCTTCGTAGAAGTAGCGAAACCATGAGTCTCTGCAGCTTTAGTCTCTGGCTCACGTCACCGCGCTTCTAAATACTGAACTCACCAAATTTACACTGCCGCTCACCTGAATTCGGATGCTTTTCACATGGGTAAGCTTAACCACTGGTATACGCAACTGCAGTTAGCGGACGCTAACCACAGTTACCGTAAATCAAGCTGAAGCGCTGTCACACGTTCGAAGCATAGACCAACTTTTACGCGTATAACGAACGCATTTTAATCTTTAGTCAGGGGTAATCTTGAAAATTCGTAGTGCCAGCAGGAGAAAATGGTGGCAAAACTTCAAGAACTGCACCATTCTGTGCAAAAACGAATCGTTTCCAACGCTCAGCCACGTATTGGAAACGACGCGGCTTCCACCGAGACGCGTCTCGGCATATCTGCCACGTCGTGAAAATAGCGGCCCAATTAAAGCAGGAAGTCTTACCTGGCATTGCTTAAACACGTAATGTATCTTTTTAAATGCGCATCAACACCTCCGTCGTTGTAAAAGTCGTGTTGATTCAGCTTTGGCTGGATGTTTGGTGGGAGCAGAGCTGCTTGCCTCTGACATGGGGGCCACCATGTCCTTGGTTTACGACGATAACAGGTGTTTCTTACCTACGTTTAAGAAAACAGTCGTTAGCGGATTCACTGCGGTTAGGGTTGTCGTTTTACTACAGCGCAACAGCCGTTAAGCTTAACGACCATCGTACTTAACTGTGGCCAAGCTACACGTGTGACAAGGGTATAACTTGACTGCCAACCAGATTCAGCCAGCTGCCAGGTAACTAGGGCGAAACCTTAATCAGATATCTGATCTGCGTTGCCGACGCCAGCGCCAACACTACTGATGCAAAATGTTATCACGTGATGACGTAAGCAGAACAACACATATGTCAAAATGAGCGCTTTCGTGATATTGCCCCACTTTCCATCCCCAAGTTTTGTTATCGCGCCGTTTCACTGTCAGCGCAAATCATGTCTACCGCGCACCGTTCGAGAAGCTTTAGGATGGCAGTATATTATTTTGTTAAGGTTAGGCCCGCTTTGTGAACATTACAGACTATTCTGGAACCTACGTCACCGCCAGCGATAACACTAGGACATTTGATGGCAAGTATATAAATGCCTTCACCGCTTGTCAGTTTATGTCACAAGGTCGTGACGTCGACGAAGAAGCAGAGAGTACGTTGAAGATTAAACTGTTTATTTGGGCGAACCTGTGCCCGGTAAACGGAAAGTCAGATCACAGTAGCAAGCTTGCACTGGTAACGGCGAATGGAGCGTCGGCCTTCGATCAACGGACAAGCGGCGAAGCGTGTCGGCATTTATACACTGCTCGTCAGTTTCTCGGCCCCGGCGCTGTCTACATGCGTTTCGACAAAATTTCGCCCGCAACACCGAGCCACTCACTAACCTGACAAAGACCGACGTCGAGTTCAAGTGGAAAACCCCGCAGGAGGAATCCTTTCAAGAACTTAAACGACGCCTGCAGACACCACCAATACATGCTCATTGCGACGAAAACACTGACACGGAAATCCCCAGCTACGCAAACAGTGTAGGTCTCGTAAAATAAACTGTTGTTGGGCTAGTTGGTACAACATATTTAAAAGTTAATTCAGGCGCGAACATACGACTCGATAACTCACACACGCACGCACCCAGCATGAAACACACACAGCACTTCCTTTTAGAGGTGTAGATCTAGGAGGCGTCCTGGTGCAGAAGATTGACAGTTTTGAAAGGGTCATCAGTTATGCCAGCCGCTCGCTATCTAAGGCGGAAATCAACTATTCCACAACAGCAATGGAGTGTGTCGCCATCATCTGCAGGTGACCTCGAAGTTTTGCCCTTATCTCCAAGGCAGGCCTTTCAATGTCGTGAGCAACCACCACGCCCTACGTTGGCTTGTTAACTTGAAGGACCCTTCAGGTCACCTCGCATGGTGGAGTCTGCGGCTTCAGGAATTTGACATCACTGTCGTTTACAAGTCGGGGCGAAGGCACCCTCACACCGACTGCCTGTCTCACGACCCCGTTGACCCACCGCCGCAGGACAACGAAGACGGCGACTGCTTCCTGGGAATTCTAAGCGTCGATGATTTCGCAGAACGACAGTGTGCCGACCCCGAAATCAAGGGCCTTGTGGAATACCTAAAGGGCAAAGCGGCCATTGTTCCAAAGGTATTCAAGTGAGGACTAGCGTCGTCTTCCTTGCATAACGGCATCCTCGTCAAGAAAAACTTTTCGCCACATCGGGCCAGCTGCCTCCTCGTAGCACCTTTAGCGTTACGTCCAGAAGTTTTGGATGCTCTACATGACGACCCGACGGCTCGACACCTCGGTATTTCCCGTACTCTTGCGAGAATAGGGCAGAAGTATTACTAGCCTCGGCTTGCCGCCGACGTCACATGTTACATGACGACATGCCGAGACTGTCAACGAAAAAAGACACCGCCGACTAGGCCAACCGGACAGCCTGTCGAGCTACCTCGTCAGCCGTTTCAGCAAATCGGCATGGACTTACCGGGGCCATTCCCGAAGTCGATTTCCGGAAACAAATGGATCACCGTAGCTACTCACTATACCTCACCCGCTACATCGAGACAAGGGCTCTGCCCAAAGGCAATGCCTCCAAGGTAGCAAAGTTCTTCGTCGAGAACATCGTGTTGCGTCACAATGCCCCAGAGGCCCTCATCACAGACAGAGGTACGGCCTTTACGGCGGACGTAACTCAGGCAGTCCTCAGGTACAGCCAGACAAGTCACCACCGTACCACCACCTATGATCCACCGACTAATAGCCTCACCGAGCGCCTTAATTAGACCATCGCCGATATCTGGCCATGTACGTCGACGTCGAGCACAAGTCGTGGGGTGCAATTCTTCCGTAAGTGACCTTCGCGTATAATACGGCCGGCTAAGAAACGACGCAGATGACGCCGTACAAGCTGGTGTACGCAAGGAGCCCAGCCAGGATGCTCGACACCATGTTACCCAACGTCAGCGACGAAGAAAACATCGACGTGACTGTCTACCTCCAACGCGCCGAGCAAGCTCGACTACTCGCCCGCCTACACATCAAAAATCGGCAGATGTCAGACAGCCGCCGTTACAATCTTCGACGAAGCTACGTAGAATACCAGCCCGGCCGGCGACCGCGTTTGGGTATGAATGCCGATACGCCGACGAAGACTGAGCGAAAAACTTCTGCGACGGTACTTCGGACCGTAGAGGGTAGCTCGACGTCTCGGCGCACTCGACTACGAGACCGTCCCCGACGGCATCACGAACTATCAACGGCGCCGTGCACGACCTGAAGTCGTCCATGTCATGGGCTTCAAACCGTTCCATGCACGTTAAGGAACATAATGACTATATTATTTGTTGTTTCTCTATTATTGTGCTGTATTGCTTCTACCTATTTTTGTTCTACTTTTTAAATATTATTTTGTTGCATGCATCTTTCTCTCGTATTTGTGTCGTAAGCATCGGGACGATGCCTTTTTCAGAGGGGGTAATGCCACGTTCCGTGCTCAAGTTTTGTTATCGCGCCGTTTCACCGTCAGTAATTCTCAACGGAAACCATGCCTGCAGTGAATCGTTCGAGAAGCTTCGGGATGGCAGTAGATTACTTCGTTAAGGTTACGCCCACTTTGTGAGCATTGCAGATTATTCGGGAACCTACGTCGCCGCCAGCGATAAAACTATAGAATATTCGATGGCAAGTGTGCAAATGCCGACACGCTTCGCCACTTGTCAGTTGATCGACGGCCGACGCTCCGTTCGCCGCTATCAGTGCATGTCTGCTACTGTGACCCGGCTTTCCATTTACTAGGCACAGGTTCGCTTAAACAAACAGTTTATTCTCCAACGTACTCTCTGCTTCTCCGTCGACGTCATGACCACGTGACAATATCATTATGATGTCACACAATATGCCGTCAAACGATGATTTTGTCAAGTGACAACGTCGCTTGGTTGAACGTGGGCCGGTATCAGAGGCAGTGCAAAACAAACTGAGGTGCTTAGAGCTTACAATGCCTCCGGCCTTGGAGACATTGCTAAACCACGATAGGCGCAGGAAGCCTTCGGAGGGCGCGGGGATGGATCATTGCATCGATTGAGAAGAAAAAGAACAACAAAACGGCTTCGGCCTTCGAGTGATCATAGGGGAAGGCATATAAAACTGTGTGGAAATTTGAAGCTAAATAGAAGGGACCTGTTTCATTGCAATCTGCTGAGTTGATAGTCCTTATTAAAATATTACGAAAGAATACTTGTCATGTGTTTCATGAAGTCGACTCTGCTCAAAGTCTAGGAATCACATAGAATACTGAGTGAATTCACGCAGCGTGTCAAGTTTTGAAGTCTTTACTGCACTAAGGAACACTTCGCGTGTTTAGCAATTTATCTCGGTAAACAAAACAAAAGATAGACAAAATTTCAAAATAAGGTAAAGGTCAGAACGTCTTTTAAGCATTGGCGAAAAGCCATCAAGATTCCTAAATATATCTAGAGGGGACTCTGGCACTGCGATCGTTCAACGACCATGGTAATGAGGGGTAGTGCATAGATTTGACTACTCTTCATGATTGCGGTCTCCGAACGCAGTTCTGGATTCGTTTATTGCTGCCTTTTGCTTTCGTTCAGAATGAAAGAGCAAACTGTTTTGAACTTCGTGACTTGATTTGAATAGGTGAGCGTAAAAAGTTATGCACTCTTAAAAAAAATGGAGTGACGTACTCTCCATTTAGGGAGGAACGGCGATGTCCCCAATGTTCGTCTTCAAATAGAGAAACGTTGCTCCCTCATCCACGGAGAAACACGTTTCTCCTTATGAAAATCAACATGGCTGCCCCCCGGCGAAGCGAGTAGGCTTAGCAAATGCAACGATTCTCGACTGGTAAGGAGTACACGGCACTGAAAGTTACAAAAAACGGTCCCGCTGAGCTTGATATTGAACGAAATGATTATAAAAACAAGCAGACGAACCTGTGGCAGTGAACACATCGCGAAAGAGAACGATGGAGCAAGTACGTTTCGTTCGGTCAGCGAAGCCACGTTCACTCCGAAAGACACGGTTTCTGCAGAGCCCTCACCTGAAGAGTGCATGCTAGGCTTGCTGTATTTATTTCTCGCAGATTCACATAGTGTAGCGACGTTATCCATGCGCTTACGGGTCCGCAGGTCACGAGATGTGCCTCCAAACCGTACACTCGATTGCAGCGAAACCATTCCGAATCCGTAGTGCAGCTTTGATAGATAGATGTTCAACAATATATAAATCGCTGGAGGTATGAGAGCGTCATAGCAATGAAGTAGGTGGTGGTAGGTGGCGCCATCTGGAGGTATTGAACGAAATTAAAAAAAAATTGACTGACGCGACGTTTGTTGTTATTACCCACTATCACGGCTCCCTTGCGGACTGTTTACGCATCAACCCATTCAAGACCACTTACGGACACCGAAAGCCTATTATGTGCTGATGCAATCCATATAGCTACACATGCACACATGGTCACATAGTACACAAATTGTACGCAACAAGTACACTGGCGTATACGCTAACAAGTACGCAACAAGAGCACAATCAACAATTCAAACCAACGGCTCACACCTCGACGTGTTTACTCACACTCTACTATGAAAGCACGCCAGCTTATATAGCGATGAATTTCGACTGACCTGAGTGACACAGGTTACAAATAGGTTTTCCTACACTTTTTTTACGTTTTTTATCAATACGACAACATGCGCACACGTAAATATATTGTATCTGATGCTTAGGCAAACCTTAGTTAATAAATGGTTGCACATTAATGAACGGAATAATTACTAGAGCTTATCAGGTTTTCACGAAGGCGGATGCCCCAAGCCGTGCTTAGAATGCCCACGGCCTTTCGAACGCTGCGCCATCTGTCGACCACTGCCACAGTTACTTTTTTTTTTCTTGAAGCCCCTGAGAGTGCAAACACTTGCCACGCGTTAGCCATTTCGGAGGTCACGTTTTTTTTTTTTTCTTCTTGTCACTTGGAGAGGGCGCAGCATGCAGACCAAACTTCGTCTCCGTCGTGGTAGGTGTTCTGTGATCACGTCGACCTCGCTTAGTTGTTTCGTCTTAACGTTTGCTTATATTCTTTTGTACGTGCGTACCACAAGTGTGATGATTAGCCATGGATATAGTACACCACTAGCCCTTCGATGACAATGTTTTTGATGCGGTAACGACCGTCCTAGCAGTGTATACGTACGTTACAACGCGCGTCTTGCGAGATAAATAAGCGATGACCTCGCATCCGACGATATTTTTTCGTGAGCCATGACAGTGGCTGTTGGCGCCGCGGCAGCTCTCATACTTGAGTGGAGGAACTAACTATCGCTGCAGTGCGCAAGTTTACTATAACTTTATAGAATGTTGTGCCTGCATACTTTTCTGCTTCAGATGCCTCTCGCGATTCGCCTCGCGTGTCAACTTGCAATCTTGCAATCATAGTGCGTGGCACAATTTTGTTGTTAGCGCTGTGGCTGTGGTGGTTATTACTCTGGATTCGGAACACTCTTTTCACAAAGGTGAGTGAGCGTTAGTACTTACTTGCTGTGCACAGCTGCTACCAGAAGTGCATTTTGTGTTGAGTTTCTCACGACAAAGGAGAATCATGGATGAGAAAGACATACTGCTTGCGTGCATAATTCCTTGCTACTTCTCAGTGCTGGCATGGACAATTCAAAACGAATGCGATTGAGAATTTGGTTTAACCTACAGAAGTCATTGGTTCACTTTTCACAAAAGTTTAGTTAGGATGATGTTTAAAAAGTTTCTGATGGTTGTAATCTAGTCTGGCGAATAAACGCTCGGTGAAACTTCGCAGCCTGTTTCCCATTGTGCTTTCACCTGCCGTGGTAGCATAGCCTTATTGGGGGTCGTGTGACTATGCTGATGGACGCAGGTTCGACTTCCGGCCACGGCGGCCGTATTCGAATGGGGGTAAACTGCAAAGAACATCCATATGGTGGTAGTGACACGTATAACTCTTTGAATTGTATATGATCGTACTTTCACGCATGGACTGTAGAGTGGTATCAGGTTTCGTACACTATTGAAAAAATAAGTGTGATGCTTTTTTACGCGCCTCGTTGAATTCATGAGTGCTGTTGGTGCCGTGCGAAACTAAATATGCGTGGGCTTACCAAGTACGTCGACACCGAAAAAAATCATTATTTTTTTACACTCTAAGGTAATCGATAAAGCAAGACTGCTTAGGAAGCAGAGCTCCTTGTATTCGTGACAAATTGGTAGTATGAAACAACACGAGACACACATGGAAGTGTGCGGAGCATCGTGCGAGTGCCTGACGATAAAAAAAAGAGAGGCTTTTACTCTATACTAACAAAACAAAAGAAAACGTCATTCCTGCCTTGCTTACAACAATCTTAGGTAAAAGCAATCGCTCGCGACTGGCCGCGGCCGGCTATAGGCTTGGCGCACGCATGCGCGCGAGCAAGACCCCCGTGATTGAGGAGAAACTTGAACGCTGAAGGAGGAACGTTTCTCCTTTGGTCCTTGCCACGAGAGGGCGCGACGGGTAAAGCGCCCGAAAGGGAGGAAGTCGCTGCGCCGAAGGAGGAACGGAGCCCGTTTCTCCATTCTCGCTCCCTTTTTTTTTAGAGTGTGGTGCTAAAGTGCAACTACTGAACGTTTGCTAATTTTTATTTCGTGGTACAACAGCTGTAAGCCACGATGGGCAAAACGGAGCTGAAAATACGAAGACTGGGCAAATCTATGTACTACCCATCATTCCCATGCTCGCTGAAACAACATGCGTTGCAGCTCCCACAGACACTATCGCCAGAGTTCTCCCTATGGTACTTTAGAAAACTGACTACTTAAAACGACTTGGGTGTGATTGCCATCATTTTCTTCATTTGTTTTGCCGTCGGTACATTGATCTACTCCCCCCCCCCCCCCGAGATTTCTGCGTGGAACGTGGTTTGCCACTCTATTATGACTGCAAGTCGGCGCATAGGACAGGAGGGGACGAAGAGGGCACCCTGCCCTCACTTCCGTCCTCTGCGGTCGGTGGCGCTGATTCGCACTGATAATCATACCGTACAACTATGCCCGATCCTCCACTGAACGTGCCCAATTCGCTAGGGTTAGAGGCATTGCACGATTTCGAAGGCGAAAGCCTCGTGCGCTTGATCAAACGGGAAATTGAATTATCTATGGCGACCGTTTTGCGGCGTCGCGGAGGAATGATTAACGAAATCGTCACGTAATGACGTCAAGTATTTCAAAAAAATGTGTGACGTCATGATGACATCACTAATTCTGTTAGTGACGCCAATTGACATAACGAACCACGATGCCGTCGTAGCGCCCTCTAGTGGGCGGCGAACAAAAACGGAGAAGCCATGGCTTGTGCTCCTTGCTTCCTTATACAAAGACTGAGAAGAAGAAGATAGCTGTAACTTTCCAGTCGTCTTAAATGAATGTTGAAAGGATTCAGTGAGTGTCATTTTTTTATTTTTTAATCCCGCCTTCCTTTGCTCTGCCTGTGTGACCGGCCCACTCTTGACCAAGGTACAATAGTGTGATGACGTCACGTGACGCCACGATGCGTCAACTTAAATTTCAGCCGCGTGACATTTTGATGACGTCGTATGGCAAGGTCGACGCGTTACGACGACTTTTTGCATTACTCGTGTGGACGCCGCCAATGGGGGACGCTGGTCAACTTTCGCGTTCGATGATACATCTAAAGCTTCTCCTTTTAAACAAAATAAAAAAGTGTAGCTTAAAGCGCGCGGTCAAACCCATCGAACTCCTCGTGAAAGTGGTTTGCGCGAAAAACGCGGCTTCCGCAAAGGTCCCTTGTACAGACGCGTTTTTAGCATAGCTGTAAACGAGGGCTCCTGTCGAGGTGCAGGGCCAAGATGCAGTTCCATAATAAAGTCCACCTCGTCGCGGGTCCGGTCGTGCTGCGGGCGGGCGAGCTCCTACTGGCCGCTAAATAGAACGCTCAATCGAGCCCGTGGCCTGGCACTTGGAGCCCATAAAACCTCTTTCAGCCTCAAGCGTTTATAGGAAGTCCTGGAGTGGTCCCAGGGCGAACGCCTGGTGCCTCTTAGGGTTGAGAAAAGGGGGGCATTCTTCGATTGGCCCGGGTTCAGCCTGAGAGTCAAAAAAAGAAAGAAAAAGAGAGAAAAAGAAGAGGTCCAGGCACGCTTTCGAAACTCGGGTCTGCTGAAATTAACTGGGCGCGCTTCGCCCCTTTCGCCTCGTTTCGAGTTGCTTGTTTTCTTATTTCTTTTTTTGTTTGCCTCTGTTTGCTTTGCTGCCTTAGATGTGTCGGTGCTAGTTGTGGGCTTGGTGGTGCTTGAGGCTTCTGCGGAAAGATTGATCAGTCGTTATAGAATGCTTATTTCGACAAATCGACAGAACAATTCCGTGCCTGTGGTAGCTGTTGCGTGGGAATTGCTAGTGCTCTGTGTGCGTGGGCCATAGAAGTGTTGCTCTATACGCATGGTTTCTGTATATGCATATGCATGTTTCTGTATATGCATATGCATCTGAATATGCATATGCATATGCAGGTTGCATTTGACCTATCTCCATGCATGCATACATGGACAAACATACATACATACATACATACATACATACATACATAATACATACATACATACATACATACATACATACATACATACATACATACATACATACATACATACATACATACATACATACATACATACATACATACATACATACATAATACATACATGTGACGTATGAAGCGATGATTGGTAGAAGTAGAGAAGGAAGAAGTGCAGAACAGAATAAACATGGGGTATGAGCCAGGCCACGTCACCCAGTCATCATAGCGTCACACGAGTCGACAGGATGAAGACCTCGCAACCACTTCATCGCACGGCCATCATCATCGAAGACCTCAGCGAGACGCAGTGACCGAACGCGGACCACCAAGCATCATGACAGCAGCATCAGAAGACCTTGACATCCCTAAGTACACCGGATCAGCGGACGACGGACCCGTACAGGACTGGTTCAACCTGTTCGAGCTCCATACCACCGCTGCATCATGGTCGGAAAGGGAGATGATCATCAACTTCACTGACTACATCTCAGGTGAGGCATTCAAATTTACCTCACCCACATCTTCGAGAACGATAAGTCTTGGAAAAAGATCAAAGAAGAAATGATCACCCGTTTCAAAGAATACGATGAAGACCTGTACATACCTCATCAGCTGAAGTCTCTTCAACTCAAACCATCACAGTTACGCGCAGTCTTCCCGCAGTAAGCGTATTTCCCAAACAAGACTTCAGAGTAAATATTCCACGATTGTACCATCGTATGACTCGTCCAAATACACTTCACGCATTACAAACACCAACTAGGGACTTGCACGTCGCAGCAGAGAAGGTAATGCCACCGTATGCCGATAGGAATGTAGACTATTTTGCCAAAAGACCGGACTTACGGTTGGATTTTTCACGGGCAAATAAATCGGCATTTCCTATGTATTTATGGCACCATAATAGTTCTGGTATTACTGAACAACCCGAATCACTTGATGCTTCGTGTCGCACACATGGCCCACACGGCTTCGAACGCGTGACGGCATTTACGCATGACGAGTTAGTAAATCCGCATGAAACCAAACCAGACAATGAATGTTCACAGAAACATCATTCGTTCAAAGTATTCAGCTCAGCAGTTCCATCTCCTGTCACCAACTTTACTGATAAACCTGATGAAGCACCTCACAAGATCGTAGCATTTACGCATGACGAGTTAGTAAATCCGCACGAAACCAACCCAGACAACGAATGTTCACAGGAATCTCATTTGTTCAAAGTATTCAGTTCAGCAGTTCCACAGAGACAGAAGCATTCACAATCAGCATCTTGTGAAGAAAGGTGTTCTGCAGAAGCGTCGATTGTTCATCAATCACAAGATCGAAAGCGACGTGAATCCAGTATACACCTCACTGCATATAATGAAAACAAAACCGCAGGTGCGACTTCTGATGACATAAGTACGCTTCAGGCAACGACCAACTAATGAACGGTTTATAATACAGAAGATTCAAGTGCATCAAAACCCGCCACATTATCTTGCGCCGGAAACAGTTGCATTGGTTGGCATCGTAGAAGTCTGCGTAGGACTCGCTAAGAATCCTGGCGCAACACGATCAATGTCACACCACAAGCAAGTTGACGAAACGAAGAAATTACAACGTCAACGCAAACTTCAACATTGTCAACGGCGAAACAAAACTTCATCGAGTGCACTCTTAAGACTTGAAGAACATTGCAAAAAGGCCCATCGTGGTAGATACATTCTCCACCAAAGATCAAGAATGTGCCTTCCATCAAACCATCTGCGACATCGCCATAGAAAAATTTGCAAACGCCACAAAAGCACCCCTTGTACTCGGCAGAAACACAGGCAGTGCCCAATCAACCTCGATCAACGCGCACGCAAGCTGCCTGCACGACCTGTGCCACGACGAAGAATTCGATGCCTACGATATCTGAAACTGTCCATTCTGCAAGGTGTTCGAACCTCGTTTGTTCTTCACAAGAATGCCGGCTGCGATTTCCGCTATCTCCACGTCCAAAGCATTCTCGTGTTATCCAGGACGCAACCATCAGCCTCGCCCACCAGAACTCCTGCGTTAACCGGACTGCTGCACTCTTTCCTGAAGTTTTGCGAGTTTACGGAACACCACGGGGCCTTGAAACCAAGTTGTGCATTTTGACAGTTGTGACTTCTCAAACCTCTCCTTGTGTACTTTTCCTTGTTCGTAATCCATGCCTTCTTTCGGGGGAGAGGGAATCATGTGACGTATGAAGCGATGATTGGTAGAAGCCGAGAAGGAAGAAGTGAGAACGGAATAAACATGGGGTATGAGCCAGGCCACATTCTCCCATTCATCTTAGTTGTGCTACCACCACACACACACCCACACACACACAACACACACACACACACACACACACACACACACACAACCACACACACACACACACAACACACACACAACACACACACCACACAACACACACACAACACACACACACACCACACACCACACACACACACACACACACACACACACACAACACACACACACCACACACACACACCACCCACACACACACCACACACACACACCACACACACACACACACACACACACAACACCACAACACACACACCACACACACACACACACACACCACACACACACACACACCCACACACCACACACCACACACACACGCACAGCACGCACGCACGCACGCACGCACGCACGCACGCACGCACGCACGCACGCACGCACACACACACTTATATATATATATATATACCACGCTTGAAGTTTGTCAAAATTGGCTCCGGCGGCCGACATTGACTGTCGCGTGGCAGCCTACAGTCTCGGCCACGCGCGACTTGAAAGCAGTTCGACTTCGGTTTTCCTTTGGTGGACCGAGCAGGCATTCTCGTGGTAGAAGTTTCCTGCGGTGGTGTGGTTTTTTTGGAGATGGTTCTGGCGGGGGCCCCGACTGGATCGACATGGTGGCAGGTTGATCACAGAACGCTTTCCTTTGTCCCACCACATTTTAGAAAACAGGGCAGGAAATGGGTGGATCCGGGCAACGAAACAAGTAGCATCTTGCGCAGCCGTCTGCGCAATTTTCGGCAGATAGAGGGATGTTTTTCGGTTGCGATTAGACATCTGCACTAACTTGGGGTGTAGTCCTCGTGCTGACCTGTGGCGTGGCTCCTGCGCCGTGACTTGCGTAGTGCGTGACTTGCGCCAGCGTTGTCGCTATGGGGCTCCCCGGACGGTATAAAGTCGGCGATTCTTGAAGCCACACTGCGTACTGGTGGTAGATTCTCGACGAAAGCCGTTCTGAAAATCGGAGACTCTACTGATTCAAGCAGTGCATGCGTCGCACGCATATCCTCTTCCGTCTGGTCAGATGGGATGTTATTAGACTCAGCGGAAAGACCTGTCTCATTAGGTGATAGAATGTCCAGTAGGATGGGGGCCGGTGCCTCTAAGTCGACCGGACGACCTGCGTTGGGGCCTCTTGCGGAGCGTTGCGCTAAGCTTGCCATCAGGGACCCGCCGAACACAGCTGCACCGTCGGGCCGGTGCTTCTCAGGAGCTCTAAATACGACAGCAGAAATGCCTGTGCAAGGCAGAGTTACACGATCGTGATTGTTCCCTACATCTTGGTCACTGAGAGATGACAGGATGGTAGGGGCTCGAATTGCATCCTCTAGGTCGGGCTTTTCCCGAGTTTTGTCCTGAGAGAAGGTCGAGTTGCATGGGCAGGTGACACAGGCAATCAGACCGAAAGCAGCCATGAGGTTGAACTTCCACTCCGCCCATCACTGCTGCTTCCAACCTTCATACCGGTGCCACGCCGCTGCGCCTTCCTGAAGACGGTCTATGACCACATACCATTTCTGATTCTCCGTCCAGGCCGCGCGCATTGCTAGCGCATTGACGGTTGCCACCCAGCTGTTGGCGTCGTTCCGGAACCCGTTGAATTCCGGCAGCTCGTAGGTGGACAGCGACGGTGGGGCGGCACGTGAGAATGCGGATATCACTGAGGCAACGCCGTCAAGCTGGTCTGAGAGCTGCAGGGGGGTGCCCCAAAGTTGCCTGCGTTGGTCCAATGGGCTTGCCTCAAGGTCGTGCGAGGCAGCTACATCCAACACGGCATTAGTGGCACGCAATTTTGGCAACATTGTAGGAGCTCGCTCGGGAGATTGACGCTGTCATTTCGTTAGTCTTGACGCGGAGTAGCGCGATGGTACGCCGTAGGTTCGCGGTGCTCTCGTGTGTGAAGCCCGAAAGTCGGTGATCGCGGTCTTCGAATAAGTAGCGGTTGCATCACCCACGCCGGTGAGGTTGACGAGCAGAGAAGCCTGGATGGCGTTCCATGGTAGCTCATATGTTGAAAGAGTGCGGCAACGGGAATGTAGGCCATGGGAAGCGTGAGCGGCATTCCCAAAGGACAGGAGCCGGTGCGGATCCCTGCCGTGAAACGGTGGCAGGGTGTCAATAAGGTCATGCCCTACAACCCTAGGGAGGCTTGGACACCGTCCACTGGTGGTCTGAAGGGTAGTTGAAACGGCGGGTGGGACCGCATTGCCAAGGAAGCGTGAACGGCGTTCCTCGATGGAGAAGCCCGCGATGCCGACGAACCACGATGACACGTACCAGTGGCTTCCCGCAGATGATTCACTTGTCGAACTGCGCCATTCTAACGAAGAGAAAAGAGACAACACCCGATCCTGGGCCAGCTGTTTGTTTGTTTGTTTGTATCCTTTAATCCATGGCTCGTACCCACTCTGGGGGATTGGCCAAGAGAACAAATAGTCTCATATGAACGATAACTGCATTATTGCTTACAACAAAAAAGGGGGGGGGGAGTTGTTATAGTTAAGACAGTATGTTGGAAAAAAAGAAATAAACCAAAGATTTAGATAGTGAGAACAAAATCAATAACAAAGTAGACACTAATAGCTACAACTTGATTTTGGGAGCCGACCAGACAGCTGGTTTTGCCAAACCCGATTAATTTGGTATGTCACGGATTTATCCAGAATAGAAAATTACTTTTCGACCCGTTTTTTTCGAGTATTTGGTAACGAGGGCTTTATGTTGAAAAACGTTTAGAGTCTTGAATAAAATTACACACCGCATCGAATGCATCTCTGTGGCAATTTCCCAAAACAGAGGCACCAAAACTTAGAACATTTTCTGCGGTTAAATTCAAACCTAGCTTCGCAAATGGAATATCTAAAAGTCGTTTCCTAATTAATGCAAAGTTACGACATGAGCCAAAATAATGTTCAATAGTTTCTGATTCTTCGCAGAACGGACAAAGGGGGGAAGTGTCAGACCAGCTCTGTGTAAATAAAAATTTAATGGGGGGACACGGCACCGGAATCTAGAAATTATAATTTCAAGTTTTTTTGACGGACTCCACTGGGCTTTCCGTGGAAATTTGAGATGCTGATAATCTGTCCATTGTGTGATATTTTCTAAACTATCTGTAAAAATAGCGAATTTCCTATATCTAACCCCTGATAAGTATTCTAACTCGGGAAGTACTGAAATTACTGGTCCATCGAGTGATGCTCGTGCCAAAGCATCTGCCAATTAATTTAATTGTAATCCGCAGTGACCTGGGACCCACACTAATTTGAGGAGTTTTAAATGCGGCGGTGCTAATGTGTGGAACGCTGCTAGGGCACGAGATTGTTCAGAGTTTGTCAGAGCTGCACACACCGAAAGTGAGTCTGTTAGGATGATTGCACTGGTCTCTGTCGTAGGAATTTTACGAAGGGCTAAAATAATAGCTACTAGCTCAGCTTCAAATATAGGAGTAAAATCTGGAAGCCTTACTGAAAAAGACTAGCCGAGGGAATCAGACGCAATTCCTACACCTGCCTTTTCATTGTTGACAGAAGCATCTGTAGCTATTACATTTTTTGTTTCTGCGTTGTACCAAGTAATCGTTTAATGTAGTGGTAAAAAATTGCCCGCAGCTTCCCTCGGGGGAAGACTGACGAGGATGCGGAGCATATAATTGGTTAACGGGGTGTTAAAGTGCGACTTGCTTGGGTCGATGGCTAAATTGGTTAACGTGGTTGTGAAATGGGGTGTTGAATTGCGACTTACTTGGGTCGATGGCTAAATTGGTTAACGTGGTTGTAGGAGGGGGTGTTGAATGAGTGAACACGTACACACGTATGCGAAAGGGCGGCGCTGGTCGAAGGGACGTCGATCATTGTGTTTTGTGGATTCGTTGGAATTCATTTCACCGCGACCTTGGACGTCGACCGCGCCGTACAAACCAACCGACGAGCGGCAACTGAGCGAGCGAGCGCCGACCTTGAGTATATATACAGCGCGACGGCGCATGCACTGTCAGCTGTTGAATGTTCTCGAAGCGCGACGGCGCATGCGCGTCCACTGGAGAATCAGGAGAATTGTAGAATGTTCTCGAAGGGGAGAAGCGCGCGTGGCACAGATGGTGGGTGACGGTGCATGCGCGCGTCAGCTGTCGAATGTTCGAGAAGGGGGAGAAGCGCAACGGCGCATGCGCGCGCGTCAGCTGCCGATGTTCTCGAAGCGTGACGGCGCATGCGCGCTACATTATACAGCTAGCGAATGTTCGTGAAGAGGAGAAGCGCACGCGGTGTGTAGAGGAGGAAGGGTGCACAGATGGTGGAGGAGTGAAGCGCGCGCGGTGTGTAGAGGAGGAAGAGATGCACAGATGGTGGAAGAAGGAGGAGGAAGCTTGCGGACGGCGTCGCACTACAAGCCTCGAGTATTAGATGCTCCGCATCTAAAAATCTCAGAGATTGCAACTTGGCTTGTGGGGAGAAGATTTCATCGTACTCTATTCTAATGTTGATGGTAGAAAAATTAGTTTCAATTACTGTGCTAATGTCTACATTTATGCAATCCAGTTTTCTTTTTAGCGAAAATTATCTGAGGGGTATGAAATCGAGGCCAATGTGCAAGAAAGAAAGAGTCAGGGTCGCTGATAAATGCGTACTCTGATCTTCGCGCCGGTAAACTGTAGAACTTTAAGAAGGTTTGAACCGTTAGAATGCGGAATCGACAGAGGAGTGTTGGCAATCGCGCTTCTTGATACAATACACTATTCGCCACGAACCTGGGAAGTCCCAGGCATATTCGCAGGGCTTCTCGCTCTAACAATACTAGAGGTTTAATTTTATAATCAGCGGCCCCCTAGAATAATACGCACCCAAATTCCAATATTGGTCGCACATACATTTTATATATCATTAACATCGTGTGTCTGCGCAGCCTGTATTTTCTGTTGCTTAACCTTCGTAATAAACCTAACGCCCGTTGTGCCTTTGCTGTTATATATTCAATGTGTGGGCTCCACTTTAGTTTTTCATTATAAATCATTCCTAAGTACTTGACTGAATCTACTTGTGGAATAGGTTCCCGATTATACAATACAGAAATTGAAACTGTATCTGCTATAGGAAACACCAAGAGCGCACTTTTACTGATGTTCAATGACAATGAAATGCATTGCAACCAAATTTCTAGTGTATTAATATATCTTTGCAGTTTTTGATGTAGTGAGTAAATGTCGCTCTCTGCAGCGAAGAACGCGATATCATCTGCATAAATGTAGACAGTGACATCCTGAACAATTGGAATAGAGCTCATCAGTATATTGAATAATGCTGGAGATAGGACGGACCCTTGTGGAACACCACGTTTCTGTTTGAATTTATGCGAACAACAGCCATCCTTCACTCAATACAATTCCTTTAATTTTAGGAATTCTGCTATCCACTCAGTAATATACTGAGGAAACTTTAGACTCTGCAAGGTAATCAGTAGAATAGAGTGCTCGACACTGTCGTACGCTTTACCTAGGTCGAGAGTTGCTAATGCTGGGTACTCTTTCCTTTTACGAGCAAGCTGTATTCGACTCTCTAAATCCGCATGGGCGCACCAAATTGAGCATTCACAACGAAAACCAATTTGATTTGGCTTTAATATGACCTTATTCGTCATCCAGGAGTTTATTCGGCCCTTTAGAACCCTCTCTATGAGTTTCACCATGTTCGAAGTTAGCGAGATGGGTCTGATATTTTCTAGGGTAAAACCTACTCCTTGCTTTTTTATTAATGGGATTACCTTAGATATTTTCCTGTCATACGGTATCCAGGCATTCTTTAAAGAGTAGTTTATGAGATTAATGACGTCGCCGGGGGATAGCTTGAATAAAATTTTAATCATAGGAACTGTGATTCCATCTGGACCAGGAGCTGACGATGGTAGATCTCGAATGACTTTTGATGCTTCAGACAGCGTTACGTTTTCGAAGTCAGTGCTTATGCTAGACTTTTGCCAGTTGAAAGCCATAATCGAAGAAAATCTAATTTCTAGACCTCTGCCAATTGACTCTAAAGAGTTCTTCGTTTCTTCCAATGATAGTTTTTTATAATTAGTATTTAATGTAGACGGCAGGATTTTGCGAGATCGCATATGTTGAAATAAAGCTTTCTTATTTTTGGATTTCGAGAGAAAATCGAAATGTCTTTTATCATAATCTTCTTTAGCTTGGGCCACCGTGTGTTTAAATACAGCGGCAAGAAATTTATAATCCGCCCAGTTCTTAGAGGACTGATTATGTATTAGCGTCTTCCAAGCTGCCTGTCGTCGTCTGTGATCTCGTGAACAGTTGAATTCCACCAGGGGCTATAGGGTATTCTCTTCGCCGATTTAACAGTAAATTCAGTGTTTTTGTATGCCCTTTTAATTACTGCGCTTATTTTCATAGCTTTAGTGTCATCTCCATCCTGAGAAGGAGCGTCTAAAGCAGTTTTTAGGTCGTGTTAAAATTTTGCATAATTTATATAGGTTCGGGCATGGAAGCATGATGGTTTGACGGGGCAAGCGATCTCGAACATTATTGGAAAGTGGTCACTGTTGGAGGCGCAATCAAGGGCCGTCCACGATGTACTAGCAATGGCCGAGCTTACAAAGCTTAAATCTAAGGCGGAGCGTGAATGACCTCGAATAAATGTGGGAGTTCTAGCGTTAAGGAACAATAAGTTGTTGTCTACCGACCAGTTCCACAACCGTTGTCTTATTCTGCCGCTTCTTCCTCGCTCACCTAGCATGCGCGTCTGTGCCAGAGTGCCAGTTTCGATCTTCATCACAATATATATATATATATATATATATATATATATATATATATATATATATATATATATAATAAAATAGAGGTGTTGTACGTCGAGAAAGGTTCAGACGTAGCTTGGTAAAATGTCCTTTATCAGGCAGGTCTGGCTAATGGCGAGCGGCGTGCGCAAGCTACTACTGCAGCCACCGATCATCATCGTCTGCTTCGTTGCCAGCAGAGCGTCCGTTACTCAGATTCATTAATTCATTACAATTGCTCCCCGCGAAATAAGGAGCCATCCTGGCGACCTATGGACAAGTAAACACGGGAGGGTCGTAGCAGGGCTTAAGTCTCGAGACGTGGACAATTTCCTGGCCACGACGACGTTGGTCAGAAGATGGTTCCAGTGGCTCGATGAGGTAATTCACCGGTGACGTTTTTTGTAGCACACGATATGGGCCGTGATACTTGGGGACCAACTTGGTAGAAAGGCCAGGTGTAGCAGAGGGAACATGCAGCCAGACGAGTGAACCTGGATCGTAGGAAGTGGTGTTATTTGATGCGTCATGGTGGTGCTTTTGGCGTCCTTGGTCTTGGGTTGTGAATGCTCTTGCCAGTTGGCGGCATTCCTCAGCGTATGTAGCGGCTTGAGACGAAGTCGTGGACTCTGAGGAGTCAGGTTTGTACGAAAGAATGGTGTCCATAGTGCAAGAAGGTTCGCGTCCGTAAAGGAGGAAAAAAGGAGAGAACCCAGTAGTGCTTTGAATGGCGGTATTATAAGCGAACATGATAAACGGGAGCACTCGGTCCCAATTGGAGTGGTCTGACGAGATATACATAGACAGCATGTCACCAAGGGTGTGGTTGAAGCGCTCTGTCATTCCATTGGTCTGGGGATGATAGGCGCTTGTAGTGCGGTGAACGACGTGGCACTCACGCAGCAATGCTGTGATGACGTCTGACAAGAATACGCGACCACGATCGCTCAGTAACTCCCGAAGTGGTCCATGACGTAATACGATGTTGTGAAGAACGAAAGTCGCAACGTCTTTTGCTGTAGACGAGGGAAGGGATGAAGTTTCGGCATACCGCGTGAGATGGTCGACGGCAACTATGATCCAGCGGTTACCGTCAGCAGTGTTGGGAAGGGGACCATAGATATCGATGCCGACGCGGTCGAATGGTCGGAATGGGCATGGTAAGGGTAGCAAGGTACCGCTGGCGTGACAAGGGGGAGTTTTTCGTCTCTGGCACGTCGAGCAGGCCCGAACGTATTGTCGTATAAAACGGTACATGCCACGCCAGTAATATCGGAGACGTATGCGAGAATAAGTCTTCAGGAAACCTGCGTGGCCACATTGGGGGTCGTCGTGAAACGTGGAACAAATTTCGGATCGCAGATGACGTGGAATCACGAGTAGCCACTGACGTCCACCGGGTGCGTAGTTGCGTCGGTACAGCACGTCGTCGCGAGTGGCGAAGTGCTCCACTTGCCGACGCAACGTGCGAGAAGGGGGGGAAGCCGTCCGCCCAGCCAGGATGTCTAGAATCGAAGCAACCCAAGGGTCCTTGCGTTGCTCAGATGGCATGTCGGCGATGGTGACGGCAGTGGCATCACAGGTTATACTTTCGCAGCAGTCCGGGTCAGGGGGTAGAGGCGAACGGGATAGGGCGTCTGCGTCCGAATGTTTCCGGCCGGAGCGATAGACCACGCGAATATTATATTCTTGGAGGCGTAATGCCCATCGGGCGAGGCGACCGCTTGGATCCTTCAATGACGACAACCAGCAGAGGGCGTGGTGGTCAGTCACGACGTCAAAAGGGCGCCCGTACACGTAAGGTCGAAATTTTTCTATCGCCCAAATAATGGCGAGGCATTCCTTTTCAGTGACAGAATAGTTGCTTTCGGCTTTGCTAAGAGTTCGGCTTGCGTAGGCAACCACGTACTTTTAGAAGCCGTCATTCTTCTGTGCAAGAATAGCGCCTAGCCCGACACCACTAGCGTCGGTGTGGATCTCTGTGGGTGCCGATGGGTCGTAGTGTCGCAGAATAGGCGGCGACGTGAGGAGGCGGCGCAGTTCATTGAAAGAGTCGTCACAGGTGGCAGACCAGGCTGAAAGGTCTCTGCAGCCGGCGAGGAGCTTGGTCAAAGGAGCGATGATCGTCGCGAAATTGCGGACGAAGCGCCGGAAGTAAGAGCAAAGGCCTATGAAGCTTCGGAGCTCTTTCATGGTGGTCGGTTTGGGAAAAGCTGAAACGGCTGTAAGTTTGGCAGGGTCAGGAAGAATGCCGTCTTTTGAAACCACGTGGCCAAGGATCGTAAGCTTTCGAGCGGCGAAATTGCACTTCTTCAGATTCAGTTGCAGCCCCGCGGCAGAAATACACGCGAGGACTTTCTCGAGGCGGGTTAAATGGGTTGCAAAATCAGTTGAAAAGACGACAATATCATCTAAATAACAAAGGCAAACGTTCCATTTGAGGCCTCGAAAGATAGAGTCCATCATCCGCTCGAAAGTAGCTGGCGCGTTGCAGAGGCCGAAGGGCATCACTGTGAATTCGTAAAGCCCGTCGGGCGTGATGAAAGCAGTTTTTTCACGATCGGCCTCTGCCATGGGTACCTGCCAGTATCCAGAGCGGAGATCTAAAGAAGAGAAAAATTCGGCTCCCTGTATGCAGTCCAAGGCATCGTCAATGCGTGGAAGCGGATAGACATCCTTGCGCGTGATTCGGTTGAGACGCCGGTAGTCCACGCAAAACCTGATGGATCCGTCCTTCTTCTTCACCAACACAACTGGAGAGGCCCAGGGACTGCTTGACGGTTCGATTATGCCACGTGTCAGCATGTCGTCAACCTGTTCATTGATGGCACGGCGTTCGGTAGTTGACACACGATATGGACGCTGCCGTAATGGCGTCTCTTGACCGGTATCTATACGGTGTACAACAGATGACGCTCGACCTAAGGAAGGCTGATTGTGGTCAAACGAGGCTCGAAAACGCTGTAGGAGCTTGATCAGCTGTTTCTGCTGCCCAGGCGTGAGGTTACAATCGATGGACTTGCGAAATACATCCATAGGTTCATTAGCGTCAGTTGCGGGTGTAATGGCACAAGTCGGTAGAAATGGCTTGTCTGGATAGATGGGGTCTTCGAAAATACAATTTAAGGTCTCGAGGCTTCCCAGACACTCACCGCGTAGCAGGATGTACGGGCAAGCAGAAACGTTGCACGCATAAAGTACCGCCGAACCATTGGAAAAGTTGATGACGGCAAACGGGAGGACGATGGTTCGGTGTTGCACACTAGCTATAGTTGGTTGGAACAGGAGCGTCGAGTTAGTGGCAGCAGGGGAAAACACAGGCACTAGGACGGCGGACAACGGCGCGATGCGGACGTCAGCTGCGGCAAACACTTTCGAGGGACTGTGGTGGTCGATATCAAGGCACGGATTCGTCAACGTGAGTTCAGCACGAGCGCAGTCGACGAGGGCCTGATGGGTAGAAAGGAAATCCCATCCTAGTATCACGTCGTAAGATGAACGTGGGAGAACAACAAAGTTGACGGCGTACCACACATCTTGAATAAGAACGCGTGCTGTGCACTGAGCTGTCGGCGCGATGAAATGGGAGGTGGCTGTACGCAGAGCAAGATTCGTAAGCGGCGTTGTAACTTTTCTCAAATCGCGACACAGTTTTTCACTAATTACAGAAACGACGGCGCCTGTGTCGACAAGTGCACGTACAGCAACACCTTCTACTAGCACATCAATTTCGTTGGTCGGACAAAGAGGAGGTCTTAGAAAGTTCGATGACGACGCAGTTCTTGCCTCCGGAACTGCGGCTGTCAGTTTTCCTCTCGAGCGGGGCTCGTGCGCCGAAGCATCGGGGAGACAGATCGGCGACGGGGTGGTAATGACCGGCGAGAATCGACAGGGCGTCGTGGGGACAATGAGTCGGTGATAGGAGAAGATGGTCGCCGGGGATTCTGGGCAGCTTGGTAATTTGCAGAATTCCCGTGGTCTGGAGGCTGGAAGTTACGACGGCGACAGTAGCGTGCTATATGTCCCACAAAACCGCATGCGAAACATATGGGCCGATTATCCAAGGTGCGCCATGGGTTAACGACAGAAGGTGCAGGGGCGAAACGGGATGGGGTGCCGTGTATGTAGGCAGCGTCGTAGGGTAGGAGGACCCGGTGCCCCGGTATGCGCCAGAGACAGGTGGGGCTGGGGGTCTAGCAACGACGGCAGCGTAGGTCAGCGGCGTAGGGACAGGTGGCGATGGAGGCAGTGCTTGCGTGACCTGTGTCTCAATGACCTGGCGTAGACGTGGGTCTAACGAGGTCACTGGCGCGGATGCTTCGGCCACAAGAGAAAGCTGACGCGCAACTTCCTCACGAATGAATTGTTTGATTTGGGGGAGTAAGACGGTGTGATCAGCAGCGACGTCGTGTACGAGGGCGGAAACTTCAGCCGTATCTTCTGCGGCCCTGCGCGTCGAGACACGCTGCTTACGCAACTCGTCGTACTCCTGACAGAGGTGGACAACATCGGTGACGGTCTGTGGATTCCTAGCGACGAGCATCTGGAAGGTGTCGTCGTCAACTCCTTTGATGATGTGCTTGATTTTGTCGCGTTCGGTTAGAGATTCATCGACGCGCTTGCAAAGGGACAAGACATCTTCAATGTAACTCGTAAAGGTCTCGTCCCTGCGCTGGACTCGACTACGGAGACGCTGTTCCGCGCGAAGCCGGCGCACGGCGGGACGGCCGAAGACCGCGGAGATGGTGGTCTTGAAGGCGGACCAGTTGGTAATTTCGCCTTGGTGGTTCTTGAACCAGAGGCTGGCCACATCAGCGAGGTAAAAGCGCACGTTTGTGAGCTGGTCGCAGGCGTTCCACTTGATGGAAGCGCTTACGATTTCGTACTCGGCGAGCCAGTCCTCGACGTCTTGTTCATCGTTGCCGCGAAAAATTGGTGGGTCGCGTTGCCGAGGCGCGCCAGTACAGTAGACTGTCGTTGGTGAGGCAGCTTGAGAAGGGCCAGGAGCAGTCATGGCGAACGGTGAGGGTAGCGTTCGATTGCGAAGTTCCAGGTTGATGGGAACCCCGGCTCCTCCACCACTTAAAATAGAGGTGTTGTACGTCGAGAAAGGTTCAGACGTAGCTTGGCAAAATGTCCTTTATCAGGCAGGTCTGGCTAATGGCGAGCGGCGTGCGCGAGCTACTACTGCAGCCACCGATCATCATCTTCTTCTTCGTTGCCAGCAGAGCGTCCGTTACTCAGATTCATTAATTCATTACAATATATATATATATATATATATATATATATATATATATATATATATATATATATATATATATATATATATATATATATATATATATATATATAAGTGTCTACGTATTTACCTATTTATATAGCTATTGACCTAGCCGCTGAGGTCTGGGTGCTCTCATGATCGCCTGCTTAACGTCGTAAGGTCTAGCCTGCTTTTGCCTAGACTAAAATTAGTATGTGAGGGTAAGAGGATTTCCATAATGTGTATGGCTGGTCATGACGTGAATAATGTCAAAACTTTGTCGCGTACGCCGTCGAACTCATTCCTCTAGACACGCGTGGTACATACTCGTAAGCACGGTCCAGGGTAGGCGGGTATGCGCCACATGTGATTGGAGAGAGAGAGAGAGAGAGAGAGAGATAGGTTTATTTACAGAAAGGAAGTAAGGTCAGCCTGAGCTTGCTTAAGCCTGCTGCTCTACAGTGGGGGAGGGGAAGGGGAAAAGAAAGAATAATAAATGACGAAGGTGAGAGAGAGAGGTGAGTATGTAGTATTCTTTCTAGCTGAGACAAATTTTATAGCCGCCCACATAGTCCAGTTGCTTCCAAAAAGGTTATAACCGCTCCTATGACCACAATTGCACTGTTGGTGTCTGGTCAAGGATCCAACACGGTCTGATCAGTTAATGACCTGCTGCTACATTGTTCAGTAGAAGAAATCAGTGTTTGTCGTTCACGTGCGTATGCTGGACAGACACAAAATATGTGCTCAAGTGTTTCTGGTACACACAGTGTGGAAGTTTATATCTTGTTAAGAACCGTGAGAGCAGACATCGGTAATTTGAATATAAAAGCGATAAGAAAAAAAAACTGACATCAGCAAAGTTGACAATATGAATGCAAAGAATAAACATCAGGGTCCCAGCCGGAGTCGAACCCAAATATTTGGCGCGCAAATAAACTACTCTATATAGCCACGCGAGGTGTGGTAGCTGTTTTGGAAGACCCTATATGCAGGTGCAATGCTGGTAAGACGTCAATATGGTTCCAGTGATTGCTATCCTATTTCGTATATATGTCTTATTCAAGTCGCGTCAACGTCAGCTGCGTATTTAAGCTTCATCGGCCGAACGTGGTGTATGTTGCACGGCAGGTCTGCCATTATCGCAAGCTCAAGCGTTATCTATCAGCTTGCCTCTTTGTTCATAATACCAGTGTTTTGTGGCATCGTTACACATCTGTTACTTAATTTTTGGGGCTTTACCACCATATGATTATTCCCGGCTGCGGCGGCTGCATTTCCGATGGAGGCGGAAATGTTGTAGGCCCGTGTACTCAGATTTGGGTGCACGTTAAAGAACCCCAGGTGGTCAAAATTTCCGGAGTCCTCCACTACGGCGTCTCTAAATGGTGGTTTTGGGACGTTGAACCCCACAAATCAATCAAATCAATCAACCACCATATGATTATGAAAGACGCCGTAGTGGAAGGCCTCGGAAATTTCGACCACCTGAGGTTCTTTAACGTACACCTAAATCTGAGCACATGGGCTTCCAGCATTTTCGCCTCCATAGAAAATGCGGCCGTCGCATAACCGGGATTGACTAATAACACAACTAGAACCACCTGGTTGTACATATTATATGCGACTAATTAACATATAAAGTGAGTTCAACAGCTGTGCGTATCTTTGGCGGTGTTTCTGGACGTTTCCCTCAATACAAAATTACACCGCGGTCACATTATCTCCGCAGGCTTCACATGACATCGATTGCCGTGGTACGTGGGATCTTCCCAACATCTTTATCATCAAAAGTGTGTTGCTGGCGATGCTACTCCTGGGGATATATAATGCCGGTGATGTGAATCAGGAGGTAATTCAGACTGGTCGCAATGCCTAAAAACGGCAAATGATAATAAAAAAAGAATAAATGCTGGTTATACGCAGTTCATACACAGTACTGAATGAGTATTCTGTCAGAACCCGGCCAAACACATTAAATAATTATTTTCGTCTGCCTACGTCGTATTATTATTTATTGTTCACTTACATATTCAATAGCACACAAAGATGCTGAGATCTCGTCCTGCTTTCTAATTGATCTCTTTGAAAATATTGGCGCCATTCATTATTCATTAACTCATTCTGTTGTTTGATTCCTCCCTGCTATTCAACCTGTGTTAGTGGTGCCCGGATATCACTGTATACTTTCATTGTCGTACCTAAGATAAGACGTATGTGTAAGTGTCTGGATAACTGACCTCACTGTTAGCTCATATCTCATGTGCGTGTTGTGGGTCAATGCGTTCTATGGCAAGTTCCAATAGGCTTGTCTGTTTGCCAGTATGCTCCTAAGTTACGAAGAAATAATTAATAAATAATTACAGACATCCAATTCCGAACATTTCACGTTATCTCGAGAGACATAGCAAAATGATCCGAAAGACGCCTTGCTGTCGGCTATGCTATACCTAGAGAGCAACAGTAGCTCTGCGATTACTTTCATATCAACACGGAATTGTGCAAGAAACAACGCGAAAGGGCGCATGGAAATAGCATAAGGGAAAAGAACTAGTATTCTCTTTTGAGATGTCAACAAGAAAGAAATGCAAAAAAAAATGTGATACGTAGGCGTTTTTCTCGATTTTAAATATATCATACAACAATGCAACAGTGTTTCATATAACCTACCACAATCAATACAATGCAACTAAAAGTAATTATCTAAATATTTTAAAATTGTGCAGCGTAGATCCTATATTGCAATGAGTGCTAGTACATTGCGCCAGCTGTTTGTGTCCGGTATTAATGATGTTTGTTTGTGTGGGCCAGAACTTATGCGCGATATCGACTTAATAAATTGAAAATTTACGCAATGCCACTCACGCCTGGCAGTATAGTTTTTTTATATGAGTGTTTGATGACACTTGTAATGGCAAATGAGTGCCAATTTTGATTTGGGTAAATTTTTTATAGGTTATATCTTGTAGTTGCGGAAGTAAGGATCTACGTTTAATATTAGGAATGTTCCCAACTTCTCATGTAGCCCAGATTTGTAAGGAGAGAAGAGAAGTTATGCTTGTCTTGGTAGTTGTAGACCGCAAAAGAATATGTGAAACGAGAGTGCACAAAGGCATATATATTTAATATGTCAGTAAGCACATTTTAACAGAAAATAGTTGCCGATGCTTAACCTACTTTACGCCGGAATACTTCATAGGCCAGTCATATTGGAAAATAGTGTACAAACGACCGCACGTTGTACAATAATGGGCGCCGCTTTTAAATGAAAGGTGAGTTTAACGAGCTCACTATTCCTAGGAAATGCAAGAATAATGACGCAGTCGCTTGTAGAAGCGGATAAAAAAATTCATTCTCAAAATAAAATCTGTTTCTAATGCTTCAAGTGTTCCACTACTGCAAGGAAAATTGGTTGCGCTCAAGTTACACAGGGAGCCGAAGGAGATGGACGAGGGCTAAACTTAAGCTAACTTTATTTTTGTCTCAGCGTATATGTATGCACATTCACCCACATAGTAGAAAAAATAATTACATTATCACACTCTGCAGGTTACGACAGTGAAGGAACCTTGTTTGCAGAAAACTGAGAACTATGATTGCCTTTAAATTAAATAGTCGTCCCCGTTTAAAAAAAGATAAATAACAGTTTCACAACTTCCCGGGTATTTCACAGATTCCGCTGAAATCTCGATATCTGGAAAATTTTCTATGCAAGTATGAACCAACTTGCGCAGATAAAAGTTTTGACACGGGAGCTGGTAGTGTTAGGAGAAACACCGTTAGTCGTGACCAAAGGTGATTAAAATCATAAATTTTGCGCGCTTTTTTTGTCCCCTTGTCCATGTTCTGCTTGATCTTTTGAACACCTGCACCGATTTGTCCTGCGTGGGACGAAGTAACTCAGATGGGGAAGAGTGCGAGTACAAAATGAGAGAGAAACAGAGACACAAAAAAGAGATATTAAACACAGAGAGAGAGGCAGAGAAGGAAATAAAGGCATCCAGAAGAACCGGGACGGAGAAAAAAGAAAAAAGAAAAACAAAAAAAGAAAGGGCACAGTGCAACGTTGTTTATTATAGTCTAGCAAGGAAGTAGGAGAGGATAGTCAGCGTGAAGAGTAGAACGAGGAGCAGGGAATAAGAAAAACAGAAGGAAGTGAAGGAAATCATAGCCTTATATGGTAAGTATAGCAAGGAATGGGAAAGGGAAGTTAAAGTTTGAATTAGGGGTGAACCGTAAGCTCAACTCTTTCTCAAGTCTTCGCACGAATAGTAGCACATCACTGCTCGAATTTTATTATTGCTCAAATACTTTTAGTCATTCATATTTCAATTGGATGGCTCCCAAGTGAAGCTCTGACTGCAGAAACAGCCCATCATGTTGAGAATCACCCAAGGGGGCTTACTTTCTTTTAGAGAGCTTCAGGTTTTGAACCATCAGCGAGTTTCTTTCGAAATATCATGCATCAAAACAATGAATTAAATCCCAAGAATTGAGCACATCGGCACGTGGCGCCATTTTGCGGTAGCAGGAATGGCAGTCTGCCGTAACTGAATGGCAAATAGGCTAGAAAAATCTTACTTGAAAAAAAAAAGCTAGTTATCAAGAACAACTCCGGGCTATATGTAGCAGAGACTTGCCGGTACATTTCGGTAAAATAAACTATCGCACTTCAAAGCCTGTGGCTTTCCAGGACAGACGAACGCCACCCGTTGAAACACATTGAATTTTATTGTTAAACGCTGTGGGAAGCAACATGGCTTGTAGTGCAGCTCTGTAACTTTGTCAGACTGTACAGATAAGTATCTGCTGTATGAAACTGGGAATCGTTTTGGATAGCCAGCACACGTTTCATCTGATATGATATTTTTTTCGCCTATTTTCCATTCAATTACGGCAGGCTGCCGCTGCGGCTTACGAGAGATGGCGCTACGGGCACATGTCTCCCAATCCTGGCCATGCTCACCTTCGCAGAAGTCTTCACATTCCCAGCGAGTATAGAAGTTGTTTTCGTTCCCACCGCATCCGCCATAAATGAACTTGACGCACTTCCCTTTCTCCTTGTCAAAATACCACCTTCGGAACGCCGCTCTGCACTGCCCCACAAGCTTTTTCAGATTGCAGGTCTTATTTGGTGGGAGTTTCTCTGAAGTTTTATTACCTGTAGTGAGAAAGAATAACATTCTGTAAGCATTCGACACCCAAATCTATAATAACACTTGAAAGTATAAGGCAGCAAAGTCGCGCTAAATCACTCAACACTTTTCAAGCTTTAAGTTGCGTTGCTCCCGTTCTTCTCCTATACGTTAGATAGATTAGTGCACAGACACAGCTTTTACGGCTCTGCCAATATTATCAATGGCTTGAAAACGAATATCGCCCCTCCCAGCAAATCACACTGGGTAGTACATCTATCTTTAGGGGTGAAGCTTCTTAAAGCGGCACCCGTTCGTCTCGTCGTAGTCGTAGTGCGTAACGAGTCTTACGTTTTGACCTGCAAGGCGGTGCCGGTGGGAGATTTCTCCTGTGCGTTGTTGAACAACGAAAAATTTGCAGCGTGCGCGTCAACTAAAAGCCGCATTCTCCTGTATCTCATTCCCCATTAGTAGTCATTGGCATGTACATTTAGCACTATCTCACAACAAAGGGTTGCTACGTCATGCTCGCTGGGCGTAACCTCTTTGGTTTTAGAAAAATTTAGCGAGCGTTGGGCCGCAGTGTCGTGAATACAGTGAACTAGCATATACCATGAACTCGAGGTGGTTAAAGGTGGGAAGTAGACAGGAAGCGCAAGCCGTAAGAAAGTGTGCGTGTTGCCACCTCTCGTTTAGTCCATGGAATGTCCGCTAGATGGTGGTGCTTCTATAGGCCAATTCAGACATAGGGTATATCAACATGCAGGGTGGCAGGAACAGGTTAAAGTGAAAAGAGATAGAAGAACAGCTAAGGGAAGAGAGGCCGATGGTATACGGTTTGGTAGAAACACATCTCAGAGGCATGGAACAACCTCCTAACAATCCGGACTACGCATGGGAATATTGTAATAGAACAGAAGACAGCAGAAAGGGGGGTAGTATTGGGGCATTCATTAATAAAAGTACAAACTGGCAAAGGGTCAAGCAGGAGTGCAAGGAACATTTATGGCTAAAAGGGAAAGTGGCAGGGTAAATAACATTCCTTGGTTTCGTGTACTTGTGGACGGGAGCAAAGGCCAGAGAGGAAAACCAGGCAATGGTGGAGTGTATATCAAAGGACATTGAGGAATCAGGAGGAGAGTTCGAGATAAATATACTAGGAGATATGAATGCGCACATAGAAGATATAGATGGGCATACCGACCCAACAGGCAAAATGATCATGAATGTGTGTGAAAGGCATGATTTCATCATTTGCAACAGTACTGAGAAGTGTGAAGGGCAAATAAATTGGAAGGTAGAAAAGCTGCAGTCGATGGTAGATTACGCACTGATGTCACATAGATTGTATGATAAGCTCAGGGGAATGCACATAGACGAATGTGGCTCAAGAAGTCCGGGTAGTGATCACAAACGTATCAAGCTAAGTTTTGGAGGAGCAGTGAAAGTGGGAAGGAGACAAGATGAGCAACTACAGGATAATTTTTATTCAGAAAGGCAAATAAAAATAACTACTAAACAAATTGAGAAAGTAATCATTGAAGATAATAAAACAGTGTGGACATACACGAATCTAATTAGACTGTTTGAGCTAGAGCTTGTTTAGGCACGTGACAAATCACCCCGGAAAAGAAGACACAAACCCAAGAGTTGGTGGGATGAAGAAGTTAAGAGAGCAATAGCAAAACGTCAGGAAGCCTCTAGGGAAGACACACATGCTAAGCAGTGGGGTGAACCAACAGATGATGTTGAAAGAAAATGAGAAATCTTTCTAAGCTGTAGAAGGGATGCATCCCTTCTGATCATTGAAAAGATTAGAAGAAAGGGAGCTCAGTGGCTGGCAGAAGTACATAAAAAGATAGAAAGAGAGCTGCGAAATTTTGGAACCATCTAAACTTCCTAAGAAATGAGACGAGCCTAGAGCAGACGTTTATAACTACAGCACAAGGTGCTAAGCTAGAAGGGGATGAAGCTATTGAATATATAAGAACAAGGGTGACAGAAAAATTTTAACAAAAAAGTGCTTTATGCACCACAATAGACAAGGATAAATCAACTGGCGCAATGGCTCCATTTTCAGAACGAGAGTGGGAAAGGACTGAGGAGAGGGTTCCTGGTAGTACATCAACAGGCCCAGATGGCATTCCATTTATGCTCATAAAGACATTAGGTCCGAAGTCTTAGCAGGCTTTGAGAGAGGCAGTGATCAAAATAATAATTGATGGTGATGTCCCCGATGGATGGAAACTTAGCAGGATGAGCATGATCTATAAAGGAAAGGGGACAAAGCTGACAAACTACTACCCTTCTATAACAGTGACATCAGTGGTCTACAGGCTGGCAATGCAGATTATAAAGGAAAGACTGCAGGCATGAATAGAGGATGAGTGGGTGCTTGAGGAACTGCAGAATGGGTTTCGGAAACACAGGAGGTTGGAAGACCATCTGTTCTCACTGACGCAATGTATCAAAATAGCAGAAAAGGAACACAGGCACCTGTGGCTAGCATTTTTGGATATCGAGGGAGCGTACGATAGCGAAGTTCGAAAGGACTTGTGGGGAATACTGGACACTCTAGGTGTGAAAGATGGAGTCACTAATTTTTTAAAGGAAATCTATAAAGGTAACAAGGTAGTTGTAAAGGAGAAAAAACAGGTATCCAAGCCTGCAGAGGTAAAACTGGGGCTTAGGCAATGGTGTCCCCTGTCACCCTTATTATTCATAATGTACCTACAAGAATTAGAGGCCAAATTAGAGGGAAGTGGACTGGGCTTCAACCTTTCTTTCGTCAAACAAGGAAAACTCATTGAACGGGCACTACCAGCATTGATGTACGCAGATGATATAGTGCTAATGGCCGACAAGGAAGGTTTGCAGAGATTGGTGAACATCTACGGTAATGAGGGACATAGGTTAGATTTCAGATTCAGTAAGGAAAAATCAGCAGTCAGGGTTTTCAATGATAACGGAGGTAGTGAGCTTAGAATACAGGAGGTCACGCTAGAGGTAACAGATAAATACAAATATCTGGACGTATGGATAAGCAATGGAGCCGAGTACCTAAGGGAACTCGAAATACACGTGATGACTAACGGTAACAGGAATGCAGCAGCAATGAAAAACAGGGCACTGTGGAATTACAATAGGTGTGATGTTGTAAGAGGAATATGGAAAGGGGTCATGGTTCCTGGTCGGACGTGTGGCAATGCGGTCTTGTGCATGAGATCAGAAGTTCAAGCAAGATTAGAAATTAAGGAACGTGGAATAGGTAGGCTTGCCTTAGGAGCTCACGGGAATACACCAAATCAGGGAGTACAAGGTGATATGGGATGGACATCATTTCAGGGCAGGGAAGTTAGCAGCAAGATAAAATTTGAGAAGCGATTGAAAGAATTGGGGGAGGAGCGTTGGGCTAGGAAGGTATTCAGGTACTTGTACATGAAGAATGTCGATACAAAATGGAGGATGTGAACCAGAAAATTGACCGGTAAATACTTAAAAAACAGCAGGGGTCCAAACCAAAAAAGAATTATCGGTTAAGAAAAAGGTGAAGGAAGCTGAGATCGATATGTGGAGAATTGGCATTAATAAGAAGTCCGCACTAGAGATCTATCCAACTTTTAAGCAGGAATTGCCAAGGAAAGCATCTATGATAATACTCGGGGTAGTCCTCTACTGTTTGAGGCCAGGACGGGAGTATTGTGAACCAAGACATATCGGGCAAATATAAAGGGGTAGACACGGTATGCAGTGCGTTTGGAGAGGGAGAGGAAACTTCCGAACACTTGATAATGTTCTGTGAAGGGCTTCCCCCTATAGTTTTACGATGGCGCCGAGTTTTTCAAAGCACTCGGGTTTAGGGACAGGGAGGGCAAAATAGACTTTAAGCGGGGTAGAATTAACAAGAAGGAGGTTATCTGATTGGTGGCTAAAGTCAAGGCACGAGTGAAAATTAAACCCTTCACTGCAAAGTACGAGTCCTCAACTTCACTACTTAAACGAAAAAAAAAATAAATCTAGTTTTTTGTTCACTAAGTATTATGGCTTGGTGTCGTTAGCCACCGCCAGATCTAAAGGGTACAGCCATATCAATCGATCCAATATATGATGAAAAGGTGCGAGAGAGAACCTTTTAGGGGTACAAATTCCCACCTCTGAGCTCAAGGTCGGGATAGCTTTCTCCCCGATATATAAAAGAAAAAAATGTCACTTTGTGAATGAGCACAGTACCTTCAGCGTTGGAGGCGTGTGATACTAAGTTTGAGGTCTGCTATCCCTCTCTTATTGCGCCTTCCTTGTGCCAGAAGAGAATGTTGAAGAAGTTTAGGAGATATATAGAGAAGGAACTATGAGCGGACATATACGAAGGCGCACAAGAATCGTAGAAATGGCACCAAAGACCTGCCAACCTTAAGTACACTAGCGCTAGCTACGTCAGTTTTAACACTGGGTGACTTCTGGGTTTGTGA
This sequence comes from Rhipicephalus annulatus, assembly GCA_013436015.1. Classification (NCBI taxonomy): domain Eukaryota; kingdom Metazoa; phylum Arthropoda; class Arachnida; order Ixodida; family Ixodidae; genus Rhipicephalus; species Rhipicephalus annulatus. Next base: position 353,241 of record WOVY01000065.1, on the reverse strand, counting down.
GTTCTGATTCCAGGTGCATAGGACTCGTGCTTCAGCAAGAGGCCAACCTTTTCACCCACTTAAGACGTCTGGCGCTGTTTGTTGAAGCCGAAAAAGTGACACGGCCGGTGATTGATGTTCTTTCGACATCTGGCGACATCTGAAATCAGCGCACGTGTGTGCTTAGTGCAGATAATGTCGCGGACTTTGGTATAGCAATCTTTTGATGTCTCTTTACGGGATGCATGATGCACGCTAAGACAGCTGAACTTTGTTTAAAGAACTCATCCTTGATACAACCTACTCTGGCGTGACAATTATCGGTCAATAAAATGAAATTGTGGCAAGTAAATATGTCACTGGGTATGCAAAACCCAATTCTACTTTCATACAAAGTGTAAATTTAAAGTTTTCTTTTCTTTGTTGGACAAAATATTAATGGGAACTAACAGACAATGATGCCAAGAGAAGTAGAGGGGATACTATTAGAAATAATTGTTATGTAAATTGTGAAGAATGAAAAGCGGATGGAAAGATAGCCTGCCACCAGCAGGATCCGAACCTGCGACCTTCAAATAACGTGTCCGATGCTCTACCACTAAGTTACGGTGGCGGTCATCTCTCTGTACTTTTCATAGGGTACATATGTGAATTTAAATGTGGTAGCGTCAGTGAGCCCCTCCTGTTGCCATTGCGGCGAGTGTTGAACACTCATCTTGCCTGTTAATGCCACGTAACACGTGATATTACTACGAGCTGACAGCTGACCAATAATCCATCGCATGCTATCTGAATGCACCAAGTCTGTTAGAAAGAGACCCTCGAAAAGGGTCTGCTATAAATGAGAAAGAGACTGCTATGAATGAAGGAAAGAACTGCAAATTTAAGGGATCGTTTACGTTATTAGAAGGCATCAATAACGTTAGTTCTCGTTACTCTGTATTACAAAAAGTCCGCCTTTGAATTTACAGTTATTTCCTTCATTCATAGCAAGGGTCTTGTTCTGGCGGACCTGATGCTTTCAGGCAGCGTGCGATTTATTACTCGTGAGCTGCCAGCTCGTACTAAGATCACGTGCTACCTGATGTAAACAGGTATAATGAGTGTTCTCCCTCATCGCAATAGCAACAGGCGGGGCTTGACTGACGCAACTACGTCTAAATGCCCATAACACCCCATGAAAATTTGATGGAGAGATGACCGCCACCGTAACTTATTGGTAAAGCATCGGACACGTTATTCGAAGGTCGGAGGTTCGGATCCTACCGGTGCCAAGTCATCGCTTCGTCCGCTTTTCTTATTGATATTTATAATATAATTACTGCTAATAACATTCCCTATATTTCTCTTGGCAATATTGTGTGTTAGCTCTCATTCACATTGTTGCGTAGAAAGTGAAACTTCACCTTTTCTTACCTTGACACATTTGCTCACAATGCTGTTTAGTCTCAAAGTTATTTTGGTTGCCTTCGCATCCGCCGTAAATGAAGTTCTGGCATTCACGCGCAGTGCGATTGTAGAACCACCTGGGTATTGAAGCCCTGCATGGTCCGTCATCCAATTCCAAGAAGCATTCTGTGCTTGCATTGAGTGTTTCAATTGTTGCGACAACGAAAACACCTGGATTCAAAACAGGACACGAGCTGTTGTAGTATAACTTTCGATAAGGTCGTTAGAATATTTACTCCTAGAAAGTGCTTTCACCTTAAGCAATGCACCTTAAGCAATGCGCTACTCAAGATGACTTGTGTTTACTGTCACTTTCTTATAATAAGAATATCATAATGATTCATAATTACCTGCAAGAAAATCAATAGAAGCCTTTCATTCCAACCTATCTAAACACTCCATCGAAGCTTCACTGTAATGTTCACAACGGCACTACAGGAACGATAAACATATTAACTATTTACGTATGAAAGTTGAGGTTAACTTATTATTAAGACAATTTTATCCGCAAGCTCGTGAACCACTTATTGGGACTGTTGTGGAAGTTAATCAAGGTTGATTTATCTAAGGGTGTCACAGTTCTTTTGCTGCTTTGTATGTTTAGGTATGTCGAAAAGGAACAGCAATGTGTGACCGACTTCTGTATCGAAAAAAGATGAGTGTTATTGACGCCAGAGTTTGTTATTGTTGATAGCATGAGATACAACATAATATAGGGTCCGTCAGATTCAGCAGTCATAAAACGCCAGATGTTTAACTCGTGCTGCAATATGCTGTAATATTTATAGGAATAAACAGGGCATTTCCTCTATGAAGATCTAGTAAGAAAGAATTGGCAAAGGCATTAATGCTGGAGTGCACATAAAATAGGCTCTGTACGAAGAAGATGAAGAAGGGAATCATGCTAATTGGACACGTCTTAGTGCACGCGTGTCCAATACATCGCCAACCTCTTGATACGCGGAAAACTACACGCAGTGGTCAGAGTAGTATTTCACGTGTTTGCCACACTACGTGTTCTAGTAAAGGCTGTGCCGCCGTGTGCAAAAGAAATTCATGGCACACCGCGCCCATGTCATCTCTAACAATTATTACCGCAATTTGTTTTCGGTGGCTGATACAAGCTTGTCAAATATAAAGCGTATCTTTGTGTACTGCAGTCACTTGTAATATCTATCTATCTATCTATCTATCTATCTATCTATCTATCTATCTATCTATCTATCTATCTATCTATCTATCTATCTATCTATCTATCTATCTATCTATCTATCTATCTATCTATCTATCTATCTATCTACGTCTACGTCTGAATGTTCTCGTGTTGCCCCTCAACTTGTGGTAAACCAAAATTAGTATGGGAGAGAAAATGGTTTGAAAAAATACGGCTCACTAGTCATGACATGGATAGTGTCACAATCCCGCTGTGTACGTCGTCAAACACTTGCCGCCGGACAGCGGCACATACCCACGGGTGGTTATGTGCCAATGGTATGCAAGTATATGCCACAGGTGACTACCACTTTATATCTACCCAGGATCTGCGAGAACACACGTGGGTAATTTTAACACGTAAGCGTTATGAAAAAGCTGAGATCGGCATTGTTCACTCGATGAATGCGAAGAATAAATGTCAGGGTCCGAATAGGAATTGAACCCCAGCATTTTGCGTGATAATCTAGTTTTCTATGACAGAGCTAGGCCACGTCTCGGAAACACATTACAAGTAGACCCTAATGTTTTTGAAACTTGAATTCTGGTTGCAGTGCTGACTATCCAATTTTATAAACATATTGCTACGGGGCGCCACAAATGAACATTGTAGAAAAGAGGACGATGTTTAGGGCGAGCTCGTGCAGACCGGGCTCCATATTGTATGCCTGCCTGTTTACCTAAAGTAAAGGCATTTTTCAGACGCCTTCTCCCCGTAACATTTTGGTGGAGAGTGCGGGTCTTTCCACAGTCAACACCACGACGATTCTACGCAGCGGACGTTCCTTGGCTGCCTGTGCGATGCCTGATCAAGACGAACACGAGGATTCTTCGGAGACTACCCCAACCGTGCTTCGTCCAACTACGCAGCAACCAACAGCACCGCATCCAGCTGCTACTAACCGCACCGTCGTCCTGACTCAACCGCGTGACCCAGGCACATTTTCGGGCAGTGACAGTACCGACGTGGAGGAATGGCTTCAGCTGTACGAAAGGGTGAGCGCTCTTTACAACTGGGATCCGACGCTCATGTTGGCCAATATTATTTTCTACCTTGACGGTACAGCTAAAGTTTGGTTTTCCAACCACGAGGAAGATATCACGAGTTGGGACATCTGTAAGCAGAAACTCATCGATCTCTTCGGCAAGCCCATCGGGCGTCGTCGTGCTGCGCAAAAAGAACTAGCGTCCCGACTCCAGTCCGGCACCGAGTCGTGCGTCACATACATACAACATGTGCTCGCCCTCTGCCGGAAGGTTGATGACAAGATGCCGGAATCTGAAAAGGTCGCGCACATCCTCAAAGGAATCGCCGATGACGTTTTCCATCTCCTCGTATACCGAAACTCATCGACCGTAGACGACGTTATTAATGAATGCCGACGCTTCGAAGACGCGAAAAGTCGCCGTATCACTCCACACTTTTCGCGTCTTCCCAACACGGCTGCAACATCAACCTGCGAGGACGCCCGTTTGGCACCAGCCCCTGCTGCTTCCGACAATATCGTGCGCATTGTGCGCCACGAAATCGAGGCAGCATCTCCCCTGTCTGACCAAGTCGAGGCCCCTGACGATTCTCGCGCCACGATTTCTTTAATCAAGAGCGTCGTACGCCAGGAACTGGCCAACGCCGGACTTCAGACGCTATGCCCCGTTAACCGACCTGACTACCGACTGCCCAGTACACCTAATATGTCCCGCGGACTGAACAACCGCCCACGTTACCGGAACCCGGCAGAATGGCGAACTTCCGATGACAGGCCGATCTGCTTCAACTGTGGACGAGTGGGCCATATTTCACGTCATTGCCGCACTTCCTGGGGTTGGCAGCCATGGTCGCATTATGCCAACACCCGACGCCCCCCTTCTGGCTCTCGGATGCTGATCTACACGGCACAAGATGATGCTTCGCCATCCAGGCCCGCCCGACCAAGCCGCTCCCCGTCGCCCTCTGGACGCATGTCCCGCTCAACTAACCGACGTCGCTCCCCCTCACCCTCCTACCACCAGTCCTCGGAAAACTGACGGGCGCAGCTCCTAGAGGTGAGCCTGCTTCGACGACCCGACCCGAAATTCCTCTACACACGATACCCGGACACAACAGCTTGATTAGAGTAAATGTTGACGGTACTTCTGTGGCAGCACTCATTGACACCGGCGCTCACATATCAGTCATGAACTCCAACCTTTGTGCTCGACTCAAGAAAGTGCTCACTCCTGCTCCGATCACTCTTGTCCGAGTAGCTGATGGTGCAACACCAGCGGTCACCGGGATGTGTGCCGCCCGTGTCACTGTTGCTGGACGTCATACCACTGTTCTGTTTTACGTACTGGACCACTGCCCACATGACATCATATTGGGACTCGATTTTCTGTCGGAGCATTCCGCCCTAATTGACTGTTCTGCTGGTGTTGTTCAGCTTGTCCTACCACACGCCGTTGACCCTCCTGATCCTGCGCCGCCAAAGCTATGCTCCGCCGACTTTGTTCGCCTATCTTGTCGAGCTGTGACGTATATCGACGTCTCTTCTGATCCACCTGTGGCTGACGGCGATTATGTCATTTCGCCTAATCCTACAGTACTCTGTTCGCTCAATGTTACGTTCCCCCACACCATCATCACAATGAAGAACAACATGGCATGTCTCCCTATTGTGAACTTTGGACTTTGCCCTGAAGTGCTGCCACGAGGAATATCCCTTGCAACCCTTGCCCCGGCCGGCGACTACCACATATCGGCCCTAACAGAGGATACACTGTCATCTGCAAGTATTCAGTCGCGCAGTACACTAGACTGCATAACTGGAATGATTGCCTCTGATCTCCTGGCCGAGCATGTGTCTGCGCTTCGTGGCCTTCTTGCGTCGTATCAAGACGTCTTTGATTTCTGCGACCGACCCCTAGGTCAAACGACCGTCGTAAAGCATCGGATCAACACCGGTGATGCAAATCCAGTACACCGGCGACCCTATCGAGTTTCCTCCACCGAGCGCCACGTGATCCAGCAAGAAGTCGACAAGATGCTTGCCCGAGACATCATTGAACCTTCTTCAAGTCCTTGGGCTTCGCCCGTTGTGCTTGTGAGAAAGAAGGATAACAGCTGGCGCTTCTGTGTCGATTACAGAAATCTTAACAAGGTTACAAAAAAAGACGTGTATCCTCTGCCGCGGATAGACGACGCTCTTGACTGCCTTAGTGGAGCAAATTATTTCTCTTCCATCGACCTCCGTTCCGGGTACTGGCAGATATCAGTTGATGATCTGGACCGTGAAAAGACGGCATTTATAACTCCCGACGGGCTCTATCAGTTCAAAGTAATGCCGTTCGGTTTATGCAATGCCCCGGCTACATTCAAACGAATGATGGACGCTCTTCTTCACGGTTTCAAGTGGTCAATCTGCTTATGTTACCTTGATGACGTCATTGTTTTTTCACCAACTTTCGAAACTCACCTAGAGCGTCTCTCAACAATTCTTTCGGTTTTCCGCAAAGCAGGGCTCCAACTAAACTCGTCCAAATGTCACTTCGGCCGCCGGCAGCTCACTGTCCTTGGACACCTTGTCGATTCTTCTGCTGTTCGTCCCGATCCTGAGAAAATCCGTGCCGTCAAAGATTTTCCTGTGCCGACCTCTGCGAACGATGTTCGAAGCTTTGTGGGCCTTTGTTCTTACTTTCGTAGATTTGTGCGGAATTTTGCTGACGTCGCACGACCGCTCACGGAACTACAAAAAAAAATGTGACTTTTGTGTGGGGACCTGAACAAACCAGAGCATTCGTTGAACTGACGAGTAGACTTACGAAGCCACCGATTCTCGGCCACTTTGATATATGCGCTCCAACGGAAGTGCGTACCGACGTCAGCGGCCACGGAATCAGAGCCGTTTTGGCACAACGACAGCATGGCTGCGAGCGCGTTATTGCATACGCTAGCCGTCTTTTATCGCCAGCAGAGCGAAATTACTCCATCCCAGAACGCGAATGCCTCGCACTCGTCTGGGCAGTGGCTAAATTTCGGCCGTATTTGTATGGACGCCCATTCACGGTTGTCACTGATCACCACGCCTTATGCTGGTTGTCGTCCTTAAAAGATCCTTGAGGACGTCTCGGCCGGTGGGCTCTACGGCTACAGGAATATTCCTACACGGTTGTCTACAAATCAGGTCGCCACCATGAGGATGCTGATTGCTTGTCGCGTCATCCAGTAGACCCAGCAGACCTTTCTGAGAGCGATGACTCTAGTTGCGTTTTGGCTTTTTCCGCGTTTAGCAACATCGGAGATCAGCAACGCCGTGATCCTCACCTCAGAGATATAATCCTTCGACTTAGTGGTCCCACAACTCCTCCGTCTCTCCGTATGTTTCTGCTCCAAGATGGCGTCTTATATCGCTACAGCATGCATCCTGACGGACCTGAGCTGCTGTTGGTCATACCACAACATATGCGTCAGACTGTCCTTGAACAGTTGCATGATATTCCGACAGCTGGTCACCTGGGAGTTTCAAGAACTTATGACCGCGTTCGACGTCGCTTCTTTTGGCCCGGTATTTACCGATCCGTCTGCCGTTACGTCGCCTCATGCAAATCCTGTCAACACCGCAAAAAACCAGCAACCCTTAAAGCGGGACACCTTCAACCCATTCAGATCCCATCCGAACCATTTTATAGGATAGGTGTTGACTTACTAGGACCGTTTCCTTTATCGGCCAGCGGAAACAAGTGGATAGCAGTCGCCACAGATTACACCACTCGGTATGCCATCACACGGGCCCTTCCTACCAGTTGTGCGACCGACGTCGCTGACTTTCTTCTAGAAGACGTCATATTACACCACGGCGCTCCTCGGCAACTGCTTACCGATCGTAGTCGCTACTTTTTATCACAAGTTATCCAAGACATATTGCACTCTTGCGCTACAAAGCACAAGTTCACAACGGCGTATCATCCTCAAATCAACGGGCTCACGGAGCGGCTAAATAGAACCATCACGGACATGCTCGCCATGTATGTTTCTTCCGACCATCGTGACTGGGACACCGCCCTTCCATTTGTAACATTTGCCTATAATACGTCTCGGCATGACACTGCAGGTTTCTCGCCATTTTTCCTCCTGTACGGACGAGAACCTACGTTGCCTTTCGACACGCCTCTTCCTGCCGTTGGCCATACGTCAGAATATGCCCGTGATGTGATTTCTAGAGCTCTAGAGGCACGTGAGATTGCTCGCCAGCGTCTGAGCGATTCGCAGGAACGACAATGACAGGTCTACAACGCGTGCCATCGTGATGTCTACTTCAGTCAAGGTGACACAGTCCTTCTCTGGACGCCTTCGCGGCGAGTTGGCCTGTGCGAAAAACTGACTTCACCGTACTCGGGTCCGTACCGTGTGGTGCGCCAAGTCACCGACGTGACATATGAAATTGAACCTCTTAACGCCACCAGCGCGCGATCGTGTTCTGACGTTGTTCACGTCACTCGCCTGAAACGACATTACTCAGACCAACCAGGCACCGAGACGGTGCCTACGCCGCCGGGGGTGATGCTACGGGGCGCCACAAATGAACATTGTAGAAAAGAGGACGATGTTTAGGGCGAGCTCGTGCAGACCGGGCTCCATATTGTATGCCTGCCTGTTTACCTAAAGTAAAGGCATTTTTCAGACGCCTTCTCCCCGTAACAATATCACATTTACTCCTGTAACGTCGGGTTTACGTCAATTGTAGCGAGGTGCGATTCTCTGAAGTTGATTCATGAAGCAGTATTTAAGGCTTCCATCCTCGCGAGCACCAGCCATTCAGATCAGCTGACCGCTTTTAACACGATAGCGTTAAAGACCTCAGCAGAAATTCTGCCGTTGCTGTCAGCGCAGATGATTGTGAGCCAAAAAACCATCATCCTATGCGTGACAGAAAAATTGGGAGTGATGCAAATAAAATAAATGATAAAAATGTGGTGTCAGAGTGGGCTCCGAAGCAGTCATTTGAGTTCGATTGGTGATCGAACCCAGGTCGTTTGCCTGGCAAGCGGATGGTCTACCACGTGGCCATGCTTCTGATTGGGAATACAGTGAAAATAACTTCATATGATTGGAAATTCCGTGAAAGTAGCCTTCATGCTTTACAAACACATGTGCCTTGTATATGTGCTTTACAATACAACCTAAAATATTGCCGTAATAATGCGAGGTACAAGCTTACACTACCACCGGGCGTGATAACGTGCGATTATGATTATCACCTCATAGTTTAAAGCTGGTCATCCACTACAAAAGGCACACACGCTACAGCGCCTTAAGGCCACGTAGTGGGTGCATAGCAAGTTCGAAAAGGTTTAGTGCACCAAGTGTTTGAAATAAGCTCCAGGAACAGGACATAGCTATCGCTTTCAACTCCTAAAAGCCAAGCTTTAGGCTCCCCTAATTTTTGGTGTGGCTGATATGTATCTTGCATCTGGCATCGTTACGCAACTGTAAAAGAACTGGTTGTATAAGACATATGTGGCTATTTAACGTATGTCTATGCGTGCTTTTGCACATATCATTAGCAGCACTTCGTGATGTTTCGCTCAATAAAAAATTACAACACAGTCGTCTTCCCTCTGCACGATTCACATAACATCGATTCCCAAGGCACGTGGGATCTGCCCAATTTTTTTAGCAACTAACACTTTGAAATAAGGAAATCTTCTCACAGGGCGCGCAGAAAGCTGGACGCAGCTTTAGTGTCGGCTTAGTGAATAGTGCTACGCAAATGACTTGACTTTCAGAAAAAAAAAAAACCGTCGGAACTGTTTAATTTTTTTAAATTCTTTCCAAAGTATAATAATTGTATGTGAGCAATTAAGGAGTAAATGCGCACAGAAACTGTTACGTGCACTGCTTTAGAATGTGAGCCTGATGGCTCTTAGTCGTTCGTATGTAAATTCATAACATTTGAAAGCAGGTGATGAATGTCCACACACATAACTGATTGAAAAAAAAGTGGCGCAACTTCAGTTCAGTGATAACTAGAATTATTGAAAATAAGTACACTGAATTAAGGTTCCGGTAGTGTCTTAGAGTACGCATCTGTAGAATGCATATATGCACATTTTCCTTCAGCATCTTCAGAATACCTAAGGCAGTAACACAGTTTAAATAATTTGATTAGATGCCAACGGTAACAAGGCACGTGGAAGTTTCCAGACCTAATCTCAAATAAAGAGTATATTTTCTGCAAATGCGCTGTCTGTAAACTGCGCCCCGAAGGCTACTTACCCCTCAGCCATAACTTTGCGGCAAAAGCGAACAGTTCCATTTCGTGTTGTCCTCTGCGACTTGACTTTTCCGACTGAAATAAATTTTGCGTTCGCTAACTTTTAGGCTCATCATATCTTATTTACTGCGCACTACAATCAAATTTCACAAGTGCGAACAATAAAAATTGACTGGCAATGTCTTATTCGCATTAAATAACACGTCACAGCTGCATTATTAAGGCCACTGGATGACACATAAAGACAGGCACATGAGCACCTTTCAGTTGCTCCGGGAAATTCCGGGAAACTTGCTCCGGAAAATTCAGCGAAACTTTGTTACATGGTGCACTGAACAGCCCCACTTTCACTTACACATGAGTTATAGTTTTCATTGCTATTAAAATCAACATAAGAACATGTCATCCTTTCTGCAAATTCACCGACACTTAAGCGACTGACGAATCCATTGTTTCAAAGAGGGCTAACTTTCCTGCTGACATCACAGTTCTTTGACGACTTTATGTTTGACACACAAAAATTCATTACCATAGTATAATATCTGAAGACATCATATGGAATTACCTGGAGAGAAGGTATGCGCTATGAATGTTGATTGAACGAAAAAGGGGTGATTCCAGAAAGACTCGGGTCTTTGTTAGACGAAACCGAATGAAACCAGCTGACAATGGTGCTCAGGGAAGTTTTGGGACTGGTATGTTACCAACTGGTGTACAAGTGTAGTTCACAGTGCGCCTCACACAACGCGCCCACTATCGTATGGCTAACCTCCCTGTCATTCCTCCTTCCATCTTCGTCCTCCTCTATATAAATGTAAACGTCCAGGTGCTGATAGCAATCACGCCCTTATAGATATAAGGCTGCGGCTTTCGTGGCCTCTGCGATTAGCTCCGGTGGGGTGCTCAAAGAGTGTGTGTATTTGATGCAGTAATCAACATTATCCCAGTGGCATAGTACGGTGCTCGAAGTATGTTCGTAGAACGTAAGTGCGCTATGCACCAAGTTTCGTTAAGCTGAAGTGCGTTCACATTGAGTTCAATGGTACTTCCGCGGGGAATTCTAAAAATAAAGTTTGCACAACGCAATAGTTTCTTTTATAACGTTCGTTCATGTTTCATTTCACTGTATAGAAAAAAAATATTGTGTGCCATCTTAATTGCTGGTCACTAATCGAACCGGCTGGATTGCTAGCTGTATTAAAAGAGCACAGTCGTCTCGTACCTTCCAACTACTGTACCGATTGACTGCATAGTGAAAGAGCAGCTCGAAGATAAAATGAGAAAAAAAAACGTTAACGAAGTAGCAGTTGTGGGATAATTGACAAGACAACAGAGACATCCCTGTCTTGACATCCCTGTCTGAGACGAGGAAAAACGAAAAACAGAAGGTGACCCACAAAGTAACAAATTTATTGCGAGAAGAGTCAGACTTAAAAAAAACGTGCAGACTGATACGGTGAAGTCATCTGCATTGAACGGCGTGAGTTAATAGCTGAAAAGGGTTTCCTGCGTCTGATCTTGACTCGAAGTATTGTGAAATCTAAAAGTAAATATTACTTCAGTGTCCAAGGTCCCACGCTGACCCCTGTGTGAGCATTGAATAGCGATTGGAGGGAAGTAAACATGATTTTATTTAATGCCACCATTACTGAAAAAAAACACGTGTTTCGTACTTGCACTATAGTGTGTGTGTCTCCACAATGAGCATGTGTGCCCTTGTGTGTATGTTGAAATACTACACGATAAAGTTTGAGAGTTGGCCTTCGATGTTTTATGCCATCTTTTGTTTAGGTCGCGGTTTGTGTGTTCGCATGTGTGTAGGTGCAGTGGGTTGAAAGAAACGCGAGAAACATGGCACGCTGTGTTCGATTCGATGGCAATAAAGAGACGCAAGATTGGCTCATAATTGTATCATAGAAGGCTCTAATGAATTTTTATCACCTTTCAGGCTACGACCACTTTAAAGAATTTACCAATGATTACGGTACTGCTTAATGGGAAAACTGAGCATGGCTGTTTAGGTGTTTTGGTTTTGCGCTAAGTTTTGGGGCATCTGCCCCGGTAACCGGGAGACCGGCGAAGGCAAAGGGTGGGTGCCGCTCATGCAGCACTATAATTTCATATATGGAGTGTGTTCCAATACTAACCGTAGACGGCTAAATAGACAGCTAAATGGACGGCGGCCATCTTAAGTCCCATTCCAATTCTCACGTAGCCGGCAAAATAGACAGCTCCGAGAAGACCGCATCGTAAACAAATAGGATGCTGGCTACTTTGCTGTCTAAACAAGATGGCGGCTAAGCGAATCGCTCGGATAGATCAGATCTCATCGGAATTGTCGTCTGCACACAAGCTGACGCTATCCCAGACGCTCAATGGGAGTAACGTTTATTTGTTTTTGATTTCAACACGAAATAAGGCAGAAAATACAACTGTTACATTTCTTTATTTTACATTTTTCTTCTCTACGCGAGGTGGCGCATCGTCGCGTAAAAGCCGTCCAGAAGTGTTCCAATTCTCGGACAGCATGGTCTCGGTGCGGTCTTCTAAGCAGTCTTCGTAGACTGTCTACGTGCTGTCTAAGAATTGGAACACAACCATGGTGTCGGTGAGCACTCTCGCCGCATAAATTAGTGATGATAACATGGGCGACTTTATGACGGCGTGCACTTCTGTGGCGCCGTCGAACCTGGCATCGCGTTAGTGTCGTTCCCCCCTTAAGCTGCCTTCGATGTCGCCGTCTTTTATTTTTCTATGCATGTGCTCCGCGTTCATTTTCGTTCACTTTGTGGCTTACGACGCCAATGCGGCTAAACGCCGGAACAGGCGCCTACGAGCTGCACTTGAAAACTTGCTTATATGGGCCAACTTGTGCCGGCAAAAATGTGTGACGCTTGACAACAGTACAACGCAACAGAGACATTCCTGTTTGTAATGCGTACTTCAACCACTTGGTGTATTCTTTTTAGGCGTGAAGCTCCTTAGGGCATAGGATAGTCCTGCGTTATCGTAGCCACCTCCTCAAGTTTTCAGAGTGTTCACTAGATAGCGCTTGGGGTACACTAGTACTATGGTTGCGAACTATAGACGTTGCTCGTTGCATAGGAGGCGCGTACCCGAGTGTGCGATATGATCGTTCGATGGCGCATTTGTGCTCGAATCGGATTAGATAGAGATGGATTGCTCTAGTTTAATCGCATACCGCTGGAGGCGCACCTCAGCTTAAATTTCATTGTATGTGGAGATATTTCGAGGTCGTTCGATGCGATGCGCGCTTCCTTTTTCGCCGGTGGTCTGAGCGACAAGGCGGCGGACCGGAGGGCTCAGAAAGCTGTTGCAGCGCGTGCTCACCGATAGACCCCAGAAAGGAGAGCCCGCGAAGCCATAGCTGCACGGAAGCGCCGAGAAGTGGATCCCCATGCGCGTGTGCGAACTTAGCACACGGAAATGTGAGGCGTATTTCCTGAGAATTACAGCTACACGCCATGCTATGTTGTGGTGGATTGAAAACAGAATGTTAGAAAATTTGAGGTCAGCTGACCTTGTATGAGCAGCATCGTCATAAGCACGTCGCTCTTTTTTTTTCTGTTTACGTACGTAAGAGCTGACACCTCCCGAAGGGTAAGTACTTCAATGGAACTTGTAAGGGCGCAAGATATCACTTACAGAAATGAACATTGCGCAGCGTACTTTTTTGGCATGTGTTGTGCTTTGCAATATTTTTCACAGAGTTGACGGAAATTGAACCTATAGTTCAAAGGAAAATGTCAGAATCTGGTGGAATTTTTAGGAGTTAACATGTGGAAGTACAGCTTATATTTAAACTCATATAACACTTAGAGTACAGCTTATATTACACTTATATTTGCCGTGCATCTTTTTTTCTCTCTTGCTCTAAACACACACTCATATACACAGAACATTTATTGATTTACATATGAATCAAATTATTACAAAGATCACATAAGTGATTGTATTGCCGCAACAGGCTGGCCACGTTCAAGTAGCCCGCCGCAATCATCGTGATACGAGCCCCAGGCAAGACCCGGCTGGCATGCGCCACGCGTTCGTGCGCTCCAACAACGAGGAAGAGGAAGACAGTGGATCGGTGCAATCATGCTTCTTACAGCTTATGTAACAGCAGCGAGGTTCAGAAGAGTTTCCCTTCTTGAAGGCTCATAAAAATTACGATACCGAATCCAAATTTCTCGCACCTGCACTACGCATGGAATAATAAATGGTGTCCCACGCGTAAATTGGAAGTCTATGTAACGAAATTACGTTGCAGTGTACCACCACTTAATTTCTTCTACTTTAACAGGTCTGGTCTGGTGCCATCTCATCTGTGCTCAAGCTGTAACGAACCTGAACATATCGACCATTTTCTTCTCACATGTCACCGTTTCAAAAATCAAAAAAAATTGCTTCGAAATTTTATTTCAAAAACTAGAAATATCACTTACTACTTCTAATATTTTGTATTTTGGGGCCGCTTCATTAGGACACAGCGACAGGAACATCTGTGGGGCTCTCTGCGAATTCCTATGTAACACAAGAAGATTACCTTGCTGAGCCATTGATCAGCTCTCGATTTACTAGCCAATGTACCATTTATTACTTAGCTGTTACACTGTAATGATTTAACCTTCGGAAGAATTTCATATAACAATTACAACTCAGATATTCAATAAATTTTATTATTTCTCTTCTTCCCCCATTTTTTACATCTTGACAAATTATTTCACAGTCAAAACAAAGTAATCCTATTCCCCTAGCCTGGAAAACCTAAAGGTACCGATTTGCATTAACCATTGGCCTTTTGGCCAATCCCCCTTAGTGGGTCAGAGCCACAAAAGAAAGGATCAAGCAAGCAAGCAAACTCGGCTACTCGGACTTCGACGACTATAGTCATGAGAATCGAGGGTACAAGTTCGCCATAATAAAGACGCATGTTTTTTTTCAGCCTGTCTGTCCCGGCATCGCTACAGTATTACTTCGGGATCCGCTTGTCGACGAGGACGGATGCGTGAACTATCGCCACTGCCGCCACCTCCGGATCAATGCAGGGGCTGGTGTGCAATCGCTCCCGATGCTGGCGTCTTTCTTCGGTCTCGCGAGCTCTCACTGCGAAGTCTTGGCGGCGGGCCCGTATTGCGGCCGCGTGGCAAGCTCTCCGCGCCACTGCCTTCGCTTGCACGTTGTTCACGATGAATATAGCTGCGTAGAGATCGGAATTAACTGAGGTACTGCCGATGAGAAAGGAAGCGCGTTAAAAGTACTCGGGCTTGCCTCGAGAACTTGTGAGCACGGTGCGCCGAGGGACCTGTCCCGAGCTAGCGGAGGTGCGTTCCTGAAAGTCAGCCGAAATCGCCCATGACGGGAGCCATAATATTGATATGTCGGCCACTGGACGGGCTTCTTTTAGCCTTCTATACACGTTTTCCAGTATGGATCATTGCTGCCGCTGTTTATGGGCGTGCTTTCTAACAAATGCACCCCTGCCACGATTTCACGTGCGTTAATATGTCACTTGTGCTGATAATTTTCCCGATATTGCTTTACACCAGAAATATATATATATATGACGTATGAAGTGATGGTT
Source organism: Rhipicephalus annulatus (assembly GCA_013436015.1). Classification (NCBI taxonomy): domain Eukaryota; kingdom Metazoa; phylum Arthropoda; class Arachnida; order Ixodida; family Ixodidae; genus Rhipicephalus; species Rhipicephalus annulatus. The sequence goes on along the minus strand of WOVY01000065.1, from coordinate 337,749 downwards.
GGTAGAGGCAGAGAAGGAAGAAGACACAGTATATGAAAAATGGGCGACGTGGCCTGGCTCATACGCCATGTTTATTCCATACTGTGTCTTCTTCCTTCTCTGCCTCTACCAACCATCGCTTCATACGTCACATATATATAATAGAAATTATACTTTTCATAACGAATTGTAGCAGGCCTCGTCAGCTACACTAACAGGTGGCGAACAGGTGTAACGATCCCCCTCTAAATAATGACATTACATGGGGGCACTTGCAATCAAATGCACTTCAAATGCTCTAAGAAAGAAGTCGGCACAGTTGATACTTTAGCTGCGACTTTCGTGTGGATGCATACAAAACCTCAGCGCTACCAATTATTTTGTTATCCGGTGTTCTACGACACTGTTAAGGTATTCAACTGCGCTGAACGTGTTAATTCAATGTCTAGCATTTAGAAAAAAAACAAGAACTAATGAAGCATGGCAAAACAAAATGACACATGATAAAGATGAGTACTAAAATAACGTCTGATGGAAGGCACAAATATGTATGTATAGTTAAGGAAGTTTCTGCTATCTTGGTACCTATGCTAAGCTATGTCTTTTTGGATTAATAAGAAAAACATAGAATAAACAGTCGCCGGTTAATTTTGGCCATTCTAATTCATCCGAAAAACCCTGATTTATTAGCACTATATTAAATTGCTCAAATGCGATTTTCTAAGTTGACATTCATCAGTTAGAAGGAGTACGTCTCCATCAGTAACAGTAACCTCGTTAAGTATGCTTGCCTCTATTGCAACAAGCTTGAAGGTTGTGGTATGAACAAATGTAGTGTTTTGTATTTAAGTATTTAAGCTTATGTGTACTCATGTTTTTGTGGTGAAACATTTCATACATCTTAAATACGCCCCCTCGTTTCGCACAATTTCATGGTCGGATATTTCATCTAATATTTCGGTGTATTAGAATTAGTATTAATAATAGGTTCTGTAATTTTCATCAAGAAGATGAAGGAGGCAAGCAGAAAAAAACTAAGGAACAACTTGAGTAGCTCCTGTCAACGAAAAAAAAAGACTTTGGCGATTATAGAGCTGCGCACATGAAGTACCTTATTACTAGGTCAAATAAACTGGAAATTAGAAAAAAAAACTGAGATATTAGAAGAAGAGTGGGATTATCAGTAACAACAGAAAGGAATTTGAACAGAAATAAATATGAATACGATCACACGCAGCAACTTTTAATGCAATATTCAAAATCGAATTTAGGTGTATTAGTAATTTAGGAGAAATAAACTCCCAGATATGCCAATTTTACCCCAAGAAGTAAACTTTGAAAACAGTCATTCGTATATCAAGAAAACTAAATTCCAGAAGCATGGAGCCCTATGTTGTATTTGGTTGGGGACACTTCACCCCTAGCAGCCCCCACGCGAAGAAGTTGAGTGCGGCGCTTCTCAAGCTTTTGGTCCTGAACACATTCGCCGAACACTATTCCATGTACTGCACTGATGGCTTTCCCTGTTTGCAGTTTCGTTTTTCGCATTTGCCTTCCCGGGCAATAGTAAAGGTCGTCCCCATGCGGCGGCGCCACGGACACCGTGCTTCCCGAATCGCCTCAGTTCGTCTCATTCGTTAGGTTGGCGAGCACTGGCGTCCACTCATAGTTCGGGAAGAATATGCATGCAGGTCATTGCAGTGAAAACGGTAATGCGACGAATGGCTAGTTGATTCATGATGCCTCAGAGATGGCACACATGCTGCCGCACACGCCTGACACACTTCGCGCTCACCGTGTTCAAATGTACCCTCTTCGTTGTTTGTTGTGTGTTGCCCTACCATAGGCGCACCGCTTAGCCATTAGTCAAGAATTAGATCGACTGACCAGATACGCCATTAATTGACACCGCCAGCGTAGGGTAAAGTGAACGTTATAAGCCGTTCTTACGGCTTTTGTCGGGCGAAATATCCTATATTTTATGGTAGTTTAGCGATAATACGAATTGAAGAATTAACCTTGCCTGCAGACGACTTGTTATAGCTGCTGCTATGTTCCGTTGGGTTGGTTGTAACTTGCAATTGCTGATGACACTGGTCATACAAGTGCGCTGTGAGTCCTATTCACTACTACTACTACTACTGGACGACGAAGTGTCTCTTCATAGAACGCTTCTGCTTTCGGCTCCGAGCATTGTTATCAAGTTTTTCGCTTTTTACGGGAGACGCTGCTCCCTGCCCCAAGGCGACGGACGCGGAGTCATCCACTGGTCCGCCCAGCCAGAGGTCTGCTATGGCGAGCTCCTCGGTAAATCAGCGCGCCTGGCCCAGAACCAGTGAGGCCAACGGTGATAGTCACTGCCTCATGGCTGTGGACGCGGAGCCTTCTGCGGCTCTGTCCGGCCATAGACCACCTTTGGCAAGCTCGTCGCGGAAACGAAGCACCTGTTCGAGCACCAGCGAGGACACGGAACTGTACTCGGCTACTGGCGACGACTCGTCGGATGACGAATTCGAGACCGTGAGAAGCAGGAAGGCCAAAAGAAGAAGTATCAAGCCGTCTTCACCAGCAGGGACATTAACGTCTCAGTCAAAAGGAGAACGCTGGCCGCACACCATCCTATTCATGCCCGAGGACTCCACCATCAGCCTTCGAGCAGTAAACAGGCAAGCTCTCTCTATGTACTTTGAGGGGGTAGCACCAAACGACATTAGGATATCCGGGTGAACACGCGGAAGAATATTCTAGCTGTGGACACAATGACTGCCAGCGCCATAGACAATCTTCGTAGAGTATCAGATTTGGGAGGCATCAAAGTTCGACCGGTTATTCCAATGGACGGTGCCTGCATGGCGGGAGTAATCTACGACATTGATTTGGCCATAGCAAACTCGGACCTCCCAACTCTCATAAAACCAGCGAACGAAGGAGTTCTCATCGCGAATGTACTTCGCCTCGGAAACACCCGTTGTGTAAAGATAATGTTCAAAGGAGATTCCATTCCGTCGCATGTCAAAGTGGGACACTTCCGACATCCTGTTCGACCATTTGTCCCTAAACCACTCCAGTGCCATAACTGCATGAAAATTGGGCACATCAAGAGTGTATGTACAAACACCACAGTATGCCCCCGATGCGCTGAGCCGCACACTGCAGACGCATGTCGGGCAACAAGTCTGAAGTGCAGAAACTGTGATGGTCCGCATGATGCTGCATCCAAGGAATGCCCTCGGATTAAGAAGGAAATCGCCATTATCAAACAAATGGTTAGGGACAATTCTACCCACAGAGAGGCTGCTGAAAGGGTACGGCGGCGGCGTAGTCGCCGACGGAGGCGTGTAGGACAGAGTGTTGCGCACAACCCATTTCCTCCGAGCACGAGTGAAGTAGTAAGCACGAAGCGAAATGAAGTGGAGAAGCTCACAGCTGCGGATGAGTGGCCTACGCTTCCGCGTACGCAGCCTGCAAAGGAGCCTCCTGCGAGGCCTCGCCGCCCTACACCTTCCACCGAGTCTACTTCCGTTGAGGATGTGTCAAGGGTCGATCGACAGATCATCCCGATGTTACGATCCCTCGTCGCTGTCATGGCAGACATACTAAGAAGCCTGGGAACTCCAACCGCTCGAAGCGGGTTACAGGTGTTGGACGCGCTGAGCCCAGTCCTCGCCTCCCTCGCGTAGAGTCATGGCAGGAGATCAACAATCGTTCCGCAAAGACGTCAGAGAAGCATCAGTCATCCAATGGAACGCAAGAGGACTTAGATCACGGATTTCCGATTTTCGTCAGTACGTGTTTTCTAACCGTTTCCCAATCATCGTAATATGTGAACCGAAATTATCAAACCCGATCAGGCTATCCGGCTACGAATCAATCCCGTCCAAAACCCGAAACGAAAGCAGCAAGGTCATTGTGTATATTCGTCGGGAGCTTACCTACATCATTCAACCTGTGTCGCCTCATGATGAGAACCAATATGTTTGCCTGACTGTGAAGCAGAAAACCCTCACCTTCACATTAATAGGTGTCTACTTATCTCCCTCAGCCCGTTTTGATTGCCAAAGACTGGATGACATTCTTTCGAGCGTCCCGGATCCGTGGATAATTATAGGGGACTTCAACGCCCACCACCCAATCTGGGGAAGTTCAAAAGTCAATGCCACGGGCCGGAGGCTGGCTTCATTTGTATCGACTCATGAACTGTCTCTACTTAATGATGGGAGCCCTACATTTCTGCGAGGATCAACGTACAGCAGCTGTTTGGACTTGACGTTTGTGTCACGTCGCTTCGCCACAAGCGTTAAGTGGTTTTTAGACATCGAGACACATGGTAGCGATCACATCCCCAGTTATCTCACCATCGAAGGCTTTGCTAGCGACCACCCGCCGAAAACCGTACGGAGGATCGATTTTTCAGCATTCACAACCAACATTGAACACGCTTGTGAAAAAGGCTTAACCTCTGGCATTGAGCAAGCGATCAAACAAGCAGCGCAGAGTGCGATGCGCACGCTGGCATATTCTTCAAGGCCCTCAGAAACGGACGTGGAGTTAGAGCGACTCCGTGCGACTCGTCGGCGTGCGGAGCGTAGATATCGACGCACAAAATCCATTCAAGATCTACGGATGGCCAGGCGCATGCAAAAGAAGATCCAGCGTCGTATAGACAAACTGGAGTTTCAACGGTGGGCGAAGTTTTGCGCGAGTCTAGACCCTCGCAAACCGCTTTCTCAAATATGGCGAACCGTGCGAGGCCTACGCATATTTCCCCAACAACGTTTTCCGTTTAAAGCCTTGGCCCTTTTCCAAAATAGAAGGGATATCGAGGTAGCGGAAGATTTTTGTAGGAAGATTGCGGGCCCGTCAAATTGCACAGAAGCCCTTACTGCTGATTACACGCCACATTCACTTGACCCGCACCTGGACCTGCCTTTTTCAATGGAAGAACTGAATGTGGCTCTTGCTTCATGCAATCGATCGTCATCGCCTGGGCCGGATGGCATATCATACCGCCTATTATGCAATCTCGGTGATCGAGCACGAAGTGCTTTGCTGGAAGTATTCAATGAGTCTTGGAGAGATGGAACGGTCCCCAGAGAGTGGAAAACAAGCCGGTTGGTTGCACTTCTCAAACCTGGAAAATCGCCTCTAGAGCTGACATCATACCGCCCAATAGCGCTGGCTAGTTGCGTAGGGAAGCTGATGGAGCGAATGATCCTTGCCAGACTCGAGTGGTTCCTAGAACGCCATAGAATATATCCAGACGCCATGGCCGGTTTTCGTCGTCTTCGGAGCTCCATTGACAATGTCATTGACCTGGTGACCTACGTACAACACCAGAAAATGAGCAGACGGTTATCTGTCGCACTATTTTTAGATGTCAAAGGAGCATATGACAATGTTTCTCACGAAGCCATACTTGACGCCCTCGAGTCAGTTGGTTTGGGTGGGCGAGTGTACCGCTGGATCCAATGCTACCTACATATGAGATCATTGTTTATGCAAACTGATGATGGGCCGACTTCTGAACATTATACACACCGTGGTGTTCCTCAAGGTGGTGTATTGAGCCCCACACTGTTCAGCCTGGTTCTGATCGGTCTCGTGGAACGCATACCAGATTCCGTGCAGATATCTCTCTATGCAGATGATATTTGTGCCTGGACGTCAGGTGTAACACGTCCTCAGGTACGTGCGAGACTCCAGAAAGCAGCGAATTCAATATCGGCGTACCTTAGAGAACAAGGCCTCGAGATTTCTCCTGAGAAATCGGCGCTGGTCGCGTTCACGCGGAAGGCAATGACGTCATATCCCATCGCCATCAATGGACACAGTGTCTGCTACGCCAGGACCCACAGGTTTTTGGGGGTCACGATCGATCGAAATCTCTGCTGGAGTCCCCATGTGGCCACTCTAAAGAAGCGCCTAACGGCCATCGCACAACTTTTCAAGTTTCTCGGAGGCAAAACGTGGGGCACATCAGTGCACGCGATGTTGCATTTGTACAAAACGCTGTTTCTGGGGTACCTGCGGTATAGCTTGCCGGTTCTGACGAACGCTTGCAAAAGCAGTATACGCACAATAGAAAACGCCCAGGGCCAGGCACTCAGAGTTTGTCTTGGATTACCACGCTGTACATCAACAGCGGAAACCATCACAATCGCCAAAGATCATCCGGCCACAGTGCACATTACTTTGGAGGTGCTTAGAGCTCATATTAGACACCTTGCTCGCGCCCCTGCCCACCACCTAGCTTCGCTTCCAGAAGATCGACCGAGTGCCTCCTTCTGTAAGAGAGTATTGACTTTCCGTGAGTGCCTTCCAACAGTCTACACGCCTCCGGAACGGATACTAACACCTCCTTGGTGCTTAGGCCGACCAAAACTGCGCTTGACAGTGCCGGGGATTCGCAAGAAGGCGGAGCTCTCGGCGCCAGCTTTAAAGCAGATGATTCTACTCATGCTACACGAAGAATACAAAGATCATGTCAAACTTTACACGGATGGCTCGACAACTGTTGGAGGATCTGCAGGAGCTGTGATCTTCCCAGCAAGAGCCGAAACCATCCAGTTCAGAACGTCACACAAGACGACATCGACAGCCGTGGAGCTCGCGGCACTCCGCAGCGCACTCCGCAGGATTGATCGAGAGACACCACAAAAATGGAGCATTTTTACTGATTCGAAACCACCTCTCCAATGTCTACACAATGCTCTACGTCGTGGGCCTCAAGACCAATTGGCGCTCGAAATACGACAACTGTACCATCACCTAATAGACGAAGGACATGACATATCTTTTCAGTGGTTACCAGGCCATTGCGGCATCATCGGTAACGAGCATGCCGACGATGCAGCTAAGAATGCTCACGAAAATGGAGTGATGGAACCTATTCCACTATCAAGAAGCGACGCAGCAGCAAAGATTAATACGCTTGCGCAGGATATCGCAAGGTCTATGCGGAATACGCCCGGTTTTCTCCACACCCGTCTTCACCGCCTGGACCCATGCCTACGACTTACTATTCCATCTGGCCTACCCCGATCCGAGACGACCCTTCTCTGCCGCATGTGGCTTGGGGTGTCTTTCACGAACGCCTTTGCCTGCCGCATCGGAATGAGAGACAGCGCTGCATGCGACCATTGCGACAATGACGAAACAATTGAACATATTTTATGTCAGTGCCCCCAGTACAGCTCTCAGCGACAGTCCCTCTCAGCAGTGTTTGCTCGCCTCGACGACCAGCCACTTTCTGAGCAGTCAATCTTAGAATGTCGGAAAGATCGAGCTTCACGCCAGAAAGCAACGAAGGCGCTGATGAAGTTTCTGCGAGCGACCCGCCTCGTTGAACGATTGTGACACTACTGTGTGCGCGTGTGTGTGTGTGTGTTTGTGCTTCTCTTCCTCCCTTTCCCATTTCTTTTTCTTACTTTTCTGTCTCCCCTTACCCCTTCCCCAGTGCAGGGTAGCAAACCGGATATGTTTTCTGGTTAACCTCCCTGCCTTTCCGCATTAAATTTTCTCTCTCTCTCTCTCACTACTACTACTACTACTACTACTACTACTACTACTACTACTACTACTACTAATAATAATAATAATAATAATAATATAATAATAATAATAATAATAATAATAATAATAATAATAATAACACCTTCTGGAGTGGCACGTGTAAATACAACTGCCTGAGCACTCCGTACAAATGCGAAAGCCGAAACGTGCGGCCCCGGTGTTTTAGTAGTCAGTTCAACCCCAGACAGAACTGAAGCCTTTCACAGTTGTTGGTTACATGTTCGTGGTTCCGAACGAGCTTAGACACGTTTTGACTTGGATTTAGCGCAGTGTTTGTTTTACATGCCACACATCGTGCCTCGCAGGATCACAGTCATAGAGCAGAGTAATGAGCGGATAAATGCGTTTACGAATGCCCTAAGCACAGTGGTTGTTCTAAACCACAGGCGCCTGCAGACGTCGCAGCCGAAGCCAAGGTGCCGCTGTAAAAACTCCACCCGAGAGTGGGTGTTCGCCCTGGCGAACGTGCTCCCGCAATCGTCACGTTGACGCCGCAGCGCCAGTTGTTCGGCGCAGGCCCTGCGCCGTGTCGTCTATACACCAGAGCACAGCAAGCTCAGTGCTCGCTGCCATATTGAATAAGGTCCCTAGATGAAACAAGGTAGCGTCACTCATTGTTCTCGAGCCGTCCTCCTCACTCTCTCGATTACTCCTCTTTTTCTCTGCCATCCGCGTCTGTGATTGGTGCATTACTTGCACGTGATCTTGCAAATGGCTGGTGATGTTATTTATTATTATGCAAAAGGTTCAAAACGAGTACGCATGCGCATATGGCTCCAGCCGGATTCTCGCAGTGACCAAAGACAAAATCGTAGCCAGAACATAAACTGAAGATGAAGAGCGTTTCGGTGTGCGCTAAGTCGACCAAGATTGTTTCGCCATGCTCGTTCATTGCAACATCTGCGTTTTTCAGCAATGCTGCGTTGCCGTAAACAACAGAAAATGGTTTCGCTCTCTTCAACTTACCTCGTGCTTTCCGAGATGAAGCGCACCATGAAGTGCAACTATGAACCATTTCACGCGAATGCTTTCGTGCAACTCCATCAACGTATGTCGACGCGGATCTGCGAAGCGAGTTCACTTGTCGGTTTTTATTGAAACGCCAGGCGCGCGTCTAATGCGTGTCTAGTGCATGCCAGTTGGTACAAATACATGTGGGTATGCACGTACACAGAGCAGCTGTAGGTTATAATCAACGCACCTTCAGAAACATTTCACTCTTGACCAGTTCCCGCTTGAGCCGAAACGCGCTGCTTCGAGACACCTCACCAGTAGAACTCTCACTTTTCAGGAAGTTCCCAGCAACGCATCAGAATCACTTGGCATCACGATTGTCCAAATGGGCACATTTAAAAAAAAACGTCATCGCAGTGCTGCTGGACGAGTGTTCGTACCAGTCTGGTCGTAAGTTTTTTTTTTCTTGCGTGTGCACAAGCCGGTTGTAATCAATCGTGGTTGTAATCAATCGTCACAACGTCACGCCCTGTGGCCACTTACAGGATTACAGGATCCAGCAAGAAGCACATTCACTGTGTCACAGCACGAACAAAACACAATCGGAGAAGTGGACTAGTTAGAACTGGACGAAATACCGCGGCCGTGAAACTAAAATGTACTACGCGAGACGCCATGGCTAGTGGTGTAAAGTATAGAGCTGCACAACGTTGCCGGTTGAGTAACGCACATCCCGCTTGCTCTTGTGTTGTGCCGTTTATGTTCATAAAGGTAACTGTTTATTCTACGTCTTATTTCGTTCCATTTTGTTTCATTTACATCTATTCACCGTACCAACAGAACCCAAACATTCGCTTTTGGATGAAAGTTTTAAACCTTCTAGGGGGCGCTTCAGCAAATAAGCGAGGAGGAAAAGGGAGGGTGTCGCTACCTTGGAAACTTGTTTCATCTGGGGACCTTAATATTGAAAAGTGATTGGTGCCATCTGTTGCAAGCGCGGTGAAGCAACACCCTCAACTGCCAAGCGAGCAGACGCTCTACAAATGAAACGCGAAACTTCACAACCCCAGTCCGGCTGTAAGCATGTTTCGCGCTGTTCCTCTGCTGGAATTTTGTGCTGATTTCGTGTGAAACGTCAAGGAGACCTTGCTCGACAGTCCGCAATGTCTGCAGCACGTGCATTGCAGACTGCGGAAGCAACTTCATCAGGTACGTATTATCCGACTTCTGAAAGAAACGTGAACAGTGGAAGGCGTTAACTGCGGCGTGCCTTGGCTGTGACAAGGCAGAAGTTGTCCTGTAAGCCGGCGTCAACGTCGCACTAGAATCTGGCTCAGACGTACGCTCATGCACCGCATGTGTATTAATTTACAGTCTTGCCGGGCACTCGGAACACACACGCAGTACAAAAGTGCTAGCCAGAACAAGATTTTAAAATGCTACGGTTACGCCGGACGAAAGCACATGTAGATTCGCCTAAGGACAGTCAAGGCATGTCACAGTTCGACCAAGTCGAAAGCCATCATTTCCGTGCCGTTCACATCTCTATGCCTCGATAAAGTAGGCCGTTACACTGGTACTAAACATGCGCGGTGCGCTCATCCACGCGTGAGTCGTAATACGTGTATCCTATAAGCATGCGGCCTGCGAAAGAGTGCGGCAATAGTTTTGTGCCGCATACTACAGGCATACTGCACGTAAATCGCTGCTGTAAAGCGAAACAGCTGGAGTCGCACTAGAATAAACGCACTAAGTATGCGCCTTACTGGGCTCGTAGTTTTTCCTGTTGATTGCGATTGTACCCTAAGGCGGTGGAGCTGAGCGTTTTTCGTTGCGGACGGAAATCTGTGCAATCGCAAAACACCGCACTGGTACGATTCCCGCTATGCACTGTGAACTTCGCACGCAATGCTCAGCAATCTATCCCTCTTGGGCTGGTCGTTCTCGCATCAGATGACAACGCAGTAGTACCCAGATGACATTTTATAAGTGGGCGCAGCGCGAACAGGCGCGTTTTCGCTTTTTAAGCTCCCAGAGCCACTGCATTCCATGCTATAGCGAGGCGCGCCTTGACTGTAGCCAATTATGGCGTCTCTGGGAGCGAGGGCATACCACCGAAGGTGCCTGGGTGAGAGATAGGCATGCTCTCGTCTATAGGCAGAAAAAAATTAGGTGTCTTTGTGCCCTTTTCGAAAACCACGTATTCGTTGTTCGGCCTTGCATTGCTGCAGGCGTTCCACATCGCGAGCTAACTCGCAAGGTGTGGTTCGCAGGAAGCGGCCGCCACCAGTGCTTATATTTACGTTTGTGATTTAGCGCAGTAGTGATGGCTGCTGGATTACCGGCATGCAGTTGCTGCCACCATTTGACCTCTTGGGCCTGTTTCTGTGCAAGGACGGCCCCATCAGACCGGCGAGTGCGAGCTCTGTCACGCGTTCACGGTCGTGCTATTTTAGAGTTGTCCGCGGCATGCCCCTGTGGAAGGTTTCAGGAGAGGCTGATGCACGCGTGCTCAATCGGCTGACGTCACTGCACAACGCAGCCAATGGCACGCGTGCGTAGGTTGCACGCTGAGAATGACGTAACAGATAAGACAGCCAATAGAGACCGCTCATGACACCGCTGCCGAGCAGTTTTTCGCTTCTCCTAGCCATATACAGCTTTTGCTGTCAAAATAAAACGGGAAATACACAGAGAGAAAGGAAGAAATACGGAGACTGCTGAAGAGATAGAAGAGATAATTGGAAGGACTAAGTTGGAAAGGAAGGGAACGCCCCCGGTGTCGTTGTTGCCTAAGTCTATGCACCGTTATTTCGCATTTGCCCTACTTTGAGTAACGTAATAATAGCTCGTTCCGCAAACATTATGGTGCCTGAATTTGCGCTAGGGGCCGCAAATACTGCTTGAATGACCGTTCGTTGTCGAGCTCAGCTCTAACGGCATTAGTATAACGGTTGCCTCTCCCTAAGTCATTCATTGAATAATTCGTACTACGCACAAGGTTCACAGTATTTAACCAGTCTGCGGTGTGTTTGCCTGTTTAGACCAATCACACCAACGGCGGTAAAGAGTTAGTGGTGTAACAAGCAGACCATTGGGATGCTGTCCCAAAAGAACTATGTTGCAAACCTAACGTGAGATTGGTTTTTATCACTGGGCTTAAGCCACTGGTTCATTGAACTTTCATACGCAGCTTTGGCTCAATCGGTATGAGACGCTATTCGTAAACTTTTGCGGCACGAAAATGTTCTTTCAGTTAAAAAAGAAAAAAAAAGTTTACCTGAATTGCTGCGAAATAGAACCTGCGTAAGTTATGCGTGTGGAGACACGCCGAATGCGTGATGTTCGCGGCACCGCCTCTACGTGGCGCACCATGTCATTAGAGAAACGCCAGGAGGCAACAACGGCACGAAACACGCCTCGAATGTTGTTCGCATCAAATGCAAGAGTTATCCATTGATGTATTTTCCTACAATTTCGATCGTTCGATATTTATATGTCGTCCATGATAAGTTGGGTGGATAAGTGTCTCCGAAACCTCTCGGTCCGACGATAGTCGCAATCTGCGTTTCAGTGCACGTGCTGTTTTGACTAAGAAGAAGAAGAAGATCTGATCGGCTAGGGCGCTTTGTCTCGGTTCTCCTCACTCCGATCGCTGAAGCCGAAACAAATCATGCAACGTGAAAGAGCAGCCTCACTGACATCGCACTCATCCCAGCGAGGTCTACTGCGTGCCAAACGAGAAGACCTGAGCCCGTACCACCTTCCTCGCCGGCCGCGGCATCCGCCCTCAGAGGCGCCATCCGAGGTCCATCGTCGCGTCAGCGTCGCCGTCGTAGTGGACAAGTTTCGGGCCAGCTCGTGCGCTCACTACTCCTGCTTCGTGCTGCTCACTGTCCTCGTCACGACGGCCACGCTGATGGCGACGCCTTCCTTGCTGCTCAGGTGGACTGGTCAGTGGAAGCAGGACTACTACTCGCTGGAGAGGGACCTGCGGCGCTCGCGCGACCACAGCGTGCATCCGTGCAACGACCTCTACCGGTAGGGTGTGACAGATCGGCGCTATGACGACAGCATCATGTTTGTTATCTGTAACAAGGTTAACGTATAACTTTTCAGAGTTAATAATCAAAATAGCAGTGAGGACTCTCATTGGGTATTCAAAGGGAAGAGAAGGCGTCAAAAGAAGTTTTGAACTACAAGCATGACAGCAACCTGTACTCACGTATACATAGCCCATAGTGAATGTCAAAGAACGCTATTAAATGAAACCGCACCAAGTAATGACATTTGCCTATGTGCCAGTCTTCGATGTATTCATCCTATCAGTTGGCCTTTGAAGTCCACCTCATTGGAACAGGGCTTACGATGCTTGGCTGCTGACGCCAAGGTCAGGGCTTCGATCCCGGCCTCAGCACTCTGATGGATGTTTAATTGTATGAGCCCATGTATTGTGTGATGCAAGTGCACGTTAAATACCACCAGGTGGTCAAACTTTCGGAAACCCTCCTCTGCGGCATCTCTCATGTAATCATATCGTAGTTTTGGGGCGTGGAAACCAAGATTATTATTATTATTATTATTATTATTATTATTATTATTATAATAATAATAATATTCACATCTGAATAATTTGCTACTGCAGACACAATGTTCTTGTCGCTGGTGTGTTCTTTAAATATGTGCGGCCACATGACGCACAGGCACATTTTCGATTATATTTGAAATGAAAGCCGAGAAATAACTCATTATATTTTGTTTCGCATGTCTTCACTGAGGCAGCGGTTTTGAGTAATGGCCGCGTTGAATATTGGCTGTTGTCTGGCTCTCTTGCAGGTCTGTGGGTCCTCATTGTGAGCAAGTTAAAAAGAAATCACATATCGCTGCAAGCTCTCAGCAATGAACATTATAGCAATAAAGTAGAGGGCCATACAAGCAAGGCTAGGTACAATATGAGTCGTTGTAAACACGAGTTTGCTTAAGCAGGCATGTGTATTAATGTGTTTCTTAAAGTTTTTTTTGCATTTGTGGATTATATACGTACGAAAAAGTGGAACGTCCCGCCGACAGCGAAATTGCACATATAGTATCCTTTCCATCGTAATAAAGAACAATAAAATTATTAAAAAAAACTCAAATAGTGGAAGTATATGGAAATTCTGTGCGCGAAATATGTGACATATTGCGTTCTGCATTCGGTTATACCGCGATGCTTATACTCGAGCACGTTTGTTTTTGTTGGGATAGTTAGTAGGAACTTTCCTGCTCATCGTAGCTTTGGTCTGAATGCACCGTCGCAGGCACGTGTGCCGAGGCTGGGACAGCAACACTAAGCGACGTCACGGGGTGGTGCTCGACAAGTACAAGTCGGCCTTTGACGATCGAGTCATCATGGCGAATCTAATGCGACCACTGCCCGCGAATTCGACGAAGGCGCGCGACAAGGTATCTGCGTTGCTGACAAAGTGTCTCAGCCGGGTGAGTGAGAGAGACTGCTGCACTAATCTGAATGCTCGGTGTTGGTCGCTATGCCGTTTTGTAAGTGTAGGATGTATGAGGCACCCTTTTAACGCGTAGATGCGATTGCCGTTATTTGTTGTTACTCTAACCCCACGAAACGTGTGGTACCCAACGTGCGTAGCATCGCCGAAAACATGGTAGACAGAGTGAAGGACCATGCTTTGACCACGGCGAGCTGCGGTGACTGCAGCACCATCTGGTGATTCAGCTGCCAGGTACATCCCAGTGACGTGCGCAAATATTCCCCGATGTTGCTTCGACAAATGCTGGGTTGATACACCTTGGGCTAAATTTGCTGCCCTCTGGCAGCCGCTCCACACGTTTCCGCCATGTGGAAGCCTATAAGAGAGTTCCGCCTGTGCTCGCTTTGAAAATGGACAATCGCGTTTTCTTACCGCCATTACTGTACATTCGTGTCGCACGCTAAAGCATCTTAACAATCATACTTCGCTACACATAGGGTATTTAGATGACTAAAGACGCTTGGTTTGCTACGTTGAAAAAAGAGGCAAAATTTATAAGCAAGTGCGTAGGTTTATTCTAAACGATAAGAGGCCTACGTGCGGATCGGTTATAAAAGAGTACTTTTGTTCTGCTTGTGACGCAGTTCTTCAAGGGTAGTAAATGTGAATGACACGAATAATATATGCCTGTAACATGTACAGGCTCTTACGCGTCCGTCAGACATTTTTATGTACTGATTGATTACTATCAAAGCAGATACAGGCAAGACGTTACGGCAGCGACAGCAGTAACATTCGGACACACGCCTCCAGCATAGCGCCGAATCGGTAGTTTCGTGAAATCACCGACAAATGTTTGCAATTTGGCGTCCGGTCTAGAGTCACTGGGAAAAAATTAGTGACTCTAAACAGGTTTACAGCTTGCTCTGTCACTCAGTGGTCGCACGGGTGGTGGTGGTTGAAGGTTCAAATACTTACCACGAAAAACTTTTTTTTACAATGTGGCCTTCTGATACTGGTGGTGTCACACAATGACCCAATGAGCAAGCTAATTCACTTCAAGGAGTCACCCTGCCGAGCTTTGCGGATTAACATGTGCAGTAACAGCGCAATGACATCAATCCAGGTACCGAGTCAGGAGGTGAAGGCAGTTGCAAGGTACCTTGCAATGAAGCACACACTTTAAGGTGGTGAATTTCGCTGTCTGCAGAACATATTACGATACCGTGTAAACTTGAGGAAACTGCTTGGAAACCCCATTGTGGCGGCAAGCAAAGGGATAAAAGCGTGTAAGGAAGGTTTCTAGGTTTGCTAATGAATACTTATGTGGTAGGTATTATCGACACTTGAAGAATTAGGCTGTTCTAAAGAACAATGGCAGCTTCACTCCAGTGCCTACCCTGAAGAATGGAGCTGGGTGGGCTCCATTGTTTCTCTTAATTTTTTAGATGTGAAGCATCTTACGCCGGGGCTATGTCCCTCTCTCCCTCTCTCCAGCGGCGCCCAGACCCCACTGTGCCCTTTTTTCCTATCCCACTCTTCCACCCTCTCTCTTCTCCCGTGGTCAAATACTCCCGTGTTGGGTGGGAGCCATATATGGAGGAATAAGCAAATAAGCAAGCTTCTCCCACCGTCCAGCCGCCCACTGCGATGCCTGGGACAATGTCAGGTGAACGTTTTGGGGAAGCGCACTGGAACTGTACTTTTCGCTACCATCTCGGGTATCGTTAACGTCAACTGACGCCAAGGAACGAAACGCGGGACAAATTCAGACGAAAACTGCTGTATGTAGTCCGGCCTTTGTGATGCCACTGCTTGTTGTACCAACGTCTGTGCACAAGCTACAGCGGAATGCTAGTCCCTTTGAAGCAAGGTGGGCTGGCATACGTACCCAGACACACAAAGAGAACGCGCTGCTGTGCGTGCGAGAAACGCTGCAGCTCAACGCACACTCGACCTTGCTCACTACATTTCGCATGGTTCGTAAATATTCTAGTCTTACTTCGTATGACAGTCAGGCGTGTTGCTATCGCATTCATTGCTTCGGCCTTCAGCCGAGACTGTGAGTTACTTTCTGCTTCTACTTCTTTCGCTTCATCGTTCTTTCTGTCTTTTCTTCCCTTTCGGTTTGTCTCGATCGTTTTGTTTCCGTCTCTTTCTTTGTTTCTCTTTATCTTTTTTTCATATTGCTCTTTGTTTCATTTTCCTCTCTGCTTCTTTCCGTATTTTTGTGTCTATATATACTCCTGGTTCTTTCTGTCCTTCTTTACCCATATTTCCATCTTTCGTTCCTATGTTTCTGCTCCTTTCACTAATGCGGTCTCATCTGATCTTCCTTGATCAGAAGTACGCGCTTGTCTTTGTGTTGCCCATTAGACAGACCATATACATTGCGTCCACACTTACACTGTGCTGTGAAAAACAATTTGCTGAGTTCTAGCTCTGCTTACTAGTGTGAAAGTATTATTTTGTAAAGTCCCTGGATTTCAAAATGTATACTTGATTCAGAACATCGGTTATTGCTGGAAAAATTAAGGAAAAACGAGTTAGAAATGAATGTGTTTTTTGTTGTAAATTTGATAGAGGGCTTGTACTGAGGCCATTTAGAGCCACGTAAGAGCACGAAGTAGGTGGGACGTGAGCTTTATCATGTTATGTCGGTGTTATCAGAACATCACAGTCGGGTTTAGTCATTGTCATGCTCAGGGTTGCAATAATGTTCCAACGAAGTCGTTATCCGTCGAAAAGGGGCCAATGACCGCGTAATTGTGTGCTGTGTGGAAGGGGCTGAGATTCTCGGGCAGATGAGTAAACTCCGAGCTCGCTCTACGGCGGCCATGGCATGAACACAGTGTGGAGCAGGTTATAGCAGCGCTGATTAAAATAGCTGCAAGAATGCGCTGGCGTCAAAAATGCACGCGGGATTAGCATGGTTGCGGTAAATGCACGTGGCGGTAATAAGCGTGGTTTAGTTAGCGCGTTCACTAGCATGCTTTAGTTAATAATAATATTTAAGGTTTTACGTCCCGAAACAGCGATTAATTATGAGAGACAACGTAGTCGAAAGCTCCAGAAATTCTCACCCTCTGGTGCTCTTTAACGCGCACTGACATCTCACAGTACACGCGCCTCTACCTTTTCGCCTCCTTCGAAATGCTATCGCCGCCGCCGGCATCGAACCCACGACGTTTGGGTCAGCAGCCAAGCACCGTAGCTACTATTCCACCGAAGAGAACGGTGGTTTAGCTAGCATGGTCTTAGCTTTACGTGGCTTGATTACATAGTATTATTAAGATGTGGCGTCATTTCTTCCACCACCAGTGTCGAGTGTTTCAAAGCCGCCTCAGCCAGTGGGTCGTAATTAAAGATGAGATGCGTTAGGGCCGGGAAAAAAATTATGGTGAGGCAGTGATAAAAGAACATAAAATAAGGTGTCTCTACCCGTGCCACCGTGGTATAACAGGCTTGAATCAATTAAAAATAAATGAATAGGGCTTCCGCCAAAAGAAAACATATTTTAAAAGAAAAAAAAGAAACAAATGGCAGCATATCCACGGAGTGAATGATGGGGAGTGGGGCGAAGCATTCGTCCGTCCATTCGTTCTTGCTTCCGTCCGTCCCTGCGTTCGTCCATGCATCCGCGCCGGCGTCCGTTCATGCGTCCATCCATGCATCTGTCTGTGTGTCCGTTCGTCCATCTATTCAGCACTCCAAGTACCACCATCTCGCATCTTTTCATCATATTCTCTCCATATAGAAGCACCGCGATCCAGCGGAAATTTCAAGGACTAAACGGGAGGTGGCACACGCACACTTTCTTAGGCTTGCGCTTCGGGTTTACTTCCCACCTTTAACCACCACGAGTTCATGGTATATACTAGTTCACTGTATTCATGGCTATGCGGCCCAACGCTCGCTAAACCTTTCTAAAACCAAGGAGGTTACACCCAGCCAGTATAACGTAGCAACCCTTTCTTGTCAGATAGCGCTCAATGTACATGCCAGTAGCTGCTAATGGGGATCGCAGCGTGCACGTTACCTAAAGGCCGAATGCTCCTGTCTCTGATTCCCCCTTAGCAGCCATTAACATGTGCATTGAGCACTATCTTTTATTGTTCAACAACGCACAGAAGAAATATCTCACCGGAACCACCTTGCATGGAGTTCAAAAATTTCCCACCGGCACCACCTTGCAGGTCAAAGCGTAAGATTGGTTACATACTACGACGGGACGCGGAACGAACGGGTGCCGCTATAAGGAGCTTCGCCCCTAAAATGTAAATCTACCATCTAGTCCCACCCCAGCCACGGAAGCGGACCCAGACAGCGAGTGTTTATTTGTATGGTTGGTACAATCTCGATACATGGTTACTTTGCTTTCTTGCTTCACATTTTAGATGCGGTGCATCTAATACTCGAGGCTTGTAGTGCGGCGCCGTCCGCAAGCTTCCTCCTCCTCCTTCCACCATCTGTGCATCCCTTCCTCCTCTACACATCGCGCGCGCTTCACTCCTCCACCATCTGTGCACCCTTCCTCCTCTACACACCGCGTGCGCTTCTCCTCTTCACGAACATTCGCTAAGTGTATAATGTAGCGCGCATGCGCCGTCACGCTTCGAGAACATCGGCAGCTGACACGCGCGCATGCGCCGTCGCGCTTCGAGAACATCGGCAGCTGACGCGTGCGCATGCGCCGTTGCGCTTCTCCCCCTTCTCGAACATGCGACAGCTGACGCGCGCATGCACCGTCACCCACCATCTGTGCCACGCGCGCTTCTCCCCTTCGAGAACATTCTACAATTCTCCTGATTCTCCAGTGGACGCACATGCGCCGTCGCGCTTCGAGAACATTCAACAGCTGACAGTGCATGCGCCGTCGCGCTGTATATATACTCAAGGTCGGTGCTCGCTCGCTCAGTTGCCGCTCGTCGGTTAATTTGTACGGCGCGTCGACGTCCAAGGTCGCGGTGAATTGAATGCCAACGAATCCACAAACACAATGATCGACGTCCCTTCGACCAGCGCCGCCCTTTCGCATACGTGTGTACGTGTTCGCTCATTTAACACCCCCTCCTACAACCACGTTAACCAATTTAGCCATCGACCCAAGTAAGTCGCACTTTAACACCCCGTTAACCAATTATATGCTCCGCATCCTCCTCAGTGTTCCCCCGAGGGAAGCGGCGGGCAATTTTTGATGCCTGATTTCTGCTCTCATGGCTCTTGCTTCGCCGCAACTCCTGCACGGCCTTTTCCTCCATACGCTCTCTGGGTGTCTGCTGTTTGCTCACAGTCTTCGTGCCTGAATTCTCGTTCTCGTCGTTTGCTCTGCCGTATTCTGCGTGTCCTTCGCCCGGATTTTTTCTCAGGCTGCTCCCTGAGTATCTGTTGTCTCCTGCATTATCAAGAAGACTTTTATTACCACGAGCAGAGGCAGTTGGCGCTGCCTCCGCTTTATCCCCCCTCTCCCCCTCCCTGTTTACCACCGGAGCTCACCCCGCGCTTCCCTATGTCCCCCTCAAAGCTGTAGCCCTCACCTATTATTCATCTGATTACCCTCCCATCTCACACTTTGCTCCTAATGTGGTGTCGTTGTTGACCGAATGTGTGTTGTAATGCTATTCTAGTTTAGGTGGTGATTCCTAGCTATGTGTGGGTAAGGTACTCTTACTTGTTATGGGAGCTCTAAGGGGAGAGAGTTATGATTAGAGGGCTGGTGGAACCTGTTTTGTTACCTCTTTTGTGTGAGTTTTGTTTGTTGTATTCCTGCTATGTATGTTGGTTTGCTTGCCAGCCAATTGGTTCTGTTACTCGAACTTGGTTGATATTCTGTGATCTTGCTTCAGTGTTTTTTTATTAATTGTGCTCTTCTGTCTTTTTCTTTATTTTTTTCATGTTCCTGCTCTTTTCCTCTTTCCTTTCCTTATTCCTCTGTGGTTCCGTTCATCCTGCACTAGCGGCAAACTCCTATAATGTCGAATTTTGTGTGGCGTTCTGTTGCGCGGCTGCTCTATCTTTTAATGGTGTGGCCCCTAGGGCCGGGACAGTAAAGAAAATTCTATTGAATTGAGGGTGAGAAAATTGTAAGTACTTTCAGATAGCCTTGCCATTTGGAAGACCGCGGTTCTTCACCGTGGTGGAGCAGTGGTTATGCCACTCGGCTGCTGAACCGACACGGTCACGGGTTGGACCACGGCTGGGCTGGCCACATTGTGATGGAGGTCAATTAGGTTCTGTGTAGAGTGTGATGTCAGCGCACTTAGAGAACACCAGACAGTTTAAATTTCCGGAGCCCTCCACTATGGCGTCCCTCATAATGGCATCATTGTGTTTGGACGTGAAACCCGATACATTAATATGATTAATATACTGTTGACAGACCGCAGCTTTTTCCAATCTCACACATGAGCTTTTGAAGTGAATGATACCTCATAAATGCAGAAACAACGATGTCTATTTCAACAATTTATTTATTTATTTATTTATTTTATTCATGTATTTATTTATGGAAAAAAATTCGGCCGATCCCATCAACTTGGGAATCGACGTTATGTGAACCATGCAGATGGAAGGTGGCTCTGTTGTAAATTTTTATTGAGCGAAACGTTACGAAGTGACGCTAAATATACGTACACATGTTGCACAAACAAACATATGTTGAAGAGTTGCAGATGTTTATATAACCAGTTGTTTGAGCTCACGCAACGATGCCAATTGCAACATGTGTATTAGCAACACCAGAAGCTGATGTGAACTGCTGATGCTCGCGAGGATGCTAGCCCTGGGCGCTGCTACATAATTCAACATCAGCACATAGCAACTAACCACAATTCACGTTAACCCGACGTGACGGCTGTATCAAAGGAGTACATATGAGATGTTTATAAAATTGGGTAGGCAGCACTGCAACCACTATTGACGTTTGACGAAGATTAGTGTCTATTTGAAAAGTAGTTCTAAGGCCTGGCGTAGCTTTGTGGTAAATGCCCCATTGCCACGCAGAATGCTTGGGTTCGATTCAAGTTGGAACCCGGGCATTTATTCTTTGCATTCATCGTGTCGACGCTACCGATGTCAGGCATTTCTTAGTTCTCGACGGTTAAAATTGCAAATGTGTGTTCTCGTTGTTCCTGGGTAGATGCTTAGTGTCAATCACCGGTGACACATACCCGCCCGTGGGTATGTGCCACTTTCTGGAGGGAAGTGTTTCACGGCGTACTCGACGGGATTGTGACATTATTTCATGTCTTGACCAGCGCGTCATATTCGTGAAACCATCTTACCCTCTCATGCTAATTTTGGTTCACGCCAAGCTAAGGGGGTGACCCCGAGCGCACCCAAAGGTAAGCGGCTCAAAGTCACCGAAGTTCGCTAAGAAACGCTTCTTATTTAAAATTGTTATAATTTGCTTTGGGGGACACGGCTAAAGGCTGAGTTAACGCCTGACTAGGTCGTGTCACCTGGCAGCAAAATATAAACGCACCAACAAGCGTTTGTAGTACAGAATGCTCTTGTACATATTAATGCGAAGTGGTTGCAAGATTAAACAAGTATGATATGAGTGCACAAGCATATAAGCACAGCTGTCTTAAAGTGATATTGGCATAACGAACGGGTACTGGTACTGCACTTCAAAAAATAGTGAAAGCTTCTCGTCGCTATTGCGAGTGAACTGCACAAAGATATAATCTACATGCACTAGAATGCTGGGAATACTAACAACGAGGGTTCAAAATGTGGATGAATACAAGAAAAAAAATCGACATGAGTGGGCGCGTTCATGTCCAACACGTGAAAGTTATGGAATTGTACTAAAAAGAAATTTTAAACGAGGTATTATCTATGACTCAAACATGTCATTTACAGTAATGTAATCAACATCACTTGCCACAATGAAGAAGGTGCACATAAATAGAAGACAGATATAGTCACAAAATTTCAAGGATCAAAGGAATCATAGCCCTGTTGGGGGTTCTCTTGTTTCATTAATAAAAGAAATGATTATCCATCTTGCGAGAAATGAACTGTGGTACTGTGTCGATTTAAGATGACGGATGTGCGTGACATTAACCGTTCGTCACCGCAGATTGTGCGTGATCTAGATATTCACATTGAGATCTTACTTAGTTCATATGGTATTTGTTTGACAAAATATGTATCCTACAGATGTATTTAATTTAAACTGGTGCAGTATCTCTAAACGTAGCCTGTGTATGTATAACTGATTGATAGGCAATATTTTGTAGCTTTTGAAATATGGTCGAATACTTTCGTGGAGTGAGTCGAGTGTTAGCTATTGCATGTATGGTATGCTTTTGCAGCCCTGAAAGTGAAATAAGGTTTTTGATAGTCGTTGTTAGTCACTCTAAGGAACAGCATGTTAGTCCTGCGTGTGTACTAGAGCATAGTAAATTTGTCGCTTGATATTTGTGGGGACGTAGTACCTTAGTCTACTTAAAATGCCGGTTCTTCTGCAAAGACCTTTTGTTTTATCCTGTCCATGTAGGGATCCAGGGAAGTTGTTTTTAAAGTAGAATTCCTAGGAATTTTATTGTTGTTGTTCGCTCAATCTCACTGCCCTTGAAGTAAATTGGTGCGCAAGAAATACAAGTTACCACTTTCAGTTTGAGCAACATGTGTTTTGTTTTACAGATGTTCTGTAGAAGTTTCTTCACGTTTATCTATACAATTAACTTGTTCATTTGTATGTTGGCTTCCTTATATAATTTACAAATGTCTGATCCTGCAAAGAATACGTTGGGGTCATCGGCATACAAAATTATTTTTTATATCCATCAATATTTACAATATCATTAATGAACAGCAAGAATAGGACAGGTCCAAGGATTGATCCCCTGGAACACCGTACTTAATCATTGGGACACCATACTTAGTAAGTTCGAGTTGAAAGTATATACTGTTTATGGTTGTATATTGTTTGCTGGATGACAGGTAACTTTGTGTTTGTTGGACTATGGTACCCCGAATACCGTAGTACAGAAGTTTACGTAAAAGCAGATTGTGTTAAATTCTGTCAAATGCTTTCCTGAAATACAGAATTCGTTTTCAATGTTCTATAGAATGTAATATTAAAAATTGAAAAGAAAAGACTCGCTAGATTAATTTTTGCAGTATCCTTGCTGTTTCTTTGCCATTGTATTGTTTGTTATTTGAAAACCTGTTATCTTCTCATTGATAATGCGCTCGGCCACCTTCCCCAATACAGAAAGTACTGATATAGGCCTGTAAATATACTGTATGTAATCATTAGTAATAGCTCGGCTGCAATTAGAAAGCATAGTTTTTGTTGCATCGTTATATTTCAAAGCATGGAAGCTTCATAAGTGCCTCACACAAACTATGGTATGTTTGCAGCAATGCGACACCCCCAAACATGCGGTAGACAGCATGTTTGGGACCCCTGATCTGTGTAAATATTCGGAATAGACGGTTTCGGTGTTTGTGAACAAACTAGCTCTCACCGAACGACCTTACCCTAGCAGACTTCCGGTGCGGCACTTCCGGCAATGCTTTTTCAAGTTCCCGGTGGTGTTTTCGTGGCGTGTTTGAGTTTGCTGCTCTATTAATTTCTCGTGAATTTCTTAAGATGTGTTTGGAGCAACGTTTAAAGGCTACATGAAGGGGCTCGACGTAGCACACGACTCGCGTGGCCGACGGGCGCCTTGCAAAATACGGGTCGTGGTGTTTCGATGAGCGTGGCCCCCTGCTCAGTGTGGCCTGCTCTGAGAGAGGTCGCGCCTATACAAACAGAAAATGTATAAATTGCAGAAGACGTCTGTCGGCGAACTTAATTGAGCCAGTTGGTTCTGCATGCTGACGTTGTGGATGCGCTTTCAAGACGCAGACCGGGAATTGACAACGCGCACCTGTATTTTCCCTGTCCGCGGCTTCAAAGCGCACCCACACCGTCGACATGCAGGAGAAGATTGGCTTTATTCATATTGAAGTTGTTCGATTCAGCTTTTCGACTAGAACTTTAAGTCTTCCTCCTGCTGAACCCCGAACATATTTGTGTTTTCGTCCAAGCACACGACCCCAGGATAAAACGCTTATTTCTGCGTCTGTGGCACACCACACTTTTTGAAGAGATCAGGGGCGATCAGAATCGCTCGAAATCTCACGTATTCGTGTGATTGAGAAATTATAAAATGCACTGATGTGATAAGTCTACTGCGGCTGCAGGGTCACACGAAATATTATGGTTTACTCGCGAGTAAGCTATTCATGAATCAAATTTTCAAGTCTAACCTGCCAAAGTATACAGCCTATGTTCATACCCGAAATATAAATTGGCTTGAATGCGGCGATGTTCATTAGCGACAGAAAGACAGGCGATGAGTCATATTTGCTCACACAGATGAGAGCCCACTCGACGGCATCACTTAAAAAAATCAAACGCAGTGACAACGAAATGTGGACACCATGACGTACACTGTGCGGCGATCAATGTTATAGCGCGGCTACTTTGTGTCCCGTGTTGTTTCGAACAGTACGCATCATTGATATAGCTCAAACTATGAAACACCTTTGCGGTGGGTTTTCAGTGTTAGCTTTCACGTTTTGCTACCCATTTCAGGCATCAGTATGCTTATCAGCCACGAGTGGAAGATGACAGTGACTAATGTGTTCCCGGTAACCGGGGGCCTTCGACTAGTCTAACGTTAGAGTATTGTCTCTGGGCCATTAGTCTGTGCTGAGCTTTACATTGGCTTTGATGAAGTGGGCAGAACAAACCTATGTGCTCTTAGCCGGCATCCAGTTTTTTTCGCGTGATCGCTGCAATGCAGGCGCTCTTTCTATCGTCATCGGTCAGAAAACAATGTTTTGACTAGCATGTAAAATTGATTCAGGTACTTAGACTCCATCCTGACTTGACACAGCTGTGCTCGAGTGGCCAGCGCTTCGCCGGAATAATTTTATCTGCATAACACATCTGAACACAAGCAGCCGCGGCCAACAACAAATGCTAAAACCACGCAAGAACAAGCTAAACCGGAAGTTTTCAGGGGTGATTTTTTGGTGAACGCACAATGTTGCTACAGACCGGCAGGCTCTGGCGAAGCCATCTATAGGCTCGACCGCAATTAGGAAATTGTAGTACGTAAATATCACATTGTTTTTTTTTGGGGGGGGAGGTGTGAGGCTGATAATATTTGTTAAAGTTTGCACTTCTATATTAATGCGTATTCAGTCGAAAAATGTGACGTTGAGTCGTGCACTACAGGACTGTCAAAACAGATTTTCATTCATTACCCATTTTTGAGAATAGTGGCTTATTGTGATTGATATGTGGGATTGAACGTCCCGAAACCACCATAAGATTTAGCAGACGCAGTAGAGGAGGGCTCCGGAAATTTAAACTACCTGGGGTTCTTTAACGTGCACCCGAATCTGAGCGCACAGGCCTACAACATTTCCGCCTTCATCGGAAATGTGGCCGCCGCAGCCGGGATTCGATCCCGTGACCTGCGGGTCAGCAGCCGAGTACCTTAGCCACTAGACCACCGCGGTGGGGCAGTGGCTTATTGTCCTGATGGCTGTTTTCATAAGGACTTGTTGCTGGCAGAGTTGGAGAATACTTCACCTCTTTATTTTAGTCAACACGAGCGACAAAACAATACGCTATAATACTGTCATTTCTCGTGCGTTTTCTTAGCGCTAAATAGAAGTAACCATCTTTTTAGCTTGCGATAGCAGCAACGATTGCTATCGCAAGTTGCTGCGAGATGCTCGATGTAATGCAAGATGTACAAACAGACATTACTGATTGTTTTTTTATGTCAGGGATCACCGTATGGCAGGCACGACAGCTCGACCCTTCGCAAGCTGCTGCTGGACCTCGGTCTTCCATGGCCGCACAGGTCTTCAGCCACGCGGTCCTCGCTTCTGGACATCTTGGTGAAGTCGTCGCTGAGCTTCGGCATTTACGCGTTCTGGTCCTTTTACGTGGGCCACCACCCGTCGCGACCTTACGAAAACACCATCTACATGACACTGGACGAACGCTGTCTTGAGTGGATTGGAGACTTCGAGCAGCTCGTCAGGCGCGCTCGGCACCGCCAGTACCTGAGGCGCTGCGCAGAGATCGTTGGCGGCACGGGACAGTCGTACTCGCACATGATCGATGCCGTCACCGTCGCGCATTTCGACATCGCCCGGACGGTCAAGGTCCTGTGGTCTCGCACAGCGGTTCCGGTATTCTTCAGCCTGAGGGACTCCGAGCTGAGGCGGGCTCTGAATGGCCACCTTCCGGACGACTCCCAGCTGTGGCCGGAGGACAACATCGTGAACCTGCAGCCTGCGTTGTTCGACAAGTTGAACGCCACTCACTTCAGCGACCACAAGCTCGTCGAGGGCTTCAAGCTCTTTCTGGGTGCTTACGTGGTCTGGTTACTCTCGCCGTTCGTGTCGCGTTACCTCACGGCAGCGATGATGGCCGACATGGGCGTGCCCAACTTTGCGGCGGCGTACCTGCGATACAAGTGTATGCAAGCGGTCGAGCTGACGCTACCCTTGGCCAAGTGGAAGGCAGAGTACGACACCATGGGCGACAAGGCCAGTACGTGGGAGATGCTTCGCCTCTCGTGCCGGGCCTTCGACGACGCGGGACGCGTTTACGGCCAGGCCTTCCGGAGCGTGTTCGCGGCCGTCACGAAGCGCGTCTTGAGCAACGCCTACAACATGAGCCTCCCTTGGGGTCTTCTGGACGCCGAGTACGCGCACGTGCCTTACGACAAGAAGGGCGGGAGTCTGGAGCTTTTTCTGCGCAGCTGGCGAGTCACCATCGACCTGCTGAAGAAGTCCATGCGCCGGCCGCGCCACTTGGCGCTTCACCCGCCGGGCATCGCGAGCTACTATCTGTACCGCAACCTGGTGGCTCGTGAGGTGGTGGTGCACAACCACATGAGGTCGCCACCACTGCTACAACCGTGGTTTCCCTTCGCCGTCAACGCGGCTCTCGTTGGCACCGTCATGGCGCAGCAGCTGGTTCTCATAGGCTACTTCGTCTTCTACTTTGATGAAGACTATTCGGTACGTCGATTGGCGCTCAATTTATGGCGAAGCACCGTGAGATGCAATGTTCAAAGCAGAAATTTAAGCTAGTTAGTGGTAACTGAAATTATAGAACTTTATGGCGAACAACTATCACGCAAGAAAGAGACATGCAAACAAGGAAGATGCGTGGCAGTGCCGACCTGTTACATTTCCCTAGTGCCTTGTGTGATTGTTATCTCGAGTTTTCGTCGCAACCTGGCACTCTCTCGCTCACACACGCATTTTAAGCAGGTTCATTGCTAGCGTGGTTGGTATGTGTTCACAAACAGTTTAGCCACGAAGTAAGAACGCACACAAAGTGCCAGTGTTGACAAAACATTGATAGCGATTAGTGATGTAATTAGACCAGTGAAACAATGGGGCCTCCCATAATGTGTTGTTAAGTTCCAGGTCATTTTTACGAGGCGCAATAAAGCTTGCAAAGCCGTTTTGTCAGGCTATCGAGAAGGCCAGTGTTTAAGTGTTCATTTTGAATATCGGCTCTCCCTGCCACAGTAAACGTTTACAAACATTCAATATTTTAGACTCTGACTTCTGTGGAAGAACATTTAGCCCGCTTACGATGACCAGTAACAGGGCTTCGAAGTACGCCTTCACGCTCAACATGAGCCGCGAAGACGAGGCGGCCTCGGCACCGGCGTTTACATCATGTGGTTTATATATCTGATTTGGAAAGACTTTAGTCGTTGTAACGTGGAGGTTGTTTTTTGCAATGTTATAAGGTAATTCCCAGTTATTTTGTCGAGAACATTGGGGAATCGGGAACGAAGACAGAATGAAAAGTACGAGCGTACAGCTTTCATAAGTTGACAGGGGAATGCGTCGGTCGTGCTTCTGTATATTTTCAAAATAAAGAGCTTATGTAACTTGACATATCATAGTAAGCAACCACATGCACAAGTATATAGCTATCGTCTCTGATTTCGTAAACGTTCCGAAAGTATAAACATAAATGTGCCTTGGCACTTGCAAAAAAGTTCAATTATAAATGTTAATGCTTTAATAAGCTTTCAGTTGATAGTCTGCGCTCATCTTGTGTTTAGACCTCATTTTGTGCACTGTCAACATTCCGCACAGCGCTCGACTAAATGACTGATAGCCTGCTCGCTTAAATGAGCGTCGTTCAGTAAGATGCTAATATATATGGAAATTCGCTTTACCCATTTCGTGTCCCGTTAGCCTTTGGAAACGTCGCATGGTCCATCTGCTGTTTTCATCCACCTGGCCGTTTCAAGCGTGTCGTTTTTTCCCGGACATCGTATTCCTGGACTTGCACCAATACTCAATAACTGTGCTGACTGACAACACTTCGTGAACTCTTAAAGAAACCCAGGTGGTCGAAATTTCCGGAGTCCTCTACTACGGCGTCTCTCATAATCATATGGTGGTATTGGGACGTTAAGCCTCATATCAATCAATCAGTCAATCAATCAATCAATCAATCAATCAATCAATCAATCAATCAATCAATCAACGAATCAATCAATTAGTCAATCGCTCAGCACTTCCTGATCTAATTCAAATGCCATTTTCGTTCACGTGCCAGTAGCGTGGGGTGACGTCGGCTAGTGTTGACTCATTTCATGGCTAGTGTTAGTCAGGTGGTAATTAATACGTGCTAAACATAAGTAAATGATTGTGAGAGATGGCCCGAAGAGTACTTTTAATGAACTACTGATGAACTCGTGCTTTGTGCGTACCCCCTGTTTAACGATTACTTCGTAATGTCGAAGTACTGGGTAGCCATTCGCTGACAATGTTCGTTGTGCGATTTCAAGGCAACATTGATATCATAATCATCATCATAAGAGTTACTATCATCGTGCTTTTGAAGACGTCCACTGTCAGGCAAAGGTCAGTTTCCGCGCTACCTCATTTAACTCTAGTTTTTGATGCTGTGATGTTTTCCCAGTGACTTCTTAGTGTATTATGCCCGGCTAACTTACTGCTACTTCTTCAAACCCTTGCCCTCTTTTGTAATCGACTCTATTATTCTGAATGACTATTGATTATTTTGCGCCCATCTTGACTACTGAACATTAAAACATAGACTGAGTTGTCAGTCAGTGTGTATGTATAATAAAACACTAGTCATGGAAACACGCACACAACAGAGAAGTCAAGTAAACGCAATCGGGGCCCGAAACACGTAAATGGGCTCGGAATAACAGAGCTTAGTTAGTTGGCACATAGGTTCGTTCATACCTTCGAACGCAGATGTTGCAGCTTTACTCGAAAACTTACCCTTTTACACCTGCGGCTTCTCGCAGTACGATGCCGCAAATCCAATCTACCGCCAGCTTGAGCCTCTAGTGAAGGACATAAGGCGCTTCGAAACTGCCTTCAACAGAAGCGGTGCTCTGGCGAATCACACGTCCAACGAGAGGCGCGAGCTGTTATTTACCAGCTGGGCAGTGCATAGCACCAGCCACATACCTCGCCTCGCCAAGGCCGCAGTTGGGAGGAACGACGCTACGAAGGCGGGCGAGTCGACTGGTGGGAGACAGTCGTATTTCGCGACGGTGCCCGAGGACCAGCTGTTCTTCCTCGTCAGCTGCTTCACACGCTGTGGTGATATAGGCCGCCGTCTCGAAGTAAATGTAAGCGTTGCAACTTGGGGTGCTCAAGCTTTTTGGCGATGACTCGAGGTGTATATAGCTGTGGCGCCGTCTCTGTTAGCCGGGGGTAGAATAAACGTCTGGCAACGGTTGTTCCAGAAAGGACAAAGAAGCTCCAGTTTTTCTAGGCTGTTCATCCTGACGAGAGAAGGAAATGCGTTGTCACGTATCGAGATCAGATTGTTGTCTCACAAGAAGTAAATGACAAGAAAAATACAAAAAGTATGACGTCACGTATGCTTGATACATTTCTTCAGTTCGACCTGTAGCGTCTACGTTTAATGTTCATGCATATGAGCACAAAAGCTGACCATATTGGCTGCTTAGAACGACAAGTGCTGCGAAACAGAAAACGTTCACGACCCTGAAAAGTCGGAGACCAGAGACAGGTCGTTGCCAGAAGCGAGACATCGTTTTTATTTCAGAATCCATTCAGAAACTTCCTTTCTTTCGTTCACACTCCACAAAAAAAAGTAGCGCTAACTACGCTGCCCCACCCCCCTCCCCAACCAAAAACCTTCCACACGCCAATGGTTTACATATGTGTAGTCATTACTTAGAAGCTCGTTATAAAGCTGACGTCCTACTAAAACTAAAGATGCTGACATCCTTTTTTCACATGTGTTTTTGCCAATTTCTTCGTGCATTGCGTAGAGGGCCATCTGCAACATCGCCCTGCCTTCCGCTCCGGTCTTCAGGCGAGCCTTCAAGTGCGGGGTCAATCACTTACCATGGATCAACTTCACGTGGCCCGACCCTCCCGACGAAGACGTCCAGCTTGAGAATTTGTAGGCTCAGTACTGTCACTCACGCTCGTACTCCTACGTGCGGGAAACGTGTCCGCTGAGTACTGAAGACCAACTTTATTATATTATTTTCGCGATGTACGTCAACACTATTTGTTATGAAGAGTGCGAGATATAGCCTGTTAGTTGGCCTCGCACGCTGCTTCTACAAGATACGAGTTGCCTACGAAGTGCTTGCGTTAGGCCCTTGTACATTGCCCGTGCTTGCACCCTGACTGTGTAGTTCACTTAAGATATACCATGTTTGTTTGTCTAGCTATATGTATATTATAAATGTCTTGCATTAATTTGTCTTCACATTCGTCTTGAAAAAAAAAACAAAATGATTTATGCGATACTAAAGAAACTATGACCTAAAACGCCTACAGTATATATGAAACACATTCAATTGTTGGAGACCGTGGTAGGAAAATGGAAATAAGTACTAAGGGCACATGTTCTGTTGGTATCGTATTTTGTCATTATTTTTCTTCCTGAAATCTCACTAACAGGTTTACATACTAATCATATATAATGTTTATGAATTTAAAGAATTCAGTCGGACCTCCGTCAGTGATATAACAAAACGAAGACAGTTGTAATTGCAACGATTCCCAAAGAAAATACACGCAATCGTTATCACAACTAGTTCGACTGTTCTAATGGATACATATCTATGCATCAATACATTTACAAGCGATAAAAAGCCCTGACGTGTGTACGGCGGGCAGCCGTGGAAGCCCAATGTCACATTGTTGTTTTAATCACCACTACTTTATTAGGTTACACCAGTCTTTATTTGAAACAAAAACAACAACTAAGATATG
This sequence comes from Rhipicephalus annulatus, assembly GCA_013436015.1. Classification (NCBI taxonomy): domain Eukaryota; kingdom Metazoa; phylum Arthropoda; class Arachnida; order Ixodida; family Ixodidae; genus Rhipicephalus; species Rhipicephalus annulatus. The sequence continues at coordinate 306,454 of WOVY01000065.1, read as the reverse complement.
CTACAAGAAGTAAATTCAAAATAAACACTGAAATTGTTGTTCAACGCTACGCGCACCTAATAGAATACCCTTAGCAGGGAATGCTGTCAACTGCGTGAGATGTTACAACATTTACTGCGTGACTACCCTCCCTACGCAGTACAATGAAGGTTGCTGTCGTTTATGCCGGTTAACATTGCAGCGGTAAAAATAAAAAAGGGCAAATTTTGTGCAGCAATCTTCTATCAAGCACAATCACCCGATTCCAAATAAGATCATGGTGCATGTTCTTGCATTCTTGCTTCCTAGTTGGTGCACACTACTAAAAAGACAGCTATAGATTTTCTCTAGAGTATTGGTTAGAACACGATTATCTGTAACCGCTGTTTTACGTGGTGCATATATGTGCTCATCACTTCTTCCAATCACCCTCAGTACATTTCACTGCTGTTTTTCTCCTGCGTTCAGATACATTCCAGAGCAAGCTAGCTCTGCCCGAACTGTTCAGCCTTCTAAAAGAAGATAAAAAATCCCACTCGACTTCTAGCTCGCTCTCCCTCTTCCCTCCACCTTTTCTCACACACATTCTGTATATACCTGAACCTTCGCGACTCTAGCCAAGCTACAAAATGACAAATGAGATCATAAGAATATTTTCCCAAGCTAGCTTCATAAGTGTTCTTATGATATATATATATATATATATATATATATATATATATATATATATATATATATATATATATATATATATATAGCTTTCGAAAAGAAGGTATACAGAAACAAATGGCAGCATATTCATGGAGTGAATGATGAATAGTGGGGCGAAGCATCCGTCCGTCCATTCGTTCTGGCTTCCGTCCATCCACGCGTGCGTCTGTGTGGCCGCCCATGCGTCCATCCACCCGTCCGTGCGTGCGTCTGTTCGTGCGTCCGCACGCTCATCTGTGCATCCGTCCCTGCTTTTGTCCACGAATCCGCTCCTGCGTTCGTCCATGCGTTCATCCGTCCGTGCAGCCATCCATGCGTCTGTCCATGCATCTGTCTGTGTGTCCGTTCGTCCACCTATTCAACAATCCAAGTACTCCCATCTCGCATCTTTTCATCATATATTCCTCATATAGAAGCCCCGCCATCCAGCGGACATTACAAGGACTGAACGAGAGGAGGCACATGCACACTTTCTTTAAGGCTTGCACTTCGTGTCTACTTCCCACTTCCTCGAGTTCATGGTATATACTGCTAGTTCACTCTATTCATGGCACTGCAGCTGAACGCTCACTAAACCTTTCTAAAACCTAGGAGGTTACGCCCAGCGAGTATAACGTAGCAACCCTTTCTTGTTTTCTGTGCGTTATTGAACAATAAAACATTTGCAGAGTGCGCGTTAACTAAAAGCCGAATTTCGCTGTCTTTTATTCCTTCTTAGCAGCCATTGGCATGTACATTGAGCACTATCTTTTATTGTTCAACAACGCACAGAAGAAATCTCTCACCAGCACCACCTCAGAGGTCAAAATGTCATACTTGTTACAAACTACTACAACGGCTACGAGGGACGAACGGGTGGCGCTATAGAAAGCTTCGACCATAAAAAGTACGATTACGGTTTCAAGATCAAAAGCGCTGTACCCCACGAAACTTCCGATAACCTCATTTACCAGCTCGTAACGTTTAGTCTGCCACCACGTTTTGAAGATTTTCTCAAAAGTAAGGAAAAACATTCTGTAGTTTTTCAGATAAAAGGACCTTGCATATGGTTCAAGGGAGTCTCTCGTAATTTTTATGTAGCTCAAAAAACATTCATTTGAAAATTCTTTGCCAAATAAGCGAAGGAAACTGCAGAAAATTAGTGGACTATTCTGTAAAGCTTTTTTTTTTTGCCCACCGATGTCTTTAAGGCACACTGTTTGACGAAACCGGTTGTCATCAATGGCCTGTGTTTGTAAACAGTTAAAGAGTCTGTGGCGTAGCTTACAACACTGCTGCGTGGCCAGTCCCCCAGCGAGGTTACGAGCCAAATATAGGGAACAAGCAAGCAATCTCTACTCTGGACGTCAATTACGGGGTCACACACGTGCGAAATCTGCAGTGAATTTCTGTGTGCTCTTGTTTGCGGAAGGTGGCAAAAATGCACGACGAAGGTGTGTGACTGGTGCAAACATAACCATGACATGCGTGTCATGTAGGAACATGACAACATACCACGCTCACGATGTGCTCGCAGCCATTTCGCTATCTTCACACATTCCAAAGTAGGTAATACGGGACGTGAACGGACGACGATGGTAAATGACGCGTCCAAACGTGATAATCGTGACACGCGTGTCGTGTAAAACACGACTGCATGCTACGCTCGTGGCGCACTGGCGGCCGTTTTGCTATGATCACATACAAAATTTGATACCACGTGACGTGAATAGACGACGACGGTAAATGAGACGTCCAAACATGACAATCATAATATGCGTTTCATGTAAAACATGACTACATGCTACGCTCATAGCGTGCTCGTGATGGTGATGTCATCAGCATACAACGCATGTTATGCCGGCTGAGCCGGCAGGTGCATCATGCCCCGATTGAATGGCGAGTGCGGCAGCACTCCTTCGTCAGACAACTGGTTGCAGCGGTCGAGTCATTACCTCGCGCACGCATCTGCCTAAGGCCACAATTCACCCTCTCATGCAACATTGAATACGCGTGAATCGCGCTTCATTCTGAGCGACCCTGTCTACATGAGCAGAGGCTTTCGCAGAACACACGGCGATATTCACGAAGCCTTCTTCAATATTTACATTTCCAAAACCCAACTATACGTACCGCTTCCGCATCGTTGCCTACAATATCTAAAAAAAAATTGGCAGCATATCCACGGAGTGAGTGATGGAGAGTGGGGAGAAGCATTCGTCCGTCCATTCGTTCTTGCTTCCGTCCGTCCATGCGTCCGTCTGTGTTACCGTCCATGCGTCCATCTGCCCGTCCGTGCGTGCGTCTGTTCGTGCGTCCATCCCTGCGTTCGTCCATGCATCTACCCCTGCGTCCCTTCATGCGTCCATCCATGCATCTGACTGTGTGTCCGTTCGTCCATCTATTCAACACTCCAAGTACCCCCATCTCGCATCTTTTCATCATATATTCCCCATATAGAAGCACAGCCATTCAGTGGACATTCCAAGCACTAAACGAGAGGTAGTACGCGCACACTTTCTTACGAATTGCGCTTCGTGTCGACTTCCCACCTTTAACCACCTCGAGTTCATGGTATATACTAGTTCACTGTATTCATGGCACTGCGGCCCAACGCTCGCTAAACCTTTCTGAAACCAAGGAGGTTACGCCCAGAGAGTATAACGTAGCAACCTTTTCCTGTCAGATAGTGCTCAATGTACATGCCGATGGCTGCTAATGGGAAATGAGAGACGGGAGAATTCGGCTTCAACTTTCTTACGGCTTGTGCATCGTATGTACTTCCCACCTTTAACCACCTCGAGTTCATTCATGGTACATACTAGTTCATTGTATTCATGGCACTGCGGCTCAACGCTCGCTAAACCTTCCTAAAACTGAGGAGGTTACACCCAGCGAGTGTCTGATAGTGCTCAATGAACATGCCAATGGCTGCTAATGGGGATCTCAGCGTGCGCGTTAACTAAAAGCCGATTGCTCTTGTCTGTCATTTCCCATTAGCAGCCATTGGCATGTACAGTACGGTCCACTGTTAAAGGGAACACGCGAGCACGCTGCCGGCGGTCCGTGGGGCTCCAACTGCTGGCGAGATTTGGAAACGCGGAGCATGCGCGCAGAATCGCAATGGCGGTATTAGCCCGCATCGTGTGAAACTACCGTGCCCTACGCTCGGCGCGCGTTAGCGACAAGCTAGCTGTGCTCGCTTCATCGACCATCAATTACCAAGTCTGTTATCAAAAGCGGCTGGCTGGTTCGAACGGCTTTTGAAAAGCTTACGATTTTCTTTTTGGTGAGCTCAAACAATAGGCTACCCGAGTGACGCGCTTCGTTATCGCTTTCACAGACTTCCACAGCTGGGGGCATATTTATTCACTGATTGATTTGTGGGGTTTAACGTCCCAAAACCATCATATGATTATGAGAGACGCCGTAGTGGAGGGCTCCGGAAATTTTGACCACCTGGGGTTCTTTAACGTGCACCCAAATCTGAGCACACGGGCCTACAACATTTCCGCCTCCATCGGAAATGCAGCCGCCGCAGCCGGGATTTGAACCCGCGACCTGCGGGTCAGCAGCCGAGTACCTTAGCCACTAGACCACCGCGGCGGGGCTTTATTCACTGATCACATTTTCGGTGGAGCTAGTTCTTAAAAGCGGCATAGCTAGAGTACCTGAGGACGAAAGGCTTCGAATATTCGAGCTGTACACCAAAGAATACAGCCAGCGTGAGGTCACTGCCATCGCGAAATGGCCACTTTCTCATTACCAGCGTAATCATCGGCATTACGAATGTTTTTTTTTCCATTGCCAAGTTCTGTCATGCGTAATCCTATTTTGCTTACACAGATTTGCATTTCATTGTGTGTTTCACAGGGCTCAAATGTGTTTCATTACCTTTGCATTATTCTAATGTTTCGAGGCTACAAATGTTTCGAGACACCTCACTCAACTTGTCTAAGTTTGCGAAATTAATTTTTTTGTTTCATAGTGTTCCACGTACACCATTTTTCAGCACGCGTATTGGTGAATGTAATGATTTTCAAAAAAGTGAACGCTATCGCATATTCGAAATAAGGAGCTTCTGGCGTTTTCGCTTCAACGAAAAAAAAAGAAATGTAACGCGAGTTAGAACTAACATTTGCTGCGTATTGCAATCCACAACAATAATTCGGTGTCACGCCGTAGTGGCACACATTGAAGTATGTGCAAACATGTGTTTCCTTAACATGCTTCTAAATACTATAAGCACGTGGCTTTTCTTTGCATTTTGCATGTAGTCTAAAATCGGCTGCTGTGGCCATGAATGGAATTGCAACAAAGCTGCCGAGAGAGCACAACAAGAGCCGTCTGGCACTTTTTTTCTGCACGCTGATTACCCGGGGAGGGGCAGGGAGAGTGGGGAAATGCGAACGCTGTATTCAGCGTACGGCAAGCGCCGTCGCGGGAAGTAGCAGACGAAAGGCGGCAAGCCTCACCCTTTCGCGTCTATGCGCATGCGCAGCGTTTACAAATCTTGCCGCCAGTTTGCGCCACGCGGGCTGCCAGCCACGCGTTGCCGTGTTCCCTCCATGAGTGGACCGTACTGTACATTGAGCACTATCTTTCATTGTTCAAGAACGCACAGAAGAAATCTCTCACCGGCACCTCCTTGGATGTCAAAATGTTATACTTTTGACATACTACAATGGCTACGAGGGACGAACGGGTGCCGCTATAAGGAGCTTCGCCCCTCAAACGTTGGTCTTTGCTCACTCCCGGTGCGCTGTAAGGGTCTATCTCGAACGCAACGTTGTATGAAACGCGCTACGAAGTACGTCGGACGACTCCATACGCCGATGTTTACGTCGTAGAATGTGATCATCAGAATATCTTGTTATGTCCTTTTTCCTGTTTCTGTCAAACGAATTTAAATAAAGAACATGGAGCACCAATTAAAGTTATTGTGCGCACTTGCAAGCATCATAATTTGGGCTATTTGCTAGGAATATCTGAAGCATTTTGCATTGTGCATAGCTTGCGAAAGGAAAGAGAACAGGTAAGGATGAGTATTTGGATCCACATCTCGAGCGACTTGATTTTGTGATAAGTAGGTCCATTATACCCATAATTGATCCGTTGGCAGTGTTTTGATTCGCTGTCTCTCGTGTAGGAATATGGCTTTACGCTCTCCCATAGTAGTACCTAGTACATAGAGTAACATAGTAAACGTTTACTATGTTTACTAACATAGTAAACATGTTTAAACATGTTTATAACATGTTTAAACGTTTACTAACATAGCAAACGTTCACTATGTTACTCTGTGCCTAGTACTCTAAATCGTTTACCACTTTTCTTAAACACACATCTGTATACTCGGTCTGTTCGACGCAATGTTCCACCACTTGTCGTGTACCCGACTATGCACCGTGCACGTGGTTCCGTTGTTCGGACACGTTGCCGCGTCCATCGACACGTCTATCCACACTGGCACGCCGGACGCCGCATGACTTTGAGGTCTGTGTTGCATCGACCCCGACGTCAAAACCCGCACTGCCGACCCTCTGCCAACGTTAGCGACGTAACCTCGCGACACATGGTCCACTTTCGGTCTGTCCGACCAGGTCATCGTGAGACCCGCTTGTCTGCGACCACAGTGACCCGGTGCTTTCCACAACTTTCCTTTCCCTTGCTCGCTGCGTCGTCCTCAAATTAAGCTCAACCCTCTTTGTAAGTCACCAGGTTTCTGCTCCATAGCTAAGTACCGGCACGATATAGCTGTTATATACCTTCCTCGTGAGGAATAATGGCAATCTACCTGTCATGATTTGAGAGTGCTTGCCAAATGTGCTTCACCCCATTCTTATTCTTCTAGTTACTTCTGTCTCGTGGTTACACCGAACATAGGAACTTGTTAAATGTGTCACGCCAACGGGCTAGCAAATCAAACAGGTCGTATGGACACGATAATGCGAGTAGGAACCGGTCACTTGTACGGCAGCAATATGCGAGTGGCAAGTAACTATAACCCGAGTTAGTAAGAGAATTCCCGTGACTGGATTTTGGACGGTGTTGGGACCCAGCTGGATTTCCAATGTGGGCGGCATTTGTGGGCGCGTTGCCGCTCCTACGTAGCGGCCTGTCGAAAAACGTTTTGAGGACCATGGGCATTCTAATAGTAAAGCCGTCGCTTAGCTAATACAACGATTCAACAGGACGTGAAAATATGCCCGTTTGTTTCCATTTTTTTCGTTTTGTTCCAAATGCACTTCGGTGTCATCACTATTTTGGGTGCAACTTTGCACTGTTTTCCACCTCGCCGCAAGGGAAACATAAAAATATTTTTATTTACATGCAGTTCCGGATATATTTATTTTATTTTGAACAATAAAATGAAAATGGCAAGGCGTTTGGACGTCTTTATAATGCGACACTAAAAATCTGCACTTGCTGCATGAAATATGCGACACTGCAAGCAAGGTTTGCTTAGCAAGGTTTTGGGCCAAACGCGCTTGTGTATTTGATAGAGGAAATTTATTCACTTTGATACACGACCACCTACCTACACATGCTCACTTGGATCATGCCGTGTTGCCCATGCTGTGTTGGCCTTGGAAGTGCGTCAGCGGCCTTTCCGTTTACGCTGCAAACATGCTAGTTTCTTGCATGATTATTTCTTGTACCACCACGCGGGAGGAGTTCATGACAAAGTGCTGACTCTGAATTTCCGGAGTGGAGAAAATAACGTGAATACTGGAGTGCTCTGAAGCACTCTGTTCTGCACGTTTTTTCCATTTTCCGCACTGTTCTGGCAATGTTCAGTACCCATCTAGCCCACAAATTAACCTGTGGGCTAAAAAATCAACATATTTTCACAAAGTGAGTCAACACATTTCACAAAGTGAAAAGGGCGAAGCTCTGGCTCTCGTATCGGTAAGTAACCATATGGTGCCCGTGTGTCGCACCATAAAGTGTAAACTGGGTGACATTAAATGAGCTAAAAGGTCGATGACAAAGCTAGATGGTAAGGCCCATTTTGTCTTTGAAGATACCGGCTTACTTAAAAGGTTTGTGGTTGAAGGTGTTACACACTGCTCAATTGTTGTTTTTGATCCATTGTAAACCTTCTTTTTATTCCCATCAGTGGGCATTTGCCACAGGTATGCGGGTATGTGCCACAAGTAAATGGCCAGGGATGATGGAAACAGAAATTGATCATTTTAGGGCGAGTGTCTGTCAGTCGCCAACTAGAATTATTGGCCCGGCTGCGGCGGCTGCATTTCCGATGGAGGCGGAAATGTTGCAGGCCCGTGTGCTCAGATTTGGGTGCACGTTAAAGAACCCCAAGTGGTCTAAATTTCCGGAGCCCTCCACTACGGCGTCTCTCATAATCATATAGTGGTTTTGGGACGTTAAACCCCACATATCAATCAATCAATCAATCAAATCAACTAGAAATATTGGATCGTACACACAGGGGTTTTATATAGTTCTGTTACAATTATAATTAATCTTAGTCTATCGTTAAACTTTCTTTGGGACTCGTATGGGTGAATTATCCTGTGATGGACACCATGGACGGAAAAAATTCTGTCCTAAAGAGATTGGTTCCAAAAATGGCTTCACGGCAGTTCTTGACAGCTGGGCAGTAGAGCCACCTCCGCAACAGTATGATGAGATCTGCTAAGACACGTTGCCGGGTTAGTTGGTTGGGGCTCATCATTTATAAGGGTATAGCGCACCACGACACGGACACAAAAAAATAGAGACGCACGTGTCTCTCTTTATAATTGATGATGAGATCACTTTCAGGAGCGAAGCTCTTTAGGTCCGTGCCCCGCTGTCGCCGTCAAAGCTCCGGGCGCCGAACACACGTGAATATCGTTACACGTGAGCGCTCCTGGTGCAGCGCGAGCGTAGGCGCGGCGGCAAATGGCTGGCGCTGCGCCTCACGTGCCGCACAGTCACTTGCTCAGTCGTTCCCGCCACAGAGCGCAGCAGATGCTCTCCCCAGCTGCTACCCACATTACCGTCTTCACGAGAGCTGTCAAGATCAGGCTCATATTCGTATGCATCCAATTTCTAAAGAGATTCACTCATCAGATGTAATTGTACGCGAAAAAACGGCTTGTTTTGCGTAATATATCTCGATCCGTGTAACGCGCTCACGAAGAAACTCTTAAAAAAATCAGTTTCGCCACAATTCCCAAGCAATGATTGCGATAGCAAACCATCGAACTGTTATACGAAGTAAGGCTAGAAGATTTAGGAACGACATGATATGCAGTGAAGATGGTCGAATGCGAGTCTAGCGGCAGCATTTCTCGCAGGCGCAGCAGGACTTTCTTTTTGTGTCTGGGCATGTATGCCAGCCCATCTCCCTTCAGCGCGGCCAGCATTCCGTTGGAGTTGTTCTCCAGGTGTTCGTTCGTACGACACACGGGGGGGGGGGTCATCACAAAGGCCAAACTACACATAGCGTTTTCACCGGCGTTTGTCCAACGTTTCCCTCCTTAATGTCTGTCGTCGACGTCGATAATACCGGTGATGGTAACGAAAAGCACAGCTTCACCAAAACATTCACCTTAGATTTTCCCCGACATTTTATTGTCGGCGTCGACGTCGAAAGGCACTGGATGGTGGGAGAAGCTTGCTTGCTTGTTCCTTGATATATTTCTCCCACCCACCACGGGGGATTGGCTGATCCTAACTTTTAGGTGAACTAGCTGTATCATTTTTGTGCTGTATGTCTTCAAGCGAGACATATGAGTTAGGACAAGAAAGTTTTTTAATGTCCATTGAGAGTAAGCAAATAGCAAATATTGTATGTGTTTAGAAAAAGTGGTTAAATATTCAGAGTACTTGGCACACTGCTATGGGAGAGCATAATGACATGCCGCCACAAGAAACCACTCAGCACAATGTATAGAGCAAACACATATATATTGCCACGTTCTTTCCTCAAGTTTTGTTATCATCCCGTTACGCTATGTTTAGCGCAATCCGCGCCTATGGTGTTAAAGAAGCTTCGAGACAGTAGTAGATTAGATCGTTTTGTTAAGATTACCCCACCTCGTGAGCCTTTCAGAATATTATGGAAAGTACGTAGCCGCTAGCGATAACGCTAGAATGGTTGATGGCGAGTGTATAAATGCCGACACGCTTCGCCGCTTGTCAGTTGATCGACGGCCGACGCTCTGTCCGCTGCTATCAGTGCCATTGTCTTGCTTTCCTTTTACGTGGCAACAAGTTCAGCCAGAATAAACAGTTTCTTCTTTGACGTGGAGTCTGTTCCCTTCGTTCACGTCACGACCCCGTGACATATACATATAGCTCGCCCTTAAGGAGATGGGTAGTATAAGCAGCGTGGCCTAGTTAGTTGGTTAGATAACTTGCTGAGCAGCATGGGATCACGGGTTCGAATTTACGGTGCGTTTTTGCTAACTTGTTTTGTTCTTATATTTTTTCTTTGTGCATTATATCCGCAATGACCAGTGGGACCATCTCTTAGTGCGAAGCGCGAGCGTGTGCACGAGCTGTAGACGCGGGACTGTTTGAGTAGTCTTGTCCGTACCGGCTGTCTGCTTATACTACCTGGAGTTGCTATTGAACTCTCTTGCAAAGTGGTGGAAGTGTGCTGGGTACGCAAATCTGTAACTTTGAAGCCGGAAGCTACCCGCTGCATTAACAATGCCTGATCAGACCACCGAGCAAGGCGCCGCCCAGCAAAGCACGCTTTAATCTCAAATGGTGATTGCACCTACCATCCTGCGCCAACGGGATCCCTCCTTCTTCAGCGGCACCGAGGAACAAGATGTGGAAGACTGGCTGAATCTGCTTGAAAAGGTGAGCGCTGCCAACAAGTGGGACGACCCCTCGAAATCGGAGTATGCCCAATTTCACTTCAGAGATGTCGCCAGCCTATAGTTCACAAACCACCATGCTGAATTTGCCCCTTAGGCCGCTTTTAAGACCACCCTCACAGCTGTGTTTGATCGCCCCGCAGTGCGCAAGCTGCGTGCTGAGCAGTGCCTATGCGGACGTGTGCAAAGACAGGGCGAAAGCTTCACAAGCTATATCGAAGATGTCATCAATTTATGCAGGCGCTTTAGTCCTGAGATGACCGAACAAGACAACATCAGGCATATCTTCAAAGGGATAGACGATGATGCCTTTCAAATGTTGCTGGCGAAGGGCCCCAGTATCATGTCTGAACTTGTGACCTTGTGCCAGAACTTGGAAGAGATTAGAAAACAACGTGCATCAGTTCGGAGGTCGATGACAGCAGACTAGTCTCTCGCTGACCTGGCTCTCGGTGGTGACAGCACCCTGCTGGTGCAGATAAAATATTATGCGCGCAAAAAGGTCGCATGACAGCTTTCGTGTCTCTGGTATCTTCGTATCTGCCGACTAATGAAATACCAACGAACCGAATAACGCCAACAATCAGACCTGCTCAGAATCAGGTCTCTTAGGCGTTGCCATTGCCGACGTCTGCCTCTTCACTATAAAATATCATCATCAAACGCAGGAAGAAGGAGAAAGAAGACTGCTGCCTGGAGCGAGCGAGCACTACTTCACTTCTTCTAATAAACCGTATTCGTTCGAAGCAGTCCCTGGTCTCGATCGTCTTAATAATGGTGCCGTGAACCAGGATACTACTTGCTCGCCGGCAAGAAAGGTCAACCTGCCATGGAGCAGCACAGAAGAAAACGGCGGAGGAGCAGAGGATCGACCTGGATCGAGCGACGAGACCACGGTGGACAGTACGAGCATCAGAACGAACGATTGACAAGTAAGGAGTCATTTTTAACCGCCTCAATATGAGCAAAGAAGTGATAACGAAGAAAAGGAAAGCGCTTAGCTCCCAGATCACGCGACTGATTAACGCAGCCGAGCAGCAAATTAATGATGGAGCTAACCGGGAGCAGCTGCTTACAACGCAGGCGCAGATTAAAGCAATAAGCGAGAGTCTCAAGAGCGCGAACGAGCAAATGGAAAAGTTTCTAACAGAAGACAATGCCGAAGCTGAATTCAAAAGCGTCATAGAGTACGACATGAAATTAACGGCGATCTTATCTGCAATAGAAACCAGACTTCGACAGCCTGAACAATCGGATTCAAGCGATAGGACAAGGCAGGTGATGCCCTCAAGTACAGGACAAGAAGCAACGGAACTAGTTAAGCTACCAAAGCTTGAAATGATAAAGTTTGGGGAAAAAACTTTGGAGTGGAACCGCTTTTGGTTTCAGTACGAGTCGGCAGTTCACCTGAGACCGAAAATGAGCAAGAGACAGAAGTTCAATTACTTGTTAGCATCACTAACCGGAAAAGCTGCGGCTGCTATTGAAGGACTTCAGTACTCGGCAGAGGAAAATTATGATAACGCAATCAAAATACTGCAAAAAACGTTCGGCAATCGAGGACATTCTATTGAAATGCACATGAATGAGCTATTGAGTTTGGAGAAAGTGAGGTCGGTTCAAGATACCGATGACTTAAATAGGCTAGTACAGAGAGTGCAAGTTAACACATTGGCACTCAAGTCACTGAAGGTGGAAACCGAGAGCTATGCGCCGATGTTGTTACCGGTATTCAAAAGAGCAATTCCACCAGAATTATCAGTGCAGTTCAAGTCAAAAGAGGCTATGAGAAACAGCTCAGCTTCAGAAAACGGCGAGCAAAACAACGCAATGGGAAAAGCGTGCGAGGAAAAGCTGGACAGGCTTATGTTATTTTTAAGAGAGCAAGCGGCTTTTCGTGAAGAAACACAACGTGAACAAGAGAGGATAACTGCAAAACCAAGAGAGAACCGCGGACAGATGCGCACAACTTCAAGCTTCTATAGCTCAGCGGACAGAATATGCTTATTCTGCAAGCAGAAAACCCACGCAACCGAAAACTGTCGTAGAAGCATTCCAATGGATGAAAAGAAAGCTATGCTTACCGAAAATAGAGCATGCTGCCGATGCACGCGACCAAACCACACTGCACGCATTTGGAAGGCCCAAGTAAAATGCAAGCAATGCAAGGGATGACATGCCACGTCAGTGTGTAGAACGGTGATGCAGAAGGGCAGAGCTGGTCTCAACAGCGCAAGCCGAAGCGACGACGTCAACGCTACACGCAACCGAAAATATCAAGCATAAGTGTGTGCTTTTGCAGACGGTTGTAGCGTGCGTAGAAGGAGAAACATGTGGCCGACATTGCCGTTTGTTATTAGACAGCGGAAGTCAACGTTCATTTATTGAAGCGGGATTAGCGAAAGAAATAGGTGCGAAAGTATTGCGACAGGAAAGGCTGACAATTGGTTCATTTGGAGGAGACGAAAAGGTCAAAATAATGAACGTGGTGCAAGTGACTGTAGGATCACGAGAAACAAGCACGACAACAGTGATTGAAGCGTTACAAGTCGACGTCATCTCGCACAGTTGTATACCCACTCCAACTAAGAAACTCAGCGAGAAAATGAAACTGCTAAATATGCAAGTGGCTGATCACAGGACCAAGACGACTGCAACAAATTCTGTAGAACTACTGATCGGCTCAGACTATAATTGAAAATTTTTTACTGGTAGAACTCAAAGAATCGAGGACAGACTGATGGTTGTAGAAACTATACTGGGATGGGTACTGCAAGGGCCGTCAGAGCAAAGCAAAACAAAACTAACACATAATCAAGCAGTCATGGTTCTGAAGGTCGAAGCTGCGGAGACAGAACTCCAGCAAGAGCTACAGAAGTTCTGGAACCTGGAGTCAATGGGAATCACAAGAAATAGTTCGGATAACACCGGAAATGAAGTGGTCGAAGAATTCGAGTGCAAGATTGTACAACAAAACGGTCGCTATCAAGTCAGCTTGCCATGGAAACAGGACGTAAACTTGGAAAGCAACAAGGAAACTGCGATAAAAAGACTACAGCAACTGACTAAAAGGCTGCAAAAAAATGAAGGCATGCTGTATCGCTACGACAAAGCTATATCAGAGTACATGGCATTAGGAGTCGCAGAGGAGGTCCAAGAGCCATCAGAACAGCCAAATGCACTTTGCTACTACATGCCACATCATGCGATCATTAGAGAGGACCGAGCCACAACAAAGGTTCAAGTAGTGTTTGACGCCTCATCATATTCTAGAAAAGGCATGTCTCTAAACGAGAACCTAGAGGCAGGACCCAATTTGAATGAGGACATGCTATCGCTGCTCATTAATTTCCGAAAAGAAAAGGTGGCGTTAGTTGGAGATGTTGAAAAGGCATTTCTGCAAATCTCTATACATGAAGAGGATAGAAATGCAATGAGATTTCTGTGGTGGAAGCATGACGCTGAAGGAAGGTTAATGAATGAAGTGCAAACATGGCGCATGATAACAGTAACGTTCGGAACAACACCAAGCACGTTTGTACTGGCAGCTACAACTAAATATCATTTGAAACAAGTGGAAGACCAGTTTCCTGATACGACAAGGACACTGCAGAAAGCGATCTACGTGGATGATGTCATTTTGGGAGCAGCAACGCTTGATGAAGCAGTCAAGTTGTACAAAGAGGCAAAGCAAGTGTTCAGAGAGGCAGCGATGAATTTGAGAGAGTGGACATCCAATGAAGAGCGATTAAACAAAATAATTGATGAAAACGAAAGAGACGATTCTCACATAGATATTCGATCTAGAGGATTTACAATGCTTCTGGGCTTGATATGGAACACTCAAAGGAAATGATTTGCTTCCCTATTGAAAAGTGGAATTTATTAACAGATACAACGCACTTGACAAAAAGGGCTGTGTTAGAAACCACAGCGAAGATATTTGACCCACTCGGTTTGTTGTCGCCATTCACAGTACGCGCGAAAATAGGACTGTAGAGACTGTGGAAAATGAACGTCACGTGGGACGACCAGCTCCCTAAAGATGAATGCGACAAATGGAAGAACCTTACGTCTGAAGCGGAGGACTTTCGAGTTCTAAAAATCCCACGATGCTACGCAAGCAAGAATCAACCAGTACAAGCATACAAGCTGCATGTATTTGCCGACGCGAGCCCATTAGCATACGGAGCGGCAGCATACTTGATAGCAGTATACCACGATGGAAGCAAAGAATCAAGGCTAGTAACAGCAATAAGCCGCGTAGCTCTAATTAAAGAGCTGTCATTGGCGCGACTTGAACTGATGGCAGCGGTGGTAGCATCAAGATTATGCGACTACATCAGAGGTCACTTCAACGAAAGCTTTCAGGAAATACACTGCTGGACGGACTCGATGATTGTGCTGCACTGGATCAAGGGAACAAGCAAAAGAGATCCGTTTGTCGCCAACAGAATTGCAGAAATTAGAGAAAAAAAACACTTCAAGCAAGCTGGTCATTCGTTCAAAGTGACGACAACCCTGCTGACCTACTTACACGAGGAATAAGCGCAAAGGCATTGATAACGTCAATGTTATGGTGTAATGGTCCCGAAGGGATAACATCACTGGAAAAGAACTTAGTAAGCATAATTGGCACAAATACAGAAGTGGAAGACCAGCATAAAACACAATGTCACCAATGCATGGGAAGATCCGAAATTGCGCCAATCTTGGAAATCGAAAGGTATTCATCATACGGACGGCTTATAAGAGTGACAGCATGGGTGTTCAGATTCATAAACAACACAAGAAAGGAAAATCACAAAGGGCCGTTGACAGGAAAAGAGGTAACAAATGCAGAGAAATACTGGATAAGACAGACCCAAATATCACTGAGACAAACAAAGGGTGAGGCCTATTCAAACAATCGACCATTGACTTACGTATATGGAGAACCTGACGAGCCAATGCCACTAACGCCGGCAGACATCATAGGTGGACGGCGACAGCTTCAAGATGGACAAACAAGACTGTACAACGGTGACATTGAAGACTCATGGCGACGCAGATGCAAACTCGTGCGCGCTTCGTGGAAAAGATGGCATCAAGAATGTATCAAGGAAATAGGAGCTACGGTCAAAGCCAAGACACGGCAAGCAAAACCACTCTGACAGGGTGACATCGTGTTGGTTGAGGACAAGGCTCCAAGAACATTTTGGAAAATGTGCCGGATTGAAAAACTCTACCCTGGGCGAGACAGAATAACAAGAGCTTGTCTCCTTCACACAGGCAAAAAAGAGCTTCTAAGAAGATCGGTGAACCACATATACCCAATGGAAGGTTGTTTCAAATAGCCCGCGAGAGCTTATCACATTTCAACTTGGGTAGGCGGGAGCCTATAAAATATCATCATCAAACGCAGGAAGAAGAAGAAAGAAGACTGCTGCCTGGAGCGAGCGCGCGCTACTTCACTTCTTCTAATAAACCGTATTCGTTCGAAGCAGTCCCTGGTCTCGATCGTCTTAATATCCACCAACACCTCTTTCCCAATTTTACTAGTTAAAAAAAGATGGTTCCATCCAGTTCTGCGTAGACTACAGGCGCCTAAACAACATTACGAGGAAAGGTGTTTACCCTCCTCCCCGCATAGATAACGCTCTCAATTGGATCCAAGGTGCAGAACCATTTTCATCACTTGACTTCCGCTCAGGTTATTTGCAGGTCCCAATGGCTGAGTCTCATCATCCTAAATCAGCTTTCATCACACCAGATAGCCTCTATGAGTTTACCGTAATGCCATTTGGATTCTGCAATGCGCCCGCCACATTAGAGTGAATGATGGACAGCAGTTTACGTGGTCTCATATGAAACATATGCTTGTGCTGTCTTGATGACGATGTGGTCTTTTCACCTGATTTTACTTCGCATCTCACTCGTCTGCGTAAGATTCTCAGTGCCTTACAAACGCCAGGCTTCAGCTTAATCTGAAGAAATGTCAATTCGGGACTCAACAATTCAGCATACTTAGTCACGTCGTCTCCAAAGCCGCAACCTTCCCGACCCTTACAAACTTCGTCATCATCATCATCATCAGCCTGTCTACGTCCACTGCAGGACAAAGGCCTCTCCCATGTTCCGCCAGTTAACCCGGTCCGGTGCTTGCTGTTGCCAATTTATACCCGCAAACTTCTTAATCTCATCTGCCCACCTAACCTTCTGTCTCCCCCTACCCCGCTTCCCTTCTCTGGGAATCCAGTTGGTGACCCTTAATGACCAGCGGTTATCCTGTCTACGTGCTACATGCCCGGCCCATGTCCATTTCCTCTTCTTTATTGCCGCTGTGATATCCTTAACTCCCGTTTGTCCCCTAATCCACTCTGCTCTCTTCTTGTCTCTTAAGGTTACACCTATCATTTTTCTTTCCATTGCTCGCTGCGTCGTTCTCAATTTAAGTTGAACCCTCTTTGTGAGTCTCCAGGTTTCTGCTCCTTAGCTAAGTACCGACAAGATACAGCTGTTATATACCTTCCTCTTGAGGGACAGTGGCAATCTACTTGTCATAATTTGAGAGTGCCTGCCGAATGTGCTCCACCCCATTCTTATTCTTCTAGTTACTTTAATCTCGTGGTTAGGCTCTGCGGTTATTACCTGCCCTAAGTAGACATAGTCTTTTACAACTTCAAGTGCACTATTACCTATCGCAAAGCGCTGCTCCTTTCCGAGGTTGTTGTACATTACTTTCGTTTTCTGCAGAATAATTTTAAGACCACCTTTCTGCTCTCCTTGTCTAACTCCGTAATCATGAGTTGCAATTCGTCCCCTGAGTTACTCAGCAATGCAATGTCATCGGCGAAGCGCAGGTTACTGAGGTACTCTCCATTAACTCTTATCCCTAACTGTTCCCATTCTAGGCTTCTGAAAACTTCCTGTAAGCATGCAGTGAATAGCATTGGGGAGATTGTGTCCCCCTGCCTTACACCCTTCTTTATTGGTATTCTGTTGCTTTCTTTATGAAGCACTACGGTAGCAGTTGATCCCCTGTAGATTTCTTCCAGAATGTTTATATATATTTCATCTACGCCCTGATTCCGCAGTGTCTGCATGACGGCTGATATTTCTACTGAATCAAACGCCTTCTCGTAATCTATGAAGGCTATGTATAGTGGTTGGTTATACTCTGAGCATTTCTCTATTACCTGATTGATAGTATGAATGTGGTCAATTGTTGAGTAGCCTGTTCTAAATCCTGCTTGTTCCTTTGGTTGATTTGGTTGACAAACTTCGTACTGTTGGGAAATTTCCTAAGCCGACTACAGTTAAAGAACTATGGAGCTTTGTGGGCCTGTGCTCCCATTTTTGTCGGTTCGTCCGGAACTTTGCTTTCATCATCGTTCCGCTCACCAAGCTCCTTGCTGGCTCTGCAGATCTTTCGAATTAGACAGCAGCCTGTGACGAATACTTCGCAACACTGCGCCAACTCCTTACTTCATCACCCGTACTGCGCCATTACGACCCTATGGCACCAACCGAAATACAAACGGATGCAAGTGGCATTGGCCTTGGGGCAGTAACCGAGCAACGCAAACCAGGTTTTACGGAGTATGTATGGCAGCCTATGCCAGCCACGCCCTCACTAAGAAAGAAGCGAACTTTTCTGTTACCAAAAAAGAGTGCCTCGCAAATGTGTGGGCGTTAAACAAGCTTCACTCCAATTTGTACGGCCAAACTTTTGGTGTGGTAAAGGACCATCACGCACTCTGTTGGTCGGCTTCACTAAAAGATTCTTCTGGTTGCCTTGGACATCAGGCACTACGCCTTCGACCATATTATATTGACATGCCCAGCAGCTACTTGTGTGTACATAAAAGGTGTTTAATGAGAGTACTTTGTATTCACTAATGGGAGAGCATACGTCCATCACGTTCCACAATCAGGTGAACACACAGCAGGACTATTGATCAAGCCAACTACTTGATGGGATATTTTGGGTGTCAATCCGAAAAACTTACGTGCACTATCCGGTTATCTTGTAGATTGCTGGTGCCTATCAAGTACGTTTACCGTTAACCTACATTTGAAAAAGTAACGCAAAAAACTGTATTGAGTGCCTATTTCGATCTTCAATCTAATTACCTGCACAAACGAGTATTTATAGATTTTTACGCTTTAATACCTTCTAGGAATTCCCCTCCAAGCAAGGGCCGTGTTCGACGAAAAGGATTAATAGCACTTATCGAATGAATAAAATACTCTTGTCCCGTGTACAGATATAAATGCCAAACCGTATGTAACGTGCACACATGTAAACCGGCTATTGACTCAAGCCGAAAACGTTGTGCGTTGACCTACGACTCCAATAGCTCAATTCCGCAAAAATTTTTGCCCATCACTATAGCAATGTTGCCGAACAGGTTGTTGCCATGACCTCAGCAAGTACCCAAAGCAACACTGTCGCCTGTAGTATCGACCACCAGCTGGCGGTATTCGTGAATTAGTCGACAAAAACAAACCGAAAAAGTTATTAGCTAAACCAGAAGAGTCAGCCTTAATTCGTGTAACATTCCGGTTCTTTGTTATCGGCTTTATTGCCCGGCCTTTGAGGTCAAACGGATTGTTGAAGAAAGGGTGGGGAGCGGAAAAAAGAGGGTTTCGGTGGGTGGTCTGTTTGTTAGTGCGAAGAAGCCATAGACACTGAGAAATCAAACGCGCAAGCGAAAAATGTGCGGGGTCGCTAGATTTAAACCGCGATGACTTACTTGCGGATGGTATAGTAATTGTTACAATTTATTGGGATGGATTGAAAGTTACTCAGTAAGAAAGACGATTCTGTGCTAGACGACCACGAAGGCAAGGTTGACGGACAAATTTGTGGCCCTCACCATGACCCTTATCTGAAGGACTGCGTCTGAGCTGGTCGGAATAGCCTCTCCCACTGGAGCGAGGGACGCGCGCGGAGGTGAGCGGTCGCATGTGACTTTGGCTCCTGCAAATTTTCCTCTTGTGGCTAACTGATCACTCCAAACGCCCCGAATACTTGACTGGACCTATATGTGAGTGTTACCGACGCTTCCTGTGATACTTTTTCAATACTAAGACGTTTTTTTACGCAAGCCGCAGCCCTTTTAGGGCTGTCGGCTAGCAGTATCGCTGCTAGGCCTACCTCTCCCTAGCATGAGCGCTGGAACAGGGCGCGACGCAGCCGGCGTCGATGGTGCGCGTTCCTGGCGCGCGATCCACGAGAGCCTCTCAAGACAACGCCAGCATCCTTCGTCACCACCAAGCCATGCAGTGGCTCAGGAGCGCCAATCAAGAGCAGCACCGAAGCCCCCACCACTGCCGCGCAGTGATTACAAAATCATATTAAGAGTCCGTGGAGGTTTAAACTGTGCTGTGATACATCCATGCGTCCTCAGACAAATAATCCTCAAGGCGGCGGGTCTCCCAATCTCTGACCGCACCAGTTCTGACCAAATACGCGTCAACTCCATCAACCATACCGTTCTGATTAGCACACCAGACCTGGATCGTGCCGACCTCTACCATGGCATACGGCTCTTGAACTTCAACGGCACCCCTCATGAAGTCGCCACCCATGTCGCTGATCCCGTCGATACCTGCAGAGGAACCGTTCTCCTGCCTTCCGATTACTCGGAAGACGAAATCATCTCGACCCTCCGCCGATGCAACCCAAAGCTGACTATCGGAGGTGCACGACGCCTGGGCAGCACTGAAACCATTCTAATCATATTCCAAGGCAAAATCGTTCCTTACTACGTCCACTACGAAGGCTGTGCACTTCGATGCCGTCCCTTCAGGCAAAAGGTTGAAGCCTGCACACGGTGCCGTCAGATTGGTCATCGCCAAGACGTCTGCACCAACACCAGTGACACACTTTGTCCCAAATGTGGACTAAAAGATGCACCTATGGACCACGAGTGTGACCATGTTTGTGTTGTGTGCAATGGAAACCATGAAACAGGTTCATCGCTGTGTAGACAACGATTTAAGCCGCGCCCTACACGGTCCATGGAAAAGCAAGACCCACCCATCCACCGATCTCCTAGTCGCGAACAAACTCACGGTTCAAGCCAGCGGAAAAGTCGAAGCAAAAGCAAGGAACGCGGGCGGAAAAGTCGAAGCAAAAGCAAGGAACGCGGGCGACGCTCCAGTGCCAGCAAAAGTAAAGATCGCGGTCGTCGCTCCGATTCAACGACGCAAGACGACGCCTGGCCAGCCCTATCACCAAGCCCTGCTCTCACCAACTCTTCGGTCAACTCACACCAGGTAGGCTGGGCTAAGTCAGCCTCTTCTAGCTGCTCCTCAAATCACACCAGTAACAACGACTCCACCCTCTTTAAAGAAAATGCAACCCTAAAAGCTGAAATTCAAAGGCTTAAATTACAACTTGAGTCTTTTCACTTATCCGCTACTACCACTCAAATTGATTCTCGTCCTCCTTCCGCATCAACCACCCAAGCCCCTCCCTCTCATTCCGCCTCTTCCATGTGCCATTCATCAGCCCCACCTGAACCCTCTGCACAGTTGCCCATGGACACTAGCCCCTGTGCTCAACGCGAACCACTTCTCCCTCCCCCCAGCAAACGTAAAACTCCGAGCACTCCACGATCAGAAGAGTCCCTGGAGGAGACAGTTTTAAATTATAATGACAGAATAACCGCATTAGAAACTAAATTTCATAATATACTCACCGCAGTTGAAAAACTCAGTGCAGATTACGCAGCCAAACATGAAGCACTCGACAAATTTATGGACCTTGTGCAAGCTCATATCCAACAAACTACAAGTTGGATAGCTGAAGTTAGTGCCCATAATCCTAGCATAGCACCACTTTCCACCTCAGCACCAGCTTCGCTTAACAATGGCCAATAACCCGACTCGCTCCGAGCTTCAGGTTTGGCAATGGAACTGTAGGGGGTTCCGAAAAAAGAAAGCACATCTGCAACAGTTCCTTGCCTCCCGTTCTAATCTACCCGAAGTCATTGCCCTCCAAGAAACTCACGGGCCAGTCAGCTTCCCAGGATATAATGTCCACCAAACTAAAAAGCTGTCCCGGCCTGATACGGCAATTCTTACTCAAAAACACCTCACTGCAAATCACTCCCACTTCGACGGCGTCGATATAGAGCATGATTTTTTGGAGATTATCCCTCATAAGAATAACACATCTGCTCTTTACCTTCTGAATGTCTACAGCCGCCCTCGAGACAAACATCACCGCTTTGACTCCCTTTTTACTCAAGCCATTTCCGCTGCCAAAGACCATCCCCTTTTAATTCTTGGGGATTTCAATGCACCCAACCTGTTGTGGGGTCACACTGTTTCTACTCCTAAGGGCAGAGCCCTGTGGATACACATACAAGACCACAGACTCACGCTACATAATGACGTCGATGCACCAACCAGGCTAGGAAACAGCGTATCGAGAGATACCTCTCCCGATCTTACCCTTACACGCAGAATTCAGCACGTTACATGGAGCAACTTGCAAGTTAATCTCGGTAGTGATCACTACATCATTACTACTACAGTACATTTCAAGCACAAACCCTTCGCACCTAAGCCAATCAGTCACACCAATTGGGACAAATTTCGAGAGGCCCGCCAGATATCAGCTCCCAGAAACATCCAAGACATCTCAGAATGGGTGAAGCAACTTCACTCAGATGCTGGGGTGCATACTACAACTTTGCCCCCCGAAACCCCCCTCACCACGGTTGATGCCAAGCTTTTACATATGTGGGAAGCCAAACAGTCTCTCTTGAAAAGATGGAAAAAAGGACGGCACAACCGAAAGCTAAAACTCCGAATAGCCAAGCTTGACCTGCAGATCCAGGAGTACGCCACACAACTGGCCTGCCAGCAATGGGGCCAGGTGTGTGACAGCATGCAAGGAAACCTTGACAGCAAACGCACATGGCAACTACTGCGCCACCTCTTAGACCCTACCACATCACGCACACATCAAAACCAGAGCATAAAGAAACTTGTATATGCTCACAAAAACGATCTAAACGGACTCTTCGACGACCTCCGCGATAAACATCTGCCTCCTGCTCAGAAGTATAACACACCAAAGTACACTGGAAAGCCCAACGAGTTATTGAGCGCCGCTATCACGGAAGCAGAGGTTCGGCATGCTATGGCCACTCTGCGCACAACGTCAGCACCAGGCCCAGACCACATTACCAACAAAGTACTTCGCAATCTGGACGACAACTCCGTCACGGCAATCACAGATTATTTCAATCACTGCTTTGACACTGGCACCCTTCCAAGTTCCTGGAAGGATGCCAGGGTAATTTTCATTCCAAAGCAAAACAAACCAGTGAACACTTCCAATCTCAGGCCTATTTCACTAACCTCTTGTCTTGGTAAAACGCTTGAACACGTTATACTCAACCGTCTGAATAAATACATGGAAGACAACAATGTTTATCCACCAGAAATGGTGGGTTTTCGAAAATCTCTGTCATGTCAAGATGTCATGCTTCGACTGAAGCATGATATCATTACACCCAACAGCAGCCTAGATACGCAAGCAATCTTGAGTCTGGACATCCATGGAGCTTTCAACAACGTTGCTCATTCCGCCATCCTCCGCGAGCTTAATCTCATAGGGGTTGGCGCAAAGACATATAACTATATAGCTACTTTTTTAGCCAACCGTACCGCAACCATACACATAGGCGCAGATCAATCTCAGTCTTACGCTTTGGGAAGTTACGGCACGCCCCAAGGGTCTGTGCTGTCACCGTTTCTTTTTAATGTCTCTATGATGCCGTTGGCGCAAGCATTGAGATCTATCCCTGACCTCAAGTTTTCACTCTACGCCGACGACATCACTCTTTGGATGACTGGCGGCTCCGATGGAGAGATTCAAGACACCCTGCAAGCTGCGGCAAATACGGTTGTGGCACTTACAGGGTCTATGAATCTTTCATGTTCCCCACAGAAATCTCAGCTACTTCTCCTACCATCTCACAGAGGGGGCGTAAAACACATATCCAATATACAGGTAATTCTAGATGACGTACCAGTTACTCGAGTGGATAGGATCCGCGTGCTCGGTTTACACATTCAAAGCAATCGGCTCAACACATACACACTAAAGACACTTCACACCACCGTTGATCATACCTTGCGACTTTTGGGTCGGGTCAGTAATAAACATGGCGGACTAAAGGAGGCCGAACTCCTCCGCTTGGTCCAAGCCTTCGTTATCAGTAAAATAACTTTTACAACGCCTTACCTACACTTTCTTAAATCAGAATCCGACCAGATAGACATCCTTTACGCAAAGCGTATAAGTTCGCTTTAGGGGTGCCTATACGGACCTCCACTGAAAGGCTTATGCGTACTGGCACCTTCAACACCCTTGCTGAACTAGGAGAAGCCCATATTGCATCTCAGTATAACAGACTTTCTAACACCGTGACAGGCCGACACATTCTACAAACCCTTTCTGTCACTCCGGCATCCATCACTAAGGTCAAGTACACCATTCCACACCACATACACGAGAACCTATACATTCCACCACTTCCAAAAAACATGCACCCTGAGCACCAGAAACAGCGCAGGATGCAGCGCGCGAGGGCCCTCAAAAAACAATTCTCCTCCTCCAATGATGTGCTCTATGTTGACGCCGCCGATTACGGTAACAGGCATCATTATGCAATATCGGTAATCAACTCTCACGGCCAGGTCGCTGCGGCCGCCTCCGTTCTTGCTTCTTCTTCGGAGGAAGCGGAAGAGGCGGCCATAGCCCTGGCCCTGACAATACCTAGTTCATCCGTTATAATCAGTGACTCCAAAACAGCTATATATAATTTCGGAGCGGGCAGGGTTTCTAGGCCAGCCCTTTCCCTACTTTTGCATCATCCCCTTGATCGACTTGTAGCACTAATCTGGACTCCCGCGCATGCGGGCCTTGCCGGAAACGAGGCGGCTCATGCGAGTGCCCGAGGATTCACAGTCCGGGCACACGCATCCGATGTGTCGCAATTCGCTACGGATGAGGCGCCATTTACAGCGCGGGATCGCCTTATTTCATTCCACGATATTTGCACACACTACCGTTTAGAGCGATTAACCTTCCCGCCACTCACGCGCAAATCTTCACGCAGGTGCGAAATTCTGTGGCGACAGCTGCAGACTCGCACCTTTCTTTCGCCTTACCTCCTACACCGCATTCATCCATCCTGTTACCCTTCCCCCTCATGTAAATTTTGTGCCTCTTCCACAGCAGACTTGAACCACATCATGTGGCGCTGCCCTAAGCACCCTCTTCCCCCATTCCTGAAACGCCTAATTTCTAGTGAGGAGCAGTGGGAGGCTGCCTTGCGCAGCTCGAGGCCCGCTATCCAGGAGGCCATCCTGGAGTGGGCTGAGAGGGTAGAGGAGGACTACTTCAAGTAGTTCATCCCCACCACACCCTTTCCTGTTGCCCCCTTCCCTTTAACAAGGGATAAATAAAGTTGTTCATTCATTCATTCTCCCACTGCTCTAAAAAGGGATCCCGCATCATACCCATTGCCACCGGCACTATAATACGTTGCCAAATCTATATATTCATACGCGGCAACTGCCTGGAACCATGTGTGGAACTTGAGCACCTCTCCGTATTACACACAGAAGAGCGTCGAAGCGAAGCCCAGTGATTTTCAATGGTGAAAATGCTTAGCAAATTGTGTCTCGTGAGTAGGCTCGGAAAACAATCGTGATTATACACGGGGATTTGCCAGAGATTAGATAAATCCCACCATTCACCAATGGTTCACCAAACAAATTGTCAACCGATTCATGAAGTCAATGCTGATGATGGAGCGTCTTGAGGCCCGTAATATCAACGTCGAAGTCGCGACTAGTATAAAGGTTGGGCGAACAAATACTTGATCTGACTCGCGGACGAACATCGGACGGAGAGAGCGTTATGGACACTTTACGTATTCGGTACATACGAACGTGAGACCGTATGTACCGAATCCTCGCCGTTGCTTTCTATGTCCGAGCTTTCGACATTGGTCGCAAAGCTGCAGAGGGCATGTGCATTCAAAGAACACTTGTCTGATAACCGCGCCTCAGAAGCCTGTTGTGCGTACTGTGGAGGGGACCTACTCAAAGAAATTCCCCTCGTGGAAAAAGAGGGAAAGAAATAATAGAAGTAGAAATCAAATTCAACTTGTCTTTCCAAGAAGAACGCAAAAATCTCACTGCACAACCCACCGTATTCCAGTTTCGCCGATGTGACGCACCGGGCCGCCGCGCCACACCTTTACGCGCCGGTGTCCCAGTGTCACACTGAGTGGGACCACGGCCGCGCCATCAGCCCGCAGTTTTAAATGCGAAGCATTTCTTAGCGAACTTCGGCGACTTTGATCTATCTATCTATCTATCTATCTATCTATCTATCTATCTATCTATCTATCTATCTATCTATCTATCTATCTATCTATCTATCTAGCTATCTATCTATCTATGTATCTATTTATGTATGTATGTATGTATGTATGTATGTATGTATGTATGTATGTATGTATGTATGTATGTATGTATGTATGTATGTATGTATGTATGTATGTATCGATGATAGTTTTGCATCTGCAGAGAGTGAACAAAACGTTTATTTAATGAACTGTGCGAAAAAATCGGTGATTTGTGTTCTGGAAGCACTGCGTTAGTGTTTTGATCCGTGCAGTGGAGGCGAATGAGCGCATCGAGGCACATGCGACAGGAGCGCTATCTGGCAATTATCTTTGAAAATGAAGGATGGCGTGCGCGCCTGTCTCGGAGGCGATAAGGTGTTGAATGCAAAGCGACGGGTAGGTGGCACAATCATGTCGTCTTAGCAAAGCGTTGGAAACACTTGTCTTTTCGTGCATAGCGTTGCATTGTCAGCGCAGCGTGATAAACGCTATGGTCCTTAAAATTACGTATGCCTTCTACAGTATAAAGACGCACTAAAGAATTTTGTCGTGCTGTTATTGTGCCTCAAATATACATAATTAGTAATTTTCAATTGACAATCGCAGAAGTATGAACGCTAGAATTTGAGCAATATTGGTGGGCGCTGCGGAAGTGGTTGAATTTTGGCTGTTTTGACTATCATTTCGGCAGACGAACAGGCAGACCAAAAACTTTGCGTCGAAGTACCATAGAGTTATAAATAAATGGTTAAGAGAGGACACTTCCATAGACCGGGCCCTGCGGCTGATTTGGGTTCGCAGCGCACCAAACGTGTGTGTGTGGGGGGGGGGGGGGAGAGACTTCGCAGCTTCAGAGATGGCAGACCATAGAAAAGACTGTCTCGAAGCCCATTTTGTAATAGAAGCTTATGCAGCCTCCGAAACCATCTCTAAGTGCGTGCTCGTCTCTGAGGCCACAATTGTTTTTAACGCGCCGTTTGCATGCATCGAGGGACTTCGTGTAAGCTGCACCGCTAGAGCGACAAACACACGATGCCAATGATTGATTGATACGTGGGGTGGAACGTCCCAAAACCACCATATGAGTATGAGAGAGACGCCGTACTGGAGGGCTCCGGAAATTTCGACCACCTGGGGTTCTTTAACGTGCACCCAAATCTGAGCACATTAGCCTACAACATTTTTGCCTCCATCTGAAATGCAGCCGTCACAGCCGGGATTTGATCCGACGGCTTGCGGGCCCACGACGCCAATGTGTGACTATGCACACATTTTAATTAAAATATGAGAATCGTTGGAGGAGCGAAAACCTTTATTTTCAGGTGATATTCTTGATAACCGCATGCCCACTTAGTTATTGTTTGATAATAGCAGGCACGAAGAGAGGTTCATTGCACTGCGAGTCGCGAAAATACAGCTGCCCTATCATGGTTATAAATTACACACAAAAAATAAACATATAGGCAACAATATAACAACCGCAGTAGAGTAAAACTGCAATAAACACAGACAACCAACTATATAATACATATAGCGCCCAATGCAACACGGCAGTATAGTTAGTTGCCTCAGCATTTGATTCCGGCATGAACTGAAAAATCGAAAAAAAAAAGTTGGCTACGTTCGCTTTCCCGCCTTCGCACTAATTTTTTTCTACACATTTTACATCATTTTTTCGCGAATAGCAGTCACAAGCAGTGGCCGCAGCAAAAAGAAAGCAATTTTAGATGTCACGGAAGCCGTTGACGAGGCAGCAGTGTCTACTAAAAGCTGACGACCTAGCTTTAGCCAGCAAACATTTTTCTAGAGTCATCACTTCTCTGTTATTGCGCTCGTTAGAGCCTCCAGCAGTTTGCGAACGGCACAAGTTACGATACTGAGCATGGCTGCTCTTTTAACAAAATCTCACTCATGCAGTGAATTCGAATACATGTAGCGGCACAAAGAAAACCTAACAACGTGAGCGGCGACTCTATTTCTCGAGCCAAGAAAGAATTTTCTCGCAAACGTGCTGCGAAGCATTCCAAACAGTTTCTTTTCGTGCGAAGCAATCTACGTAAAAAGTACGCGGAGTGAAGAGCACAAAAAGGATCTCTGTGCCGAACAGCACAATGCCAGAAACGTTAGGTCAAGGCATCAATCACAAATGCACTACACACTTGATAAACTATTGATAACGTTCGTATCTATAGCAGCAGTCAAGCCGACAGGCAGATGAAACAAGCGAAGACCACGACGCACGCCGGGCTCATTATCGCACATATTTTATGGCATCTCCCTGCTGCTTCCCGTACTTCTTCATTGCCATAAATGCTCATGGACACGGAGCGTGACAACATTGCCGTCGCGTCGATGCCATGTGCACTTCTCTCGCGTATACGAATCATGATTGAGCACAGCCCGACGATATCGCAGCGTACAATCGCAGACGATAAAGACGGATTCAGGCCACTATCACATGCAGAAAAACACGTAGACGTATAAAGCACTAGGAAAGGTACTGTAGTAAATAACTAGCACGCGTGTTCACTTGAAGCGGAGCGTGATGTGTTGCCATCTAAGGCTGGGGTGAAGCTGCGTAGCTCAGCCACTTTTTGGCCCGAGTGACCACTTTTGTCACTTTTATGTTACTCTACGGAAGTACCCCAAGAAAACTTACCGTCTTTAAAAACATGACTTAATTTTAGGGGCGAAGCTTTTCAAAACGGCACTCGTTCGTCCCTCATCGTAGTGCGTAACATGTTTTACGCTTTGACCTGAAAGGTGGGGCCGGTGGGAGATTTCTCCTGTGCGTTGTTGAACAATAAAAAATTCGCAGCCTGCGCGTTAACTAAAAGCCGAATTCTCCTGTCTCTCATTTCCCATTATTAGCCATTGACATGTACATTGAGCACTATCTGACAAGAAAGGGCTGCTACGTTATACTCGCTGTGCGTAACCTCCTCGGTTTTAGAAAGGTTTAGCGAGCGTTGAGCCGCAGTGCCATGAATACAGTGAAGTAGTATATACCATGAACTCGAGGTGGTTAAAGATGGGAAGTAGACACGAAGCGAAAGCCGTAAGAAAGAGTGCGTGTGCCGCCTCTCGTTTTGTCCTTGGTATGTCCGCTCAATGGCGGTGCTTCTATAAGCGGAATATATGATGAAAAGATGCCATATGGTGGTACTTGGAGTGTTGACTAATGAAAGAACGGGCACAGAGGCTATTGCATGGACAAACACACGGATGGCTTCACGGATGGATGGACGCATGGACGGACGCAGAGGCGGATGCATGGAGGAACGCAGGGATGAGTGCACGAATGAACGTGCGGACGTACGAACAGACGCACACACGGACGGGCGGATGGACGCATGGATGGTCACACAGACGGACGCATGGACGGACGGAAGCAAGAAAGAATGGACGGACGGATGCTTCGCCCCACTCTCCATCATTCACCCCGTGGATATGCTGCCATTTTTTTTAGTGAACACTAATTCTGACCTCGTAATAGTTTGGACAGCTTGTGCTGTCCCTTCCTCCCAAATCCTGATAGGTTTTGCAATCGTTCGCCGGACGTGCACTCTTCTTTCAGTAATATGCTATATACTTGTTAACAAGTCATCCTAAACTTTTGAGCTGACATACTTGTTCCTTGTTCGGCGACTTTAACTTTCCGCTGATTTATTAGTCCACGCTGTCATTGCCCTGGCATGCATCAAATGATTTTCTTTATCCTCGATTGCAATCGCTTTCAGACTGCTATGAAGCCAACACGTGGTCCGAACATTTCAGATATTATCCTCACGACTTGTCCGGAAACAATACGTAATGTGGATTTCTTGGACGTACTCAGTGTACGTAAGCTACCCCAAGCAGATATAAACATCCCTCTTCATGTTACCGGTGTACATAAAAAAAATTCGGGATCATAATGACATGTAATCAGGAGAATAATTATCCCCTAGCGCTGTTATTCGAAAATACTTTCCTGCCATGTTTCCACAGAGAAGTGGCTGCTTTCGAAGCAAATTTTGTGTTCATTAGTTGAAAACATGTTCGACTGGTTAAAATTAGCAAGGATAAATCAAATCCACGGATCACTAAATATCTACGGAATATGCTGAATAAGAAAAAAAGCTGCTCTACAATAATGCTAAGTGCTCGAGAAATTCTTAAGCTTGGCCTTAATATAAAACCTGCATAAAAGCATGATGCACTGCTTTAAATAAGAAGTATTCTAATGATATACCCACACCACTGAAAAACAACCCAGCTAAATTTCACAAAGCCACAAAACACTCCAGCGAAAACCAAGACATCTCATTGCACAATTCTAACAACGTCCCTCTCCGAGCTAGCCAGTGGCCAAAATCATTTACTTCATTTTTCGCTTTTGTCTTCACGAAATAGAACACTATCAACATACCCTACGTAGATCTCTATTTTCAATTAATGGAACCAATGTATACATTCCATTAAAAGTCATAATTATGGTCATGAAGAATTTTAAGTTATCTTCTTCTCGTTGTGTAGATAGAATCAGTTCAAAGGTGCTCAAGAATACACTAGTCGTATGAGGCAAAATACTAACTCATATATTCCGGCAGTCGCTCAAAACTTGCATGATACCGTCATACTGGAAGTTGGCAAAAGTAATACCTGTAATAAAACATGTAGATCAATTCTCATGCGATAATTACTGTCCTATTTCGCTTACATTTATTTGTTGTAAAAAACTAGAACACATCATAGCCGTGCTTATTTACACGCATCTAGAATACCATAAATTTTCTTTTTCAAAAATCAGCAAGGTTTCCGACAGGACTTTTTCTGTGAGACTCCGTTTGAATTAACCAAGGACCTTCATGCAAATGTAGGCAACAATTACTAAACTGACTGCGTGTTCCTCGATTATTCAAAGGCTTTTGACCGGGTTGCACATATTCGCCCAATATGAAAATTGTCCGCCTCGGCTCCCGCACTCTATCGTGGCTTTGCATTTTCCTGTCTATTCATCAGAAATACACACCCGGGCAGCAATTTCTTTTCTTTTTCTAACTGACGTTTTTTGAGGTGCAGAAGATACCGCCCTTCACTTAAAATGCACCTCGACTTGAGATATTATGGAGTGTTTTCCTCGAGATTGTCAAGGAAGTGGTCGAGCTACCTTGAATCGTTCTTTGATTAAATTTTCTGCGCCAACATTGCGTTCATAGTGGAGTGCGTCTCGTTTTGTCGGCGTTCATTGATAAAATTAAGCTGCCACAACAGTGTCCTTTCGACAGCGACGGTACACATGTACGATGAAGCCGTCTTCAAACGTTTTGGCAGCAGCTACAGTGGCGCCGAGACAAGCGGGCGCGGTGTCAGGAGGACCGCTCGCTAGTGCCGTGATGGGTTCCGTGGAGGAGCCAGTGAGCTACCTACGTTCGGGTGTGCATAGTCGTTGTGCCAGTGCTCAAAATCTTGCCACGAATGCCAGTACTTTCAAGTGTTTCGATGATGCTCGCACACCACATCAGTTCAAACGTGGTGCGATCGCAAGCTTGACAAACAAGCGGAAAGAAAACGTAATAGCAAAAATTTAATGCACGACCTTCACCGTACTCCTGATTGGCTTCCTCTCCGATAAATTTTCGCTACGCTAACCGAAATATGCGGTGTGGCATGCCTTCGTTAGATGATCGTTTATATCAACGAGAATGTAATTTCTCTTGTGCTTTCTAGAAATTTTTCCTTTGATTTGATCAGATCAATATTCGTGACAGTTTAGGGAAAATAAAAGACTAAGTAATGGGTCCCAATCAGTGTGCTATTTCCCGCAACTACGTGCGAAACATAGCTTCGATATGCAATGGTTATGTAGCTCACAATACCAATTAACGACCAAGCCCAGCTTCAGGAAATCAAACAGAGGGTTGCGCACAATGAAACCTGCATGTAGGCGAAAATACACGCAGTGTCGTATGAAAATGCAAACAGATGTGATAGAAATACAGCAAGACCATTTTAAGATTGTTTCATTTTCCAGCTCGGCAATCGCACCTGTAATGAAGCAACGATTGAGATTTCAAAAAAAAGCATACAGTATATATACATTAGTGTTAGGAGCGTTGCCAGGGGGGAAAGCTGCAAGAACCCTCAGCCCAAAGTTTCCACAGTTTTTTTTTCGCATATGTACACGCCAAAATGCAAACACAGCGACGAACATGCATAAGGTATAGTTGAACCCCTACCCTCGAAAAATAATTGCTGGCTACAATACTGATTCGAGAAATTAAACAATGAACTCACATAACCTCTTCAGTTGCCCAAGTGCCTGAGCCAAAGTTGTGTTAATATCGTCAAGGTTGAGTAGTTCAAGCAAATACATGTCTGTTTTTTTAATGCGAGAATTATAATGAATATGTGCACGACGAAAAGTAAAGAAAAATTTGGCTTTGTTGGTGTCCTAGCGCGTTTTTGTAATATTACTTCTTATCTCTTTTGTGCTGGAGCCAGGCTGCCGACAGAAGAACAGGGATCAAAACTCTCCTGAAACGTGCCGTATTAGCAATACATTGCAAAGTTTTCACGACTGTATACACAAAGAGAAAATCTGCAGTTAATGCGTGCAGCTGCACTGCATTAGACACGCTATGGTGTCTACTCCCTAGATCCTATTTTTATTGTCCTATGAGTTGGAAGATTATATTGACTGTGTGTAGGCTGTATAAGCTTGGGTAATCAACACTTAGCAGTTACACTCCTGTGTTTGCCACAAAGTTCATCAGCCACATGTAGTAAAGGCCCATTTGCCGTTTGAAATTTCCGCTTTGTTCAGAAATCAATACCTAATCATCAATACCTAAATTTTTGTCCTTTCGTGATCCGACAGGATCGCAATAACTACTACTGCTCTTATACACTAGGAAAGCAGTTCTACTAAAATCAGACTTGTTCAATTATGAACAGCTGCACCACTCCCCTTCCACAGAAGTGAGATGGCGACGTTCCAACGTGCAGACATGCTAATGTTACGGCATTAGCGCACAAAACAGGGTTCTGACCAGAAGTATCCACGATGACTAATACTCTTATTATTTATTTATCATTTGTTAATCTGGTCTTTGTTAAATATGCAGAGAAAACTATTCTGCTCCTTAGTGAAACTTTCTCGAAGGTTGAGAGAACCTACGCGGTTTTCTTTAGGACAGAGCAGCGGCTAAAGTCAGAAGTGGCTTCAGTTCCACAATATTCACGGCCGACTAAACATTTCCTACGGATTAGGCCCCACCGAGGCTTTGCAATGTAGCACAAACACCACGAGTTGATATCTCCAAAGCCCTCCACTTCAGAGTCTCTCATTAATCACATTGGGCTGTAAACCCGAGCTATTAGCCTATTAAGTCGTACAATATTGATTGTTAGCCTAGTTGATGCTTGCTTAATGTGATTAAGTAGTACAAGCTTGTATTCCAGTGTACACGTGGAAGACCGCAGTTTTAGGCGAGTAATCACCGGCCAGATTTGTTCACCATCGACATCAATCTGACTACGCGCACTGCAGCGCAAATGCGTCTTCCATGCTCCAGCAATAAACCCGGTCCTGTACATTCTGCTGCCACGTTATACCTGCAAACTTTTCAATCTATTTGGCCCACCTAATTTTATCTTTCCTCCTCACGCGTTTGCTTTCTCTTCGAAGCCACATTTGTTACTCTGCCGCAATAAACGAACATAGTGCAAAATAACAAAAACACCGACCAAGGTGAAATACACAAAAGTTAAAAAGACGTTTCTTTTTAACTTTTGTGTATTTCACCTTGGTCGGTGTTTTTGTTAATTTGCACAATGTTTGTCCCCGACAAGACGGGAATCCGTCGGACTCTTGACTATACAATAGAGGAACAACCTAGAAAACTGAAGCGATTACTACCTACAATTCAGCAACGTACTACAGATGTATATTTATATTTATCCTCACTTTAGCATTTGACTGTCTTCAGTCTGTCGGCCATGTCTCCGCTCTGCACAATATGACGAACGTGTCGTCATTTGTGTGCGGAAGTTGAGACGCGCGTTGACCGGACGTTGAGACGAGAGCGAGGGGAAGAAAATTTATGGTGGCTTGCGAATTGAAACGACTGCCCGCTTGCATATATGTCCCCGTTACTGCGCATGGCGTCCGTCGTTTACGGATGTCCGTGAGACTTGTCTTGACTAGCACTTCCAAGTGACGCAGATTCACGTGACTTAGTGCTTTCCTCCAAAGCGGCCACCGAGGCGCCGGGGGTGGTGGCCACCGATTCCTTCATCACCTCCTCGGAAGGAAGTTTCGTGGCGTCGGATGAAGAAGCGACACCTGGGGGGGGGGGGCAAATTAAAAACATTTAGCTGCAGGACTGGCACGTCACTCTCTTTACACTGGTACTGTCTACCAACAAATGATCTGCCGCTCGTCTAAGCTGATCGACCGACCAGTCAATCAATTGGGCATTGATTGATTGATTGAATAATTGATTGATTGATTGATTGATTGGTGTGGGCTGGACAGTAATGACCTTTAACTTTTTGCTTACACTCTATAGTTGCACTGCTGCCGTTGAAAGGAGGACATGCGACATTATTTGTGGAAGGACTGACTTCGGTTTACATAAAGATAGTTATTTTGCTTTTTATTTGTAGGCGTACGTGGCAGCAGAAAGCACAAGACGGGGTTGATTGGCAGAATAAAGAAAGGGCGATTGTCATGCTGTGGGTGTAGTCACTAATAATGATGTAAGCGTGGGTGCGTGCATGCGCGTTTGTGTGTGTCTCTGTGTGTGTGCGTTTGTGTGCGTATGGGTCTGTGTGTGTGTTTGTGTGTTTGTCCTGTCAAATGGGAAAACTATTTTAGTGGGAGCTACTATGATCACATACTGATAAGCACTGAAAGTCCACATAGAAAAAAGTGCGTGTGCCGTGAACACTAAGCAAGCATATTTTGAAGTATTCGTCAATCGACTGTCCAATGAGCAATATCCGGTCTGTAATTAACACTCAACGTTCAGTTCGGCAACCACCGCAATGCACTAATATAACGTTAGAAAAATGCTAGGCACTAGAAAACTGCCATGGCGTCCGGCGTATAAACTTTCTCGTTTTCTAACCAATGCTTCGCCCAAAAGTAACGCTGCGGTCAGAGGATAAAATATTTAATTCCTGCCAGAGGTCTTCGACATGTTTCGTGGACAATAGAACATGGGCCTTGCAGATGTGACAAAAATTTTCATATTGACGTAAGTATACCTAGCACACGTGGTCCGGTAAACGACTCCTCGCCTGGAAAGGATTCTTCAAGAGCGAGCGCCAGCTCCGAGTCGGATAACATCCAGTCACTCTTGACGACGAGATTCCACTCGTTCCCGGCCTTTACCCGGTGAAGGAACTCGCTTGCCCTGTTACGATGGATGAAGAGAGAATCTTGTTTTCAAGGCCTCAGATACTTTGCGCTCGAGGGAAAGAACTTAGATTATCACGTGGGGGTCTCGTGGGGGTGCAGTAGTGATCTTACGACGATTGTCTAGAACCCAAGAGCTAAGAAAGGATAAAATGCTAAAGCGTGTACAAGCACTTTTTATAAAATCTTATTTTTTTCTTAATTTCTCTCAGCAACTCGTTACTGCCCTTTCTAGTGTTTAGTGGGCTTTAGGCGTCCGTATGACGCATGGAGCTATACAAGGCACACTGCTTACAGTGTTGCTTTTTTCAGCCATTCTTGTCTACACAGGCGCTGGTGGTCACTTGCCTCTTTTTGCGAAGCTTCTACGGTAAATTACAACCTAAGACCTAACGAGAGCTTCCCTTACAACCATAGCAGTCCCCATCAGAGAGAACTCGCCCTCAAGTGACGTTTACTCACTTCCAGGACTAACGCACTTGTCACGCGATTCGGATACATAGCGTTTACATAAAAACATTCGAGAAGCACAAACTGCTGGGCGAGCTCCTTATTTGTTTAAATGGCGATGCGCGAAACAGGTTAGCTCGAAAGGAAAAAAAAAACTGAACCATAAAGACTCGTGATTGTGTTGCTCGTTTGGCACCAAGGGTTTAGACGTCCTGGCCATCTTAATTAAATATTCTGGCCTCCTTGCTGTGCCAAGGGTCACATGTCAAATGGGAACGACGAACCTTTAGCTTTCGACACTCGTGACATTTTTTAGCCGAGAATAAGACCTTGCGATTCAAAATATAACCAGTTTGCGCAAATATCTTGCATAGAACTTTCACCAACACGTTGTGGTGTTGAGGGTAGAGCTTGCATTCTTAAGAGTTTGCAGAGGCGCCGCGTAGACCACCTAAGCGCGCCACGCGATTGTCTCCGCGATTAACAAGCAGTCTCACTCATGCATGGGGCAATGTTCTCAGAAGGCGGGGTCACTGGCCACGCGGCTCATGACGTCACTCTAGAGTAAACGCCCGCGCACTCGTCAATGAAGGCCTGTCTGCATCTGTCTTGAAAGTGGAATGCCGCGGACTTATATATAGAAGTCGTATCCCAGTATTGATTGTAGCCGTGGACGTATATATATAAGTCGTATCCCAGTATTGATTGTAGCCGCGGACTTATATGTAGAAGTCGCATCCCTGTATAGATTGTAGCCGTGGACTTATATGCAAAAGTCGTATACCAGTATATACTGTAGCCGTGGACTTATTCATAGAAGTCGCATTGCAGTATTGATTGTAGCCGAGACTCTCAGGCTGTCAACTGACACCAACAAGGCTTTTCAACTCGAACAGCTCAGGACTTAAATTGTTTTCAGATGCGAAGCTTATGATCGAGCTGCATCTGGTGTGCGGCGTGACCACCCTAACGGCGCATGCGCATCTCCTGCCCCTCCCCTTTCCTACGCTCCCCTTCTCTCGCCTTGCAACGCCAACGCATGGAGCGCCTGCTAGCGAGTTTCTTGAATGAAAAAAAAAATAAAGAAAGAACGATTACTCGTAATGCAGAGCCGTTCAATGGCCACCCCGCACATATAGACACTGGATTTTGACCTCCAAGGTAGTGCCGAAGGGAGATTTTTCCTGTGCGTTGTTGAACAATAACGATCCGCAGCGTGCGTCTTTACTTTAAACGCACAGCGGGTCTCTGCGTCCAAGCGAAGCCATTGGTCTCTCATTGTCTATTAGCAGCAATTTCCATTCTCCAATAGAAAACATGGTCCTTCACTGCGTGTTTTGTGCCTCCCCAGGTTCATCTCCTGCGCAACGCCGTGATGAGCACCAGCGTCAACGCTGTAGCCAGTGTAAGCATTAGCGCCCACTGCTTCGCATCTACGCATGATTCCCTTTAATAGGAGATGGTGTAGTTATTTTAGAAGTTGTTGCTGCGTGACTTGGTGCATTTCTGGGGTGGCAATCGTTCCGCATAAAATTGGGTGAGCACAAGAAGAAAAAAGTGGCAGAGCCCACGTACAGTGAGAATCGATGATACGCGAAGCACGAATAAGAAAACTTGATATGTCACTTTAAATTCAGCACAACGTTACGAAGTGGAGGTAAATGATGCCTTACATGAATTCCGTATCATGATTATCATGTTTGAATGTGTCGTTTACCTTCGTCGTCTATTCACGTCACGTGATACCAAATTTAGTATATGTGGAGCTAGCAAAACGACCGCTAGAACGCTATGAGTGTGGTATGTTGTCATGTTCTTGCATAATACGGTTGTCAGGGTTATCAGGTTTGCACCACTCATACATTTCGTCATTCATTGACGTCACGTAACACCTATTTGGTATATGTGGAGCTAGCTAAACGGCCATGAGCGCATCATGAAGGGCCCCAATATACGCCAATGTAGCGTTGACGTGCGCGCACGCTGGGCACAGCGACGCTACGATAGCAAAACGCGAGAACTCTCTAGTCTGATGCCAGGCGCGACTAGCATCCGTCGCCGCTGCCCGGCGGCAACCAGCGCGAATTTTGCACCGATGCGTTACCCAGACAACAATACGTCTTCCTCTTTTCGTGACGGAGGGACGCCGGACGCGCTGAAACGCGCATGCGTCAAAGCAACGCAGCGCGCGCCTACGAGTGTATGGCAGGACCGGTGCCTGGCGTGGCAACGCCGGCGTGACTCGACAAAATGAACGCCGGTGAGCAAGCGCAACGCGTCACGCCGAAACATATTGGCGCATTGACTGTGGCTTGCAGTCATGTTCTCACATGACACACATCTCATGATTATCATTTTTGCACGAGTAGCATACCTTTGTCATCCATTGAAGTGACATATTACCACATTTGGTATATGTGAAGCTAGCGAAACGACCGCGAGCGCATCATCAGTGTGGCATGTAGTCATGTTGTTACATAACACGCATGTCGGGATTATTCTGTTTGGTTGTGCCATTTACGTATGTTGTCCGTTCGCGTCACGTAATACCAAGTTTGGTACATGTGAAGCTAGCGAAACAGCCGCGAGCACATCATGAGCGTAGCATGCCATGTTCTTAGGTGACATGCATCTCATGTTTATCATGTTTGCACCAATATCAAACCTTCGTCGTCCATTCACGTCCCATAATACCAAATTTGGTAAAAGTGGAGCTAGCGAAACAGCCATCAGCGTATCATGAGCGCGGCATGTAGGCATGTTGTTAAAAGACGCGCATCTAATGATTATCATGTTTGTACCACTCACATACCTTCGTCAACCATTCCCGTGCCGTAATACCAAATTTGGTATATATGACGCTAGTGAAACAACCGCGAGTGCATCATGAGCGTCGCATGTAGTCATGTTGTTACATGACACGCATGTCGTGATTTTCATGTTAGGGTCCGTTGCTTGTGTTCGCCAGGCAATCATGGCATACCATACCAGTTTTGCAACATTCCATGTGAACGAAACCACCGCAAGCGCTGCATGACCATAAGTTGTAAATCATGACATTTATGACGTACATTTCATGGTTTTCATGTCATGACTACTCAAATATGTTCTTCATACAATGATGTTATGCCAAACCAAGTTTGGTATCGATACCATTATCGAAACGGCCAGGAGAGCTAAAAGTCGTAGGCGGCTAGATAGACACATACGCTCAAAGTCGCTGAAATTCGCTAAGAAATGCTGCGCATTTAAAACGAAGTAGATGGGAGCAGCGCAAGCTATCAACTGGCTTTATTAACTTGGTCACTGCGTATAGATGCGTTTTTCACACGTCCTAAGAAATAATTGAAGTGGACGATGGAGAAAGGAGCATTATATGCATGTCAGGATTACTGAAGGTCAACAACAACTGCGCAGAATATTGGTTTCTGCGCTATGAAGAGCAACAGCTGTGTCTTTTACACAATGCTCTACTCTCTCCTACTGATAATTTTTCGCATTTGATCAAACATTCTGTGGGTTTACCGGTGTCCCTATCGCGCTATAGACACGGGACCTCACCTTTCGAAGAGCCAGCCTATGAGGATCGGCAGCAGCAGGATCGTGACCCCCGAAGAGTAGGCCCCGTACAACCACTCAATGGTGAGCGTCACAGCGTCCTTGAAGATCACCCGCAGTCGGCGGATGATGTCGTACAACGAGCTGACGAAACCGGGCACCGCACGCATGAACCGCTCGTGCAGCGTGGCGCCTTCCTTCTCTTTGCCCTTATTTGCTGGACAGCTGCAGAACAAACCATTTGATGTTGAAGAATTATACTATAGGAAAAAAATAGGGTGGGGGCGATTCCCTCACCATCAAACTGCAAAATGCATCAGATTTAAGCGCAAAATTGCACGGCACAAAAAGAGAAGACTACATAAGTGCTCACTACCAAGTGGCTTTATTTAGAACAAAAAAAACTGGAGAATGTAAACCTAAGTACACCACAGACTCACTTGCACGCATTTCAAGTGAGATGTCAAAAGCTTCCAGAATGAACCAACACGCACAGCAAAGCCCTTAATTCTGTAAAATCCACACAACCACACTGTTAGACACCATCAAGGCTCCGGGACATCAAAATGCTATCAAGACATGCCATCGAGACGTCAACCTCAGAACACTATAAATCTTTTGACCCTGGTGTGCCGTGCTGAAAAAAGATTGCTTTTGTACAGCGAAGCCTCCTCAGTCTGCCCGGCGCCTTCGTAGTTGTATACTTGCACAGTCGAATCCACCTATAACAAAACTCAAGTGCCACTCAAGCCGAAGATGATCACGTTTCTTCGTTAAGAAGCTTTATGACCAAACGTAGCACATCTGACTCTCTTTGTCTTTGCCGGCCCACCGTGGTGGTCTAGTGACTAAGGAACTCGGCTGCTGACCCGCAGGTCATGGGATCGAATCCCGGCTGCGCACTTTCGATGGAGGCGAAAATGTTGTAGGCCCGTGTGCTCAGATTTGGGTGCACGGTAAAGAACCCCAGGTGGTCGTGATTTCCGGAGCCCTCCACTACGGCGTCTCTCATTACCATTTGGTGATTTTGGGACGTTATACCTGTGGAATCAAGCCTAACCTGCCGCCTTTGCGCGGGCTTTGCTGCCAATTTCTGTCGTTTTCATGTCCCGACATGATGACCCCCCTCCGCTGTCGGAGACGCGCTCGCGGCACCCCTGTGTAGTACTTCCTGCACGTGGCATGGATAAGCCCATTTGCTTTTCCGCCGCGCCTTTTGCAACGGGCTCTGTACTGCGTTTTTTGGTATTGTCGCAGACAACAAAGTGTTGCGGCCTTGAGTAGTACCGTGTTCTCGCCACGGCGACGGTTAACGCGTGCCCTGCGGCTCGCTAAGACCGGACCCACGCTAGTGGCCGTAATCCTTCGGGATGCACGTACACTACAAACCTCACACATCAATCTATGAATATTTGTGTTTGCCTCCATAGAGGAAGAAAAAGAGAGGAAACAGAAAGTCACCCCTCCATCCTTTGCAAGCCAACCCGTTTTGAAGCCAGCTGTGTCGGCCCAACACGGGACCTTTTCTATCACGATCACGCAAGCAGACACTTGCGAACACTTCAGATCGTGGCACCGGAAAAGCGCATGTTCAGCGCAGACTGGTCGGCCCACGCAGGAGGTTCAGAAACTAAACATCATCGAGAGTACGAAAACCTTCCCACACGCTGTGATGTTTTGATCATGCGTTGGGCGAACACGGTGGACTTCACATGGCTTCACTCGTGTGCCATGGCCACGGTGTAAGATACAAACACTTTGTATATTACATCATGTTGTTTTTTGGTTTTTAGCTAACTTAAAGGTGCAATTCATTCTTCTTCATTTTGCTGCAGAAAGCTTCTGTCTACGCAGCTCATTTCAAAAGATTTAAGCAAGAATTTTAGGCCACCCATCAGCTACGAAACCAAAACCTAAAGTGCCAGTTTTGTGTGCATCATAAGTTTGGTTTGACATGTAGCATTTCGTTGGCTATTCAGAATTTACATTGCGTGGCAACATGGCATAATGCTCTAAAGGTATTATATTATCAGCACATTATTTTCAATTATAACTGTTATAAAATTGTCACTACATGAACGCGTAAAGTGGCAAATAGGTCGCTCACGCTCAAAGACACATATGTGATCCTGTAAGCCATCAAGCTTGCTTTGTTTGACAATGTACGTCATTTAAATAATGCCAGCAGAAGATAATTTGATATTTTTATACAAATTGGGTTCGAGCCCGACCCACACATTGGAAAAGCGTCCCTCAAAAGTGATCAGCACAGCAACGCAAAAGGTCACCGTCATGTCACTGTTGCCGAAAAACAGACTCGAAAAAAATTAGTGGCCGCTAAAAAAAACGGCACACAGTAGTAAGGTACGCTATAAAACAGGCTACAAGTATTGAAAATTTTAGCCTTCCTGAGTAACACTGCGTCGTTTAAAAGCTCTTTTGTTGATTTTCTCGAAACTTGTACTTCTGAGATTTTCCCGTACGTGAACAGTCGTAAGTTTTTGCTAACTTACGACTTTTGCTTCTTTCATTAAATATCAGCACACTTAGCACAATAATAGGCGTGCAATACCGCAATAATAATTGTGACTGCCTGTTATACGAAGGTACCCCTTGCGCTACTGCATGCTTTTTTAGTCATTGAATTACTACGTTTTTAGTAATTACCAGATCTCATTTGTTTTGGTTCATTGCACAGGCCAAAGCATTTTATACGTGTCTCCAGAAAAAAACAAAAATTTGTGAACGAGTGGAACTTGTGTTAAGAGTGTTCGCGCAAGGCATACCCTTATCTTTATTTATGTTCCTGTCACTGCGTCTCTTGGAACAATAATCTGACGAGGTGAATGCTCTTTCTTTTCAGCGCTTGGCATGCATAACTTCAATTGTGTACGGTATTTTGTGCTCTAACAATGGACAAATTGAAATGAATTTTCGACTTGCAACGCCGCGGCGGAAGCATGCATGCATGGCATTTCAAATGTGAACGTTTTCAGTGCGGCCCCGCCGCGTTGGTCTAGTGGCTAGGGCGCTCGGCTGCCGACCCACAGGTC
Source organism: Rhipicephalus annulatus (assembly GCA_013436015.1). Classification (NCBI taxonomy): domain Eukaryota; kingdom Metazoa; phylum Arthropoda; class Arachnida; order Ixodida; family Ixodidae; genus Rhipicephalus; species Rhipicephalus annulatus. The sequence continues at coordinate 264,048 of WOVY01000065.1, read as the reverse complement.
GCGGGATCAAATCCCGGCTGCGGCGGCTGCATTTCCTATGGAGGCGGAAACGTTGTAGGCCCGTGTGCTCAGATTTGGGTGCACGTTAAAGAACCTCAAGTGGGCGAAATTTCCGGAGCCCTCCACTATGGCGTCTCTCATGGTCATATGGTGGTTTTGGGACGTTAAACCCCACATCAGTAAATGAATAAATAAATAAAGAAATAAATAAATAAATCATCGTTTTCAGCGCGCAAACGGTGTCTTCCGGCCACTCTGGTGCTTAAGCGTTTTGCTACGCTTATCAATTATGAATGCGCTATGAAAACGGTGTGCAGTTCAGGGATGAAAAAGCGCATCTAAGCAGCGCATGCAGCATAGGTGGTTCTATAGATCTTGATTAAATGAGGTGTAGTGCTTGCAGCACCATCTTTATGAAGAAAAACGAGTAAAAACAGATTCGCTCTCTGAATTTCTTGCCGACCGGTTGTGCCCCCGCGATCTCTGACGACAGCGCAGCTCTGGCCGACTGGGCTCGCCCTATAGCCATCTCCTAACGCTGCCAAGAGCTCTAGCCGAGTGGTGCCCCGTCCTCGGACTTTTACGACCGTGTCCATCTTTCCTATCTCCTATTTACCTACGTCATTTTCTGTCGTTCGCTGTCCCTGCACCTTGTTCTCTCCTTCCTCTCTCTATCTCTGTACCTTTAATCCCTCCTTACCCCCATCCCTCGTAAGCCACTGTTGAGGTGTCGCACTCTGATGCAGACAGTTACGGGGCACATGTTCCTCTTCTTTTCTCTTTAAGAATCACATATGACGAGTAAAAACATGGCATTTTCGTTTGGTATGTTGCACAAGCCAACAAGTGATGCCCTATTGATGAAACGAGCCGCATTATTACGCTTGCTGTATCTAATTCGCAAATGATTATGTGGCTTTATAGCCCTAGAACCTGCCTTTAAAGTATTTATTTCAATTATCAATAGCGCTAGCATGAAATCGCACTCTTGTTTCTCTTTCATGCATGTCGAATTGAGCACATGCCCCGGTTTTTTGAATATTCAGAATAAGTCTTCTAAAAAATGAAATGAAATGCATGGTTCGCTCAAGTTTAAAAGGTTATTCGATGCACATCATATCGGAGCACAAGTTTACCCCTAACATGGGCCAGGTAACTGTTAACTTAGTCAGTGAAAATTGAATGAGCGTCTTGAAAGAGCAGACGGCGTTTATACTGAGCGCCTGTCATCGTTGTGGCACCTGGTGGAGCAGATCTCAACTACACACTTAGTTCTATGTGGCCCCCGAGATCCGCTTCGGCAGTGCGACGAAATAACGAAGTTGATTTGCGGAATTTACCAGGGTCAAAGGAACGCCGACGCACGAGTACTGCTATCGGGGAACTAAGTCAAGGACAATTATTGCAGCAAAACTCACGCTGTGACTGCAAAGAATGCAGTGATCATGGCAACGCGGCGTGTTTTCCACCATCACTTACAGGTGGCGTGTCCGTTCATTATCCCTCATCACGGTTTGCCCCGCCGCGGTGGTCTAGTGGCTAAGGCACTCGGCTGCTGACCCGCAGGTCGCGGGTTCGAATCCCGGCTGCGGCGGCTGCATTTCCGATGGAGGCGGAAATGTTGTAGGCCCGTGTGCTCAGATTTGGGCGCACGTTAAAGAACCCCAGGTGGTCGAAATTTCCGGAGCCCTCCACTACGGCGTCTCTCATAATCATAGAGTGGTTTTGGGACGTTAAACCCCACATATCTATCAATCAATCATCTCATCACGTTCAGTGCGCAGAAAAGCACAAAAAACACAAGAACGTGTCCTCGTGTCGTGCACTTTCTTGTGTTTTGTGAACTTTTTGGTGGGCTGATTGTGCTGAGTATGTTCCCACTAGCCCAATTTGTCCGCTTTACTTCAGTTCACTATCATTTTCGTAGTTTCACAAATGATGCGATCGAGCAACGTTTCCAGTAACATTCACTTCGCGTGTGTTATACATCTGTACTTGAAGGTCGTCGGTGCATACCTCATGTTTGCGTTGAAAAACACTGCGAGGTACGAGAACCACCAGGGCCTGTCAGCCCTCTTCGCATAGCTGAGCGCCATCAGGAAGCGCTCCTGGAGGGTCGATTTCTGAAGCTTCTGGCAAACTGACAAGAAAGAACACCTATGTCAAGGTCTCTTCATATTCACCTTATGAATAAAACTATTACATAATTGCATTACTAACGAACAGCACCATCGTTCACTTGGTATTAAAATGGTAATTACACTAATTTTTGACAGCGAGTCTACTCTACCGTAAAAATTCATCGTGTTTATGCTGTGACGGTGTACTTGTAATAAAAGTATAAATAATAAAAGCATAACTAATAAAAGCAAAAACAGTCGTGGCCGGTTTCGCTTTCACATCAAGCGACCGCCCCCCCCCCTCCTCGCTCAATGAAATGACTGGCTACATTCGCCTCTGCCATTAGGAGTTCTTTATCGCCGCCCTAAGTTTCGCTTCCTGGGAAGTTCAGCCTCCTGCGAGCGGGAATCAAACCCGTGCCTTCGTGCCTCCTCGCGCAATGCCGTAGCAAGCAGGAGCAATTTTTCTTTAATCCTCCTTGTGCCGTAGCCGCTACGTTAGCGCAGTGGCTCCAACTGACATTTGTGCACGCTGGTGTGACATATAAAAAGCCCATTGCCATCAGCATCACTACGCCTAGTGCAGGGTAAACGCATCTTCCATAATTATCCACATAAAACGGTCTGAAACAGAACTTGATATTGAAGAACCCTCAAGTATAGGGTTTTTGGTGCGTGTGCTTCAGCAGGGTGCAGTAACCAGCAAGCTCAACATGAACGATGCTTCAGCAGGGTGCAGTAACCAGCAAGCTCAACACGAACGATGCAACACGTGACCTGGACTACTTTGACTGATGCCAGCCGCGAAGCGCTGAGCGCTTTTGCCGAGATAATACCTCGGTATGATTGATTAGTATGCCTGTTTCATAACTCTTTTCAGAGCTGTTTCATAACAAGCCGCGGAACGTTGGTGTTAAGCTTGCTGATGACTGTACATATGTCCAGCTCAAAGAAATTAGGAGAAAGACCCCAACTTTGGGGATATATCCCTTTAGGCCTGGCCGTCAACATACATCCCTGGAACTCAAAGCCGTTTTCTGTGTCATTCCGTAAGGTAAGACTAAAGAGCACCTTGTACTCGCGTCGTGACTTGAGCTGCAAATTCCTTCAATTGAAAATAAAACAATCGAACCAGCATAACCACAAACAATGCCGCGCTCACCCTCTGCCTTCTCGTTCGCTTGTTCGTCGGGGTAGTCGTCGTCTTCAACCGAGTCTTCGAACACCGGTGTAACGTCGTTGACGGCGGACCAAGTTAGCAGCTGCTTGAACTGGTCTAGTGGAGTGACGTTCTGGGGATCTCTTTCCTCGCTAGCCGCGCATACGGGCTCCGACACGATCGACCAGCACAAAACCAGAGCGAGAACAGCAAGGGGAACCATCGTGCTATCGTCAGCTGCCGTTTACGATGATGAGGATGATGCTGATTACCTCTTATGGATCGCGCTCACCCACAGAAGGGGATGGGCCAAGAACCGGGCGGCAGGATACTTAAATGACACTAAAATTAAAATGAAGCCAATCTGAAAAAGTAGTTAAAAAATAATACTACCAAAAAAAACAAAAATATTTGCTGAGCAAGCGGTCAAACCATCTCTTGTTTTTGATAGACATAACTACGAATTATAAACTAAATATCTGAAAAGGTTGGGGTTCACTAGCACGGTAATCTTTTAGTTTCATTGATGTAATCAAACACAATGGAGCATACATCCCTGTGGCAGTAACCAAATGAAGTTCCGCCAAGTGATAAAATTACTGGTAGATTTACTTGTATTCCTAGCTTTTGTAATGGGGCTACTAGAAATCTTTTTCTTTGATAAGAATAACGATGGCAGAATAAAAAGAAATGTTCAATTGTTTCAATTTCGTTGCACCAAATGCGTAACGGTGACGCCTTGAGTCGAGCTTTGTTAAGGTTTACGATTATTCTCGTTCTCATTCCGTCGTCAATGGGTCATATCCACTACTCTGGAAGATTCAACGCTCGGGGGACTTTGTGAACGTGAAATGTTAAATGAGCATATACGATAAGCATCATATGCGGAACTAATTCAAGAACACTGTACGCAGTCTGTGCTGTGCTGGCACTGGTTTGAAAAGTGTACTGAAGGATAACTTAAATAAGGAGGAGCAGATTTATTAGCTCGATAAGCAAACATCTTATGTCTATTCGGGATGTTTTCGCTCTCTTGTCTGAATGTAGAATTAAATTATTATTACACTCTTCCCTTTGTACAACTGCTTATCTGTTTCATCTCTAAATAATATTTCAAGTACTCGAAATTTCACATTAGGAATTGTATGCTAAATCTTCGATGCGAGTACGAGTCATATCCGCAAAGAAAATCACGATCATCATCATGAAACGCCATATGGAAAGGTTTTCTTGAACGAGAAGCCAACGCGACAACAAAACGGCATAAAAAAGACCACGTGTCTACTTAAGTGTGGCTGGTTGTGCGCCTGTTGTCAGGCCACTTCGTTTTAGAAACAAAAAAGTGAAACAGGGGTGACAAAGGTGACAATTTCTTTACCGGGCTCCATTGTAGGAGGCGCGATTGCACTGCTTGGATGCTGCGTGATTAACGGAGAGAGCGAGAGTGCTATACCGAGCACTCTCTAACCTGTGATAGTTACTCCAACATTTGTTTTACTACAAGTCATGCAACCATTACTCGTTGACCGAAAAAATTTCACCCTTCAAGGCTAGATGAAACAACGAACAGTCAACATTCCGTGAGTCAACTTATCTTCGCACTTATTGATCCTGGATGGCCGAACTAGGCAGCACATATTACCTTTTACCCTTTTCTCACATCCCTGTGTATGTTGTGGCATTAAAACAACTTTTTGTCACAGTGTCATCTAGCATTCTCATAACCAGCACACCAGCGTAACCGACTGAAAACAGCACATAACGGGACCATAATAAATTGCAACTTGCGTTGGGAGCAATTTCATGTCATAGGTGGCAGCAGTGCGGTGAGGTGCGTGTGAAGTCTGACAGTGCTGAAGACGAGAACGAAGACCAGATCCGGTTGACGTGTAGCACATCGGTGAGTGGACACATTTATTTCTCGCTCATTACGCTACGCGATCTTTGTCTGCGGTAAACTAATAGAATAATTATTTTGGTGGGCTTCAAGGAAGAAACGATATCAAGCTGCTGTGAAATTCACTCGCTTCTTATGCTTTGTTATGTCGGCTGTGCGTGTACGAGTGCGTGACTACGCTGATTGCAGCTGTATGTATCTATCAACTTTTGTTCGAGACCACCGATCGCGTACCCGTTTTCATAAAACTCAGCTAAGCAACATTATAATCGCCGAGAAAGTGGCTTCTGATCAACAGTGTCGAAGTGTTTTAGCCGGCAAGTGAGCATTCTGTTTCTTTAGCTTCCCGCTTGCCAAGTGTGGTGTAGAGGCACCGTTCATAAAGTGTATGTGTGCACTTCGTGCGTGCCTTGGAATATTAAGCAGTCGACAGTTGTCGCTCTGTAGCGGCGCGCGTTATCGGTCTTAGACAATCACGTGCGCACTGATGTCCATTATGTGTTTGAATATACGGCCGCTAGCAAGCTCAGTCATGGTTAGAGCTTCTGCGGGTTGACTCACTTCTATAGTGGTACTGTCGCGAGTCGTGCTGTCGTACGCCGCGTCTCGCGTCCAGTTGTCGGGTTCTTGCCATCGGACACCACACGCCGACACAACGCTAAGGTACAGGCAGATAGATAATTACACTCGCATAAAACCCGAGAAGTCCAGTGAGGCCCATTACTTGATGACCGAACCGCGGCAGCCGATTACCTTCACGACTAAAAAAATGTCCTACTCATTCACGCTGCAATGTTCTCCGGAAGCGGGAACTCGCTTTTCGGATTCCGTGCTGAACAGTTGTGTCATTCGCGATCTCGTGGCGCTAGCCTAGCCCTCGCCGATTGGCCAGCCGTTCTATAACTGCTGATGTGTAGCCCTCGCCGATCGATGACCCGTCCTCGGACTCCCAATCTTTGACTTTTCTCTCAAACTTCACTTGTAATCCCTCATTATCCCATTCCCTTGTGAGCTACTGCTGAGGTGTCGCAACCTGGTGTAGACAGCTGCGGGGCTCACTTTTATTTTCGATTTTCCTATTTAGTATCACCCCCGCCCTCTCCGAAAGCGCTTTCAACCATCCTAGCCTAGTGACGTAGGGTACAGCAGCCGTACGGCTAGTGACGTCCGCCTGGTGTGTGCAGCCAGCGTTGCGAGCTCGTGTGCATCCGCTTTTGTGGCGGGCTTCTAAAGTTGTACCCGACAAGAAAGTCAGCTGTTTAGAGCACCTTACAAGTGCTGTGCGCTTTCCGTGTCTTGTTTTTCATCATGTAGTCGTGATGACAATTTTTCGAAAATTATTCTGGTGGCACTAGCTACCACACGACTTCTAATACTACTGGATAACAAGAGTAAACTGGTGTGTTGATTAGACATTTGAAATAGTTTTACAAATTGGTGGTTGGTATAGAGCGCTGCTTGTGATGCGGTGTTGACGAATAAAAAAGTGAGGAAAATTTGTGTCAACATTAAGTTCAGGTTCGTGCGTTCAATGCACCGGGCAGTTTATTTGGCCATAAAAGCTGTACTTGCTTTCTACGGCACAAAACTCGGCTAGTTTGAAGCGATTCACATGAGACAGGAGTTATACGCTTAACTCTATCAAAAAAATTTCATATGACACAAATGACATGCATCCCATATTTCCGCATGTTCCTACAAAAACAGACATGATTCATTTGTGTTCACACGAGATTTCTAGGTATGCGGCATGCGATATGAAATGTTTTTATAAGAAATGAATTATACGCTGTTTTCTACGAAGGTTTCATATCCTCCACTTGGAACATATTTCGCAATCACTCATTTCCCGGGGGGTACTTTGTTTCGCCTCTCTTGCACGTAACTAGTAGGGAAACTCTGTACGCCATGTCTACTGTTATATGTATGTTATTACGACATCAGATCACGTACAACTATTGTTTCATACAGGAGAACCACGTGAAATGGGATACACCGTGCGTGCCATTGCAAAGTATTCACACAGGCCTTGGGAAAAGCCTGGCTTGAGTTTCCTTCTAAAGGGAGCGTTGAATCTGGAGAGGACGTTTTTAGGTGCCAAGTGACGGTCTTGTTTTTCCTCTAAGCACTTTCCATTGAGTACTTACATCCGTTTCTACGAACACTGGAAAAATTCTGAAAAATAAAGCAGGTATGAAAGCGATGCTTTCAGTGAAAATTAGGAATTTATTGGGTACTCACGATATCAGCGCTTAAAGGAACTATGACACAAAACTTTTTATCATGATCTGTGTCATGTGGGTTAATCCTCGCGCATTCACAAGTAACTTGGCGGAGCTTTAGCGCATTTGGTCGAGCGATTCATCATTGAATATTTTTACAAACAATCGAGTGGCCTGAGAGGAAGGCAACACTGACGCGCTCACAAACCGTGACGTAACACGAAGCTAGCTAATCGAGTGTCTGTATTCCGCTGAGCGATGTTGACTTCCTTCAGTTTGGCATTGAATTTTAACGATTTGCAGCAGCTTAAACTTGGGTACAACTCGGCGTCTGTGTTCCCTCCATCACATCACATGACGCGCACCATCATAACGTGGCAGCCACCAGCGCTGGGCGAGATTTATGGCCGATAACTGCTACGGGCTTGTTTTGGAAAAAAATAATTTTGTGGCTCCCTTTTTATATCTACATAGTCATAAGCGATTCTTAACTACTAGTTTTAGCTGAAAACCAGAAACAGTTTGGTGGCCGTGTCATGGCCACTTTACGTCCACTGGAGAGACCCAACTGACTGTAAGAATAAATAAAGATAACCAAGTGCATGAGTTTGCAGAGGCAGCTGACAGTTTTCATCTGAGCAGCGGAAATCGTTGTGACACCTGGCGGAGCTGGTCTCATCCGTGTGCCTTCTTCCGAGTGGTCTCTGAGATCTTATATATGACAGCGCGTGAAAGACATGGCTAACACAATGTATAAACCTAAGGAAAAAGATTGCCGACAAATGAATATCACTACGAGGTAACTAATTTTCCTGAGTGGAATGCCATAGTATGTGCGTCAAGACGTCAAACACTGGAATTAATCAGTCATTTAAATGTCCTGTTGTTGTTTTTCCAGGGCCTGTTTTGAAAGCACAGAAGAAACGATGTGCATATGCGAGACTGCGTTCGAAGTGTCCATTCTGGCTGCCGTCTGCCTCGTAAGTACACTGATTTATTACTTTACGAGTAAGCATTCACTCCTGCATATGAAACAGTTTGAACAAGCATTTACTTGCACCATCTTAACTTTTTATTCTCAATCTTTTTGTCATTTATGCCAATGCCCCTTAAGGTGCATTCCCGCGGGAGACAAATCACTGGGGAATAAAGGCGGAGCCTAGCAACGTCATCTCGCGGAGAGAAGTCCCCACAAATGTCCTCCACTCACACGGTCGAGGTGCACGCAGGTGGAGGTCAGTGTTACCAGACTACTCTGGTGGCTCGTACTGCCCTTTTCACCAGCTGTTCACAACAAAACCATCAGCGTGCCGCCGCTACCTGCCAGAGAAAATGCAACAGTATGACCATGTACCTTCCCGAAATTCCGATATATCCGCCACCACGGGGGGGGGGGGGGGATAGTTTGTCTAGTCACCCAAAAGTTCTCCGATGCACCGAAAAGTCGCGCTTACTGATATATGACGTCTTTGTCACGTGATCCGCAATCCTCATTGGTCACCCGTGTGAATAGCGCTTTAGTGAAGCCCATCTGAGTCCCTTCGGAGATATCAGTGCGATCTAAAAGAGAAGAGGAGAAAGAGAAGTGACGTAACAAAAAGGTCGCGGCACCGTGCTTCCGCAGAGGGCACTCTTGACGTCACAGCCATCGATGCTCAACTAGCCGTGCGCTGGCGTGCAGCGCCCTCACAATCCTACGAAAATACAACCAACTGCTCGTAGACTCGTGAAATAGGCTCTATTTATCTGAACATTCGCGTTTTCTTAGTAGAATTCCGATGCTTTTGTCATTTTTTGTTTCACTTTTTTTAGTGTTCCCCTAATTTAATGATATATTTAGTGAGATAACACTGCATGTTTATCTTATCTGTACGTCTTTCAGTATTGAAGCTAATGATCGGAACACTCATTTTCTTTCAGCTATACAACGGGCTTAATATTTTTGTATTACTCCAGAGCGAAACAAGTAAGTTGCGGGGGACACCCAATTTTCAACCATACACAATGTGTGTTATCATTAGTTATACCGCATGCGTTCAAACGCAAGATGGCGAAATTTTAGAGTAAATATACGAGCGAACTTTAGAGTAAATATACGAGCAATTCAACTTGATATTTTTCTAAATACGCGAACTTTTAGACTGGTGCAACTCTGGCGGATTAGTCAGAGGTGATGTAGAAAGCATCTTACTTTGTGAATGTCTAAATCATTCAGTTCCGGAATCAGAGATTCCTGTATTTGAGTTATTTAAATATTCTTCAGCTTATCCGCTGCTGTGGCATTTGTAATGCCCATCCATAGACTGTCACACCACGGAGCGTTTGCCAGCAGAACCCGCTCGAGGAGGGTCATACCTATATCAGACTGGCAGCTGTCGCATGCGTTTTCTTCTTTGTGTGTGCTAGTCTGAGTGCTTACGCGTTGACAGGAAAGCAACAGGGCGACTTCGCGTGTTTCCTGCATCACTGAGGGAACCGAGCTTTCCTCGAAACGATAAATCCGATTCATTTTTGCAAGACTCGAAATTATCCTGAAAATGAGTGGCAAGTCACGCTTTTAGCGATTTCCCACAACGTACATATCAGTTCGCGAGGTTTTCTGTAGCCACGTACTTTAAACAAATGTTATCGTCTGACCTTTCCAGTTCAAACTCACCATGTTTTGGTCGCCTATAGCATTCGCCAGCGATTTGTAGTGCACGAATACCATAACATTGTATGCGCAGAAACAGCCCGGGCTCACGAAGGCCTCTTGTATAACCGAGAAATATCAAATGTTCGATTGTTTAGCATAGGGCACTTATTCCTTTGTCAAAAAAAAAACGCTCTCATGAATCGTGCGAACGACGTTTCAGTCATTCTAGGAGACATTCGCTTCACGTAGAACCGCAGTTATTATTGCCATTTTTTCAGCTTCGCAATAAAACCTAAGCATCTGTAGTAGCTCAAACTTTAGTGAAACATTGCGTGGCATATCCGTGAAGTGAATGAGGATGAGTTGATGAAGCAGTGGGATCATTCGGAGGTACTGTAAATCACCCGTAACACTGACCCCTCTCGCATGTAAATGAGCTGCAAGCGGTGTACAGTTGTATACAATGTTTATCGATCATAACTGGCGTGTTGTGCTGAGTTCTGAATTTAGTTCAGGGTCTAGTCTGAAGTTTCGAAAGACAAAGTCCGTGCACGTTTTCCTGGTGGTTGTTGGTCGTTTCCAGTCGTACGAATCGCATCGTAGAGCATGTCGAGACGTCATCTACTGCACAAGCCAGTCGTTGTCAGTGATTATCATTATAGTCATCAGCGTCGTCAGCGACATCGTCATAGTCACAGCGTATAGTGGGAGCCTTGCACGGGTTGTGCCGTGATGGCAGAAAGAGATTGCGCGGTCTGGAACACGCTTGTTCTACGGCACACAACGGCAACGCTAGCGGACAAGCCTCGACCATGGGGAGCTTCGCCCCTAAAAACTGAGGCTCTACTTTATGCAGCGCATGACGTTACACGCGCCATAGAAGCGTGGATGTCTCCAGTGGTAGGCGGTGTTTATATACAGATAATTCTATAGTGCGTTAATGAAGTATTCTTAAAGGTAGCTAAAGTAACGCAAACAATGCCACATATGCCATAGCCATCTATAGCTTAAACATGCACAGTAAGGAGACAGGAAAGGGAACTAAAGCGGAGGGGGAGCTAGTTGAGTGTGAAGTGGAAAGAGAAAGGGAGGGCGGAGTATAAAATAAAACGCCATCTGATGTCACTGCTTCACGCCATGCACGCAAAGCATTACATTGTATATCCCACTATAGCAAGGCGTGGGAAAAGTAACGAGGGTGAGAAGAAAAGAAAGGTTAAAAGAAAGCAAACAGTATCATGGCTGTGTAGGCTGTCCCGCAGGCAAAACTAACTCATAGCATGGCCGTGTATAGCAGGGTGTGGGAAAGGAACTGAGAGGAGTGTGTAGAGGAGGAAGGGAGAAGGTAACAGCTTATAATAGTAAGGAGTAGCAAAAAGGAAAGTCTGAGGGCGAGAAGGAGAGAAAGAAGGAAGTGAGAGGGTAAACCAGCACAGCCATATATGGTGCCACGCAGCCATGTATGGTAAGAGAATAGGAAGGGTATGGTAAGGTATGTTACAAGTATGATAATGGTAACGGTACGGGAAAGCAAAGTGAGGGTGTGGAAGACGGGTATAGCGATAAGTCATTGAAGAGGAACGAGAACGAAGGGGAGTTTCGGGAGAAAGAGCAAGATGGAAAGGAGGAGATTATGAAAGAGGGCAAACATTTTCTCTGTTTTCGCCATACAGGCGTAGCAAACTGAACGGCGGTGAAGGCCATGGTGCGATCGTACGTAAGCACTATTTAATTATTTATGTACCCTAAATGCCCGTAGGCAACAGAGGGTACAAAACTATGAATACTACAGCGTAGCACGGGTTCAAAACAGACATAAGAGATGGTACAGAAATGTCTTCGTGGCAGCACTATCAATATACTATGAAGCTGCAAAAATGTGCAAATATTAAATATAGCTGTAATTCAAGCACCTCAGACATTTAAAAATGTTCGAAAACATAAGGCATTGCAACCAAAGTATGACTTAACACAGTTCTTTTAACAAACAGAGGTAAGCGAAAAAAGGATAAGATAGTGCAATACTACTTGACTTACAAAACAAAAGTATTGTCTTCTGAAAGGGGATAAATGTGCAAATATTAACAATAAAAGTAATCAGAACTCCTCAAATATATATTAATGCTTGAGCAATAAATACAAACGGCACTAAAATGCAACTAAGAACAAAAGTTACGAATTGCACTTTAATGTGCAATGAGTCGATGAAAAAAAGGGGGAGGAAAGGGCGGATTTCGACATGCAAAAATTTAAGCTTTAAAGTCACATTTCAGACTGTTTACGAATGTATTCAGATTAGTATTAACTGCAATGCCAACAGGAAGCTTATTCTAGGAACGGATGACTCGTAGTAGCGGGGAGTTAAAGAAAAGATTGGTATGAGTGAAGATCGGCTAGATTTTATGTTGATGATCAAGTCGTGACGATACACGATGAGCTTCTTTGGTATAAAAAGCAGCGCGTGATGAAAAATTGCGATAAATTTTATGAAAAAAAAGCGTGACAAGCCTACGCGTTTTCAGAGGAATGAGATCAATTGAAGATTTAATTTCTGCTATGCTTGATGTTTGCTGGTAGTTTTTGGTAATAAATCAAGCACATTTATTTCGTGGAGATTATAATTTATGAATAAGGTATGTCTGACTCAGGTTCCAGATTAGTGATGCATAATCGGTTTTTGAACGTACCAAAGTGTTGTAAGCAAGAAGTTTAGTGGTGGTGTTCGCTAAACTTAGGTTTCGCTGAACGAAGCCAAGTGTCCTGGATGCTTTGCTAACCATGGCGTCTCCATAAGTGTTTCATGCCAAATCAGATGACAAATGAACGTCCAAGTACTTCATAGATCTTTATGAGGTTATGGACGTGTTGTTTAATGTGTAGTGGGATAATACAGGGTGAGATTATCCCGAGAATTGAATGGCTTTGGTTTTTTTGACGTTAATTTTCATTTGCCAATCTTTACATCATTTACCGAGTTTGTCTAAGTCCACTTGTAAGAAGTGAGCATCCATAGCGCTAGTATTTTCTCTTTAATTTACGCAATCATCCGCACATAATCTTACTGCAGAACACAAATCATTGATAATATTATCAATATAAATTAAAAACAGGTTGGGTCCGAGCACAGAGCCCTGAGGGACACCAGATTTAACATTCATCAATGGGGAAGAGGGATTATTTACGAAAACTGATTGGTAGCGGCCAGTTAAAAATGGATTATCCACTTAATAATTATCCTATTTATGTTGAGGCATGTTAGCTTGTGTATTAGGCGCAAATAAGGAACCTTATCGAAGGCCTTCGCAAAATCAACAAATATAGCATCAACATCATGTAATGAATGAATAGAGTGGCGGAGGTCAGTGATCAATTCAAATAGTTGCACCTCGCATGATCGATCACGCAAAAATCCGTGTTGATTTATAAAAAAATTTGTGTTCTGTTAAGAACTTCATAACAGCTGATGAAATGATATATTACAGAATTTTACAGCACGCGCTTATTAATGAAATTGATGTGTAGTTAGACGTGTTGGATGGGTCACCTGACTTAAAAATGGGAATGACACGAGCCTGCTTCCAATCGCTTGGAACACATCCCGTGTCAATGAATTGTTGAAATCGGTCGGCGAGAATTTCACATATGACAGGTTTGGCTGGTTTGAGAAGTTTAGAGCATACGCCATCAGGACGTAGAGCAGAATTACTTGGCAGGTGGTCGATGGCGGATTCGACTACTTCAGAAGTAATAACAACATCATGCATGGTCGAATTTAAATGACAAATGTGAGTATTATTTGGCAGTGGACTCTCATCCGTGAAAATAGATGGAAAAAAAAACTCATTAAATTCTACAGCAACTTGAGGAGGAGAAACAGTATTCCCGGCTCTCACTAATGATACAGTTGGATTTGAGACGTATTTAGGATTAATCACTTTCCAAAATTTTTTTGTATTATTTCGTAGCATGTTAGAAATATTGTTGTTGAAAAATTTGTCCTTAGCTACTGATATTACAGTTTCGCAATGATGCGCATGTTCACGATAGCGTCTCCAATGATCCTCGGTGTTTGATAACTTCGCCTTTGGGTATAAACGTTTATTTTGTTAATGCAACGTTTCACATCCGTCGTGAACCATACGCTATGCGTCGATACCGCTATTCTGATTTTAGGTACGTACTTTTCTTTAAGTAATTGTAACTTGTCATGAATAAGAATCCAGTTCATGTCTGCATTGCGCATGCAGATTGAAGGAAGGCATAAGATTAGCCAGAAAGCTTGAAAGATCACCACTCCGCATGCATATCACCATTCGCTCGTACGTAATCAAAAATTGCCCTTTTTGCATTATCCCGTTTATTTATTTGCATATAAATTCACAGTGCAAAATATTGTGATCACTCATGCCTTCTTAGATGTTCACTGAGACACAGTGCGGCTCCGTGGTTAATACAAGATATAAAAAGGGAATTTCAACACATACAGTAAGAAACCATCTGGTGCAAATCAAATTATGACAGTACATCAAGAAAACTCTATCGTCAGGGAAATAATGCTGATCTTACAGCGATGGTCACAAGCTGCGTTCGTCCTGTTTATGTTGTTTCTACTGTGGTGTCTTGTCTCAAGCGCACTTAAAAAAAACACATAATAATGTCTTACCATCTTGCCCCCCCCCCCCTCCGGCATACGCTCTTTGAGTTCGTCGTTGGCGGAAAAGTAAATGACTGTTCCACACTTTTTACAGTTTTCACATTGGGCGCAACTGCACAGTCTTCTTTGTTTCTTCTGCTTTCAGGAGGAGTCGCCGAGTACGTCCTCTTTGCCTACCTTGGCGGCTCTGCGGCGATCGCTTTGGTGCTGCTGTTGGGTGCCATGAGCGTAAGAATTTTGCATTAACAGTGTACAGTACGTACGCGTGCTGTGTACACACTGCATTATGTACAGCCATCACTTTCTTACGCAAGGTAACGTGCGATCGCTTGGCAGCTAGCTACGTATCGCATATGTGGCACGGTGCTGTAACGAAATGTGTGCCACGCCGAGGCAGTGCATGGTTAGGGTGCTCGACTGCAGATCCGAAGGTCACAGGTTCGATTCTGGTCGTGACGGTCGCATTTGGATGAAGGTGGAATGGTAGAGGCCCACGTACTTTGTGATGCTGATGTACGTTAAGCAACACCAGATGATAGAAATTCATTGAGCCGCCCACTATGGCGGCCCTCATAATCATATGTTGCTTTGGGGACGGGAACCCCGATAACATTCTGGCTATTATTATTGCGATAGCACTTATATCTACAGTCTCGGCTGGTCTTCGCTGTCGCCGCCGCCGCCACCACCTTCCTGTCGGGCTCGTCTGCGCGCGCACTCATCTCGCCAGCCAACTTGAGGGTGAGGGGAGCGCTCATGGTTGCCGCACTATCCTGGCAATGATCAGCGCGCGCCCTGTGCCCCCCCCAGCAGGCGGGAGCTTCTTACCCCAGCGTTTTGTGGAGTTACGTGAGGTCGGTTCTAAATGAGTGGACTGCCAGCCTCACTTCGTTTATAGACGCCGTCACTACGCACGAGCCTCGTTGTGATCACCTACCACGGCCGCGCTGCAGGAAACTTGGTTACTTAGCAAGCGCATGTTTACTACAATTAATGTTGCTCCTATAACGATAGCCTTGCTTCGTAAAACATTCAAATGTGTTGCTATCGCATTCATCGCTTCGCCCTTTTGGCGAAACTGTGACGTTTTAATAATATGCGAAAGTAAAAGGAGGGGGTTGTCGTACCTTCTACCGCTCACACTTCCCTCTCGATAGCGTTTACCTTCGTTTTACGTCTTCTCTCAGATATTCGTTTTTGTTGCATGATTATTGTTTTCGTCAAGAATTCTTGTGGCCGCAACAGCATAAAGTAGCGGGGTATGTAATAAACAAAAGGAATGACGCCACTTTCTTTTTTTATTTCCATACTTCGCCACTGTTCTGCACTACATAGCAATGCGGTAGGAGGCTGTGGCCCCGCGGTCGCTTGTTTCCTCTTATAAAAGTGACTGCTGTGCGTTTTTCACAGCAAGAATATGTAGTATATTTGTTTGTAAAATGGAACTGTATTGTGAGTGACGTCGACGGAGCAGTGGCGCAAGCCCGCGAGCAACAGTTTCTCCTGAAACCTCCCGCCGAGTTGGCTTGCGATGCCAGACGAATTGGAACAACGCAGCGTTGCGGCATTAATGTGATGATTGCAAGAGCGCGTTTGCCGGGGCGATCACCGCTTTCGGCGGGAATTTCTTCAGCAGCGCGTTGGCTTTGGCTGCGACTTCTGTGACCGCGCTTGGTTCGAGAACAATCACTGTGATTAAAGCATTGCTAAATGCTTTTAACCGCTCATTACACTCCTCCATGACCACGATCATGCCAGACACAATGTGCGGCATGTGAAATAAACAGTGGTAAACCTAAGCCAAACGTGGGTAAAACCCTATTAAGAAGCACGAACACGTAACTAATAATAATTAAAGGCATCAATGCAGCATCAGGTTGATTCTGCTGCTAAACACCGGGACCAGACGTTTCAGCCTTGGGAAAGGAGAGTTGGTATTGACGATTTGTACGGAGTGCTTGGGCGGTGACTTTTTGTGGTTTTCTTCTCGTTTCTTTGAGTTTCCTTAATTGTTATTGTATTTTCTTTTTATTTGGTGGGGCTGCTGTGTCATCTCGTGATTGCTGAGAGAGCATGAAGGGAGGCGGCGCAGCTGGCACCATGTCAGGGGACCGGACATTGGTCACTGCGTTTATGAGACATCAGAGGTTTAGCCTTAATAAATATTTTTTTCCACTACACGTGACAAGCCGCGCAAAATTTTATTGTGGTTTTGCAGCTGTGCATGGTCCTGCAGAGAAAATGTTTTCATCGCGGGAGCGCGGCTCAGCGCCTTTAGGAATGTAGAGGGGGCATTGAAGATGATGGTAAGAAGAGAAGACAAAAAGAGCGAAAGGCATGCCATGATAGAGTTTTGTTAGAACATGATAGGCTTACTGTGGAGCTTGCATGTCAGTGTCCGCCTATTGCTAACGTTTTCCAGCCCTAAATAGACGTCCCGAAGCTGTTGGTGCTGTCGAGAGGACAAGAAGCTCGGGAGAGCGCAGATGTGTGCCCTATACGGCGAACTCCTACGTTGGCTCGTCTGCCTACCTCTCCAAAGGCCCTTCTTAGGCCTGATGAGTGAAAACGCAAAGAGCGCGCGCATCTGCTAGCAGAGAAGCAGAAGAGTGCGAGCGTCTGTCGGCTCTTTAGGAGCCTGACATTTATCGCATTGACTGCGGCGACGTCTACGAAAAATGATGAAACTACGCTCGTGAAAAGATTCAGTACGGGACGTTCGACTAGTGGTTGACAAACTGGGCTTCGGATATACGAGTGTAAACAAGCATAACTAAGTAAACAGGCTTTTGCTTGCATATCCGGGCCTAGCTTAGCCGAGCTTAGCCGCAGCTATTTTTTTTGTTCACGAAGCCATGCGTACCAGAGGCGTATAACACGCAGGGTGCGTCCGCTGCTTAGTCACACTAGCTGCATGGGTGCCTATCTTCAAAAAATTCAGAAGTGAGGACATTGACCTCAATTTACGCCTGGCGATAGTTGCCGTGAATCTTCTCACGAGAATTCTTACGACCAAGCTTAGTTTGAATTCCGTTACGACATGTTGAAGTATTTGCGTTACGTTAATTTTCGTATTTGTTGACAGGGCAACAAGAAAATGGTTGACACCTTCGTGTGTTTCGCGAAGGTACGACTGGTGCTGTACTGCGTCTTGGCTGGTTTCCTGGCTTACGAGGCAAGTTCATTTTACGCATTGCATATAGATAATTTTAAGGATGATAGTCTTTCTTGGAGAGCTTAGACGCAAAACTTTTGGTCTGTCTGTTTGTTTTTCCGCTCTTAACAGTACCTTTACGGCACCAAACGATACCCTAAACGGCCGACCCGATCACAGCACCCACCAATATTGCTCAAGATTCAGCGTTCATTCTCGTGCAATTTTCAATTAAAAAGCAATCATTGCGTTATCCAAGGCACCATAACAACACATCAATATTCTGTAGGCGTCACTTTTTGCTAGAAAAGGCATACATAAGTAATTCTAAGGAACGTATCATTTATCACGCTGCTTGACAATGCAACGCTTGCACAAAAAAGGCAAGTGTTTCCAACGCTTTGCTAAGACGACACGGTGGTGGCACCTACCCGTCGCCTTGCGTTCTACAGCTTATCACCTCCGAGACGGATGCGCACGCCACACGCTTCGTTTTCTAAGATAACTGCCAGATAGCGCTCATGTCTCACGTTTAACGTGACTTGATGAGCTCGTTCGCCTCCGCTGCGCGCTCGAGGCACTCTAACGCCGCGCCTCTAGAATACCATTAACCGATTTTCTTGCACAGAATATCAAATGAACGTTTTGTTCACTCTCTCCAGACGCAAGACTATCGTCTTTCGACGACATTTGCAGTGTACCGTGTAGATATGGGGCCAATTTTTTAATCGTTCTTCTATAAAGTGACGTTGTTTACCATATAGAAGGTACCCTGTTGGGCTTTGTGAAAAAACGTGAGACCATCCTCATGGGAGGGTCACTATTGCTATCGGTACCGACAGTATTGTCCGTAGTTCCAATACGCATATCGTGCATGAAAATGAGAACTTAGAAATTAGTATTGGTTTATAAACAGCATTTTCACATACTTGGAACGCTTCAGTGGAGAGAATGAGTTTTAGCGGCAAGGTAAACTGCTTATTCTAAGTGTGTGAGCTGGTAAGCTCACTGTACTTCTTTCGTTTCAGATTTTCGGCTCGAAGAACGGCTCCAAGAGCGCCAAAGTAAGTAAAATAATGATCATCTGGGGGAGACTCGCATGACTGTGTGTGATCATTCGGCAGCACAACACTAGCCGTGACTGAGTCAAACAAACAAGAAGAAGAGCACGTTGGTTTGTAGATGTCTATAAAAACTGATCATACGATCAACTCCTGGTGTACACCATTAGGAAGCAGCACTCATCCGCTTCCTTATGGCGCACTCATGCGCAACCAGAGCAATTAAAAAAGAGACTGCCGTAAGTCTCCTCATGTAATAACGTTCCATGCTTCAATTTGTCAATACCAGTCATTAAGTTAGCAAAGTTTTTAGTATTTTTAAGCACGGTAAGAAGGTCTAAGTTTGCGTGGTGCTTCGTGCATCTCTCGGAGACTGTTCGAAGCTATAGAACCAAACCTTCCTTCACAATCAATTGTTGTGTTATCTCCCCTGTCTTGCAAGCGGTCGCAGAAAGAAAAGCTTGTGCGAGACATTACTCTACAGTGCAGTCAGAGCAGGCGAATAATAGCGTCGTAATCAAATCTAAGGTACTACGCTTTCTCAAGAGATTGAAACTCGCATATCGATTTTGCATACCTAGCACGCAAGTGCTTGCTATTGCAATAGAATCACACGTGTGCTGTGTCTACCTGTTGATAAAGGTGTTTGCGTGAAGGTCGAATGATAAAATCAAAATGCTCTGACACGTCTTGGCAGCGAAATTGGCAACCTCCACTTCGCGCTAAGCCATCCACTTCGCTACGACTACACTTTTTTTTCTATCTTTAGGGCCGTGGTTTCGTCCATCAAGGCATATTTATTCCGGTGAGACTATTTATTTATTTATTCACTTTTTTATTTATTTATTTAATATCTGTCATTTTGAGTGCCTGCCACATGTTTTCTTTGCTGTGCCCAGTTTTATACTCGCTAAGCATCGCCACAAGTATGTGCCAGCTCGCCCACTACAACACTTTACTTGAGCTGTGAATGCATATCATTATTGCAGAAAAAAAAGCAACTTGCATATATTTTTCCGCGACAACATTAAAGTGCTCCTTTCGCAGATATTCCGGTGTCGGTGTGGGCGTCGTTGATTGTGAGCGAAACATTACAGTCTTGCCCGTGACCGAAAAGTCGAAAGAGAGGCAATAAGAGAAAAATATTACCTGTGGTTTTACGTTCCAAAATCACCACATGAAAAAAAAAACACTGTGATCCCTGCGTGATACAAATCGGTATAACGCCGTATTAAAACGTGTTCTACAGCTTGTACGATGTTCGTTGCTGCTAAAGCTCCGTTTAACGTAGATGACAAGGAAATCAACAGTGCCCACAAATTAGAGCCGCAACTACAACTACAAAACTAGAGCCGCAACTAAATATATACGGGAAGACCCTGCCGCATTGTAACAGCCTGAGCATTGTAAACACAAACTGACATGTGGATGCGCCAAATCTAACTGTCCGGGCTACCTTCTTGATCCCCATCTTCGTGGGTTATTTCTTATTTAAGGACGGCTTAGTGCTCTCCCATAGTTGAGTAACAAGTACTCGGAATCGTTAAACATTTTTAACACCCCCCCCCCCCCCCGTCTTTATGCTCTTCAGTATCTTCTAGCCCGGCTTCCAGCGATGATGGCCAAAGACAAGGAAAAACCAGTATTCAAGGTAAGCGTGGAGGGTCTGGCTATTCTATGTAACTTTATTGCAAGTCCTCTGACGAGCCATGCGGAGCTGTTATTTTTGGTTAACACGTTCTCAATTCTCTTTATTACAAATTAAGATTTTTTTACGACGTTCAACAAGCGTGCCTCTAAAGCTTCTCTGAATACTCTCAAAGAGTGGCGAAAACGCTGGTTCCATACTGCAATAGCTGCATGGGGAAAAGAGTTCCGTGCAAGCGTTGGAGAGATGGTTTTCGATTAAAGGTAACACCCTGTTCAAATCTGTCGAAGGGCTCTCGTCGCAACCCACAAATGAAGGCGTGACCTCGTAGACGGATGAGTGCCGTTAGAATATCTTCGGAAGTGTCTACACATCGTTGGCTTACAAACCGTGATGGAACGCGTCGTTTCTGTGTATAAGAGCGGAGCTTCTTTTGCGCTCGATCTTACAACAGATTTGCGTCTGTGTGTCACGCTCCGCTTGCCGGATACATATATAGCGCTTGTGTGACCGCCTCACTCGTGTACGTAGCGTGATTTCAATGTGGCGTTGGCCGGAGGGGGGCGCCAGAGAGGCTGCAGCCAATGCGAGGCCATACTGGACGCGAAGAGGAGAGGTGAGGTTCTGGTTCACAATAGACAAAGCGGATACAAGAGAGTTATAGTATACCGGGCTTATCGTGATACCGGGCGTACCGTGATACCGGAATCGAAGTGCGCATGCGCAGATACGTACGTTACGCGTACCGCTTACCGTACGCGCGGTATTTTTCAGATTTAAGGTAGCTTAGGTGCACGTAGTGTACGTAAACATGGCGGCGCTCTCGGACGCCCGCTTCGAAATGATTTTGGCGTACTTGTTGTAAGATTCACCTTGTTCGCAGCAAACGACTGTTCAAAGTGGCTTCGCTCACCTTCAGTTAGCTTCGATGACTGCGTATTACGGATAAGTTGACGTAGTTTTTGAGATAGCTTACCATTTCGAACGCACCTAGGCCTAACTACAAGATCAATCTAAAACGAATCGGCAACGTAGATGTTTTCGCGTTTTATACGTGGTTGATATTTATTTACTTTTATTATCACAAAATAAATGTATAACAATGCTTCGCGCGGTGGCATAGGCAAACATTCTCGTTTTATTTT
The DNA here is from genome assembly GCA_013436015.1 of Rhipicephalus annulatus. NCBI lineage: Eukaryota > Metazoa > Arthropoda > Arachnida > Ixodida > Ixodidae > Rhipicephalus > Rhipicephalus annulatus. The sequence continues at coordinate 242,353 of WOVY01000065.1, read as the reverse complement.
CATTCTCACTGTTTAACTTATTAACCATCTAATAGGTGGCGCCACCATCCCACTTGAAGGCACGTAAACCACTTAAGTGCTATTTCGCTAAACTATAAGACGCTGCCTACGAAGAACGTTTGCTGCACGGTAGCGTCATTCCCTTAACCTACGCTATCACGCTAACGCTAAACTATAACTGTCCAACATCCGATAAGGGCCTGCTGCCTGTACACGCGCTACGCGCACAGTCACACCGCACGTTGCGGGGCACCTGCCACACGCTACATGTTTCATCTACAGGGGACCTTACCGCACGCAAGCGGAAGGTGAAGGAGCGTTACGTCGACGCTCTTTCGCCCTCCGCTTGCTCGAGGCGGTAACGACGTATTACACGGACGTAGAGTGAACTTACGCATAGCCCTTGTTCTACGCAGCCGGACGCAACTACGTACCTGGTAGCCGTCATAATTGGTATCCTTGCTGACGTAAGTACACACGTGATGGCTACGGCGGCCAGCGAAATTTAATAGAAAAAGTGTTTTTCGCAGTTCCACAATCACTTCTAAGTGATTTATGCATCTTACACGTTATAGACCGTTCTGATCAGTTTCTCGATATCCTATGGTTCTATATTGTAACCAGCAATTGAACTTTGACGCCGCTTACATTTCGCATCTCATTTAGTGTGATCATAACCTTCTTCGATCACAACCGCATTCCAATAACTAATAATTGAGGTAAAAAACCCCATCAGTATACCATGTGGCACTTAGTGTCAGTATCTACCTAATAAGCGCTCAGTCTTAAGAATAGTTCAAGGCTCATTGCTGAAGTCACCAAGTATAATCGTGATAGGACGTTATCAGCACTGTAACATCACCCCAATAAAACGTAATGTAGTTATCTCTCTGGTTAGATATAAGACTTCTCATTTTAATAGAATAACACGATTACGCGGTCCCTCGTGTATATCTTCGCGCTTACGACTTGATGGTGATAGCCGCCTTCCTTTTTTTTGATAACAATTCTTACTTCTTTTGTTGTCACTTTCAACACGTACAAAAACACCGATAGAACATTTCAAGTTAAATAGCCCGGCTGGCTTGAGTTGGGAGCAATGGTCAGACATACTAAATTAGCAAATGATACCAACAGTGAAAAACGGTACATGCCCATTTACAAATATAAAAAAAGCATATGGGCATTTTTTAAACTATACCACTTTTATTAACTTGCTAAGTGCTTCATGGCCGAAGGAAAGCTGTGGGCTGCATTCCTATTGATGTTTGCTTCTCAGCCAATTGTGTTGATTCTCCTATCCCCTCCCCCTCTTCGAAAGCCTTCCGCAACAAGCGGGGCCTGCCAAACAGTGGCTGTGGTACTTGGTTGTTGAACCGAAGGTCATGGGTTCGATCCCGGCTGTGGCGGTCGCATTTCAATGAAGGCGAAATGGTGGAGGCCCGTGCAATGTCATTGCACGTGCACGAACTCCAGATAGTCGAATATCCGGAGCCCTCGTCTACGGCGTCTCTGATAATCATATTCTTGCTTTGGGATGTAAAACACCAGATGTAAAAAAAAAGTGAACATAGTGCTGTGTCGCCTCTGGGATTGGAATCATTTCTAGCATTGTGCACTTGCAGCTCCTCCGGGATACACCCACTTTAGCTCAAGTGACTATACGTAATGTCATGACACTGATTTCACGGTGTAATCATGATGACATGAAATTGGAAATTTCTAATGTCATGATGCCGTCACAGTGTCACGTGACCACATTGTGATGAAACGGCACGACACTCGTGTTGACCCAGGTGTTCACTTATAGCGTATGTTGTCGCATGCAAGAGCTTTGCCTTAATCTAAAAAGAAACACTCACGGGGTCCATTATGCACTCGCCCAGGGCAATTCAAAGGGAAAAACATGCTTCTTGGTGTTCTTCTCAGTCAATGCATCAATCTTTTTGTCCCCTTCTACGAAAGCTTTCTGTACCTAATGTGGTTTTGCATGCATTGCCTTCAGGATCAGTGGCATTGCAAGGTTTCTGCATCTCACCTATTGTGCATGACCTCCGTGATCGGCCCACCCGTGACGGAACGACAATTTCATATGATGTCATATTAGATGCCGTATTAAGACGAAGTCGATGTATTGACTTTCCTGTACCCATCTACAATCACTTTATGCACCTTACGTGCTTTTGCAGTGCCTACAGGATTAGTGGCAATGTAAGCTTTATGCACATCAGCTGTTTTTGAATGGCCTCCGTGATCAGTTTTCTTGTGACCGAGTCACCGAGTGACACTGCCTTGTGACGTTCCATTACATGACGTATTAAGACACTGTGATTCCGTCACAAGTTAGGTTGATCTCTGACGTTATATGATGACAGCACATGTCCACGACAGGACGTAATTTTTCTCGCTTCATTCGTGTTGGAGTAGACGCAGCGAGATACTGACGCCACCAACGGTCAGTTTTATGAGGCATCCAAGATTTTTTCCCTAATAATTTTCCCTCGTTTCACGCAGGGGTTCGTCATCTACCGCGTGCAGGTGTTCTCCGACAAGCTGGGACCACCATCGTAGGCACCTGCTCTCCTCCCGAGCTAGGCGACGCGTGACTACACAGCTCAACACTGCTCACGCTTTCGTGGGCGTACTTCGCTACATCGCGCACTTCACTACAAAATTAAATATTCGATTATTTTAATGACTTGCTTAGGTAAAAACGTACTGTGTAACTTAAGTGCGTCTATCTATCTATCTATCTATCTTATCTATCTATCTATCTATCTATCTATCTAATCTGCCTACGACATTTAGCTCTCCTGGCCGTTTCGATGATGGTATCGATACCAAACTTGGTATGGCATAACATGATTGCATGAAGAACATATTTGACTAGTCATAGCATGAAAATAATGACTTGTGTGTCACGAACGTCATGATTTACATTTAATGATCCCGGAGCTCTTGCGGTGGTTTCATTCACATGCCATGTTGCAAAACTAGCATGGTATGGCATGATTGCATGCGAAGACAAGTGACAGACCTTAACATGAGAATCATCACATGCGTGTCGTGTAGCAACATCACTATATGCCACGCTCATGATGCGCCCGTGGCCGTTTCGCTAGCGTCACATATACAAAATTTGGAATTACGGTACGCGAATGGATGACGAAGGAATAATACTGGTGCAAACATGATAAACATGAGATGCGTGTCATGTAACAACATGACTACATGCTACGCTCATGATGCGCTCGCGGGCCGTTTCGCTAGATTCACTTGTACCAAACTCGGTATTACGAGACGCGAACGGACGACATAGGTAAATGACACATCCAATCATGATAATCACAACATACGTGTCGTGTAACAACATGGCTACATGCCGTACTCATGATGCGCTCGCGGCTGTTTTGCTAGCCCCACATGTACCAAATTTCGTGTTACGGGACGTCAATGGATGACGAAGGTATATGACTGGTGCAAACCTGATAACCCTGACAACCGTATTACGCAAGAACATGACAACATACCACGCTCATAGCGTGCTCGCGGCCGTTTCGCCAGCTCCACGTGTACTAAATTTGGCATCCCGTGATGTGAATAGACGACGAAGGTAAACGACACAAACAAACATGATGATCATGACACGGAAGTCATGAACGGCATAATTTACCTCCACCTCGTAACATTGTGCTGATTTTACAGTGACATATCAACCTTCCTCATTCGTGCTTCGCATATCATTGATTCCCACTGCACGTGGGATCTGCAAATTTTTTTGTTTTCTTTTTTTTGTAGCGTCTCTAACTTGAGCTCCGTCATGTTAATCTTCACGCGGGGCTATGCGCCACTGTGATTTGTCAAGCCGCAATACCGAGTGCAGCAGGTACAAGTGTTGAAAGAAAACACTGTTTGTTCAAGCAGATCACGTGAAAAATGTCAAAGATAAAGAAATAAAGCGATAAAAACAAAAGTGGAAGAAATAAATAGAATAAAAACAAAAAAGAAAAAGGCAGAAGGAGAGATCCAGAAACAGGCGCGATGAAGAGCTTGAAAACAAAGGACAGAAATAGATGAAATAAAGCAGGAACGATGAAAGACAATTGATCTCGACGAAATGAACGTAGGAAGACAAAGATGAAACGAAGGCGATAGAAAGAAACGAGTATGAGAAAGACTGAAAAAACAGAGCGAGATGGGAAAGAAACTAGCGAAGAGAAAGAAGGAAAGAGAGATAAAGAACTAAGGGAAAAAAAGATGAACATAGTGTAAGACAGTAGCATCGTCGGAGTCTCGACGGCGTTTATTAGGCCGAATCGCCTGATCAACCCTTCGAACGAAGACGACGTTTTTCGTTATGATGATTATATACAGATAAAGAAAATGAAGGTCAAACGTTGTCAATATTGTGCTTACACTAATTTCCCCCTCGCGCGGAAGCGGCCAATTAGGCCGCTGTTTATGACCGTGGTGTACGGCGCACGAATGGTTTTAGGCGCGACACGTGAACGACCTCCGTACCACGAAAACGGCCGTCGGGAGGCATGACAACAGGGGTCACTCGATCGTTAACAGGAGACGTCTGTTCGACTATAGCGTAGGGGCCGATGAAACGTGAGTGAAACTCATCACACAGGCCGGGAACCCGCGTTGGGGTCCACAACAGTATTTCGTCTCCAGTATTGAAGTGAACTACGCGGTGGACGCCATCGTAGCGAGTCTTCCGCTCTTGTTGGCTTGCCTGCGTATTGAGGTGGGCGCGTCGGCGACAATCGGCCAGGCGAGAGATTAAGTGCTCCCTCGATGACGATGACGAGTTCACAGGGACCTCAAAAAAGGAGATGTCGAGTGGAGATGTTGGTTGACGGCCATAGACGAGAAAGAATGGGGAATGGCCCGTGGTGCGCTGCGTAGCGGTATTGTACGCAAATGTCACGAATGGTAGGATGGTATCCCCGTTGGTGTGGTCGGCGTTGATATACATATATATCATGTCGGTCAAAGTTCGATGGAAGCGCTCTGTGAGGCCGTTAGTCTGGGGATGGTAGCTGGATGTCGTCTTATGAATCGTATTACATGCGTGGAGGACTTGTTCGAGTAGTTTCGCGAGAAACGCTTTGCCGCGATCGCTCAATAAGATGCGTGGTGCACCATGTCTTAGAAAGATTGCCTCCAGAAAAATGTGGCTATGTCCTCTGCTGATCCTGAAGGAAGTGCAGCTGTTTCGGCGTACGTTATTAAGTGGTCAACTGCTGTGACAATCCAGCGCTTGCCGCTAGCTGATATTGGTAGCGGCCCGTAGAGGTCAACGCCAATGGCATTGAAGGGAGCGTCAGGACACGGAAGAGGTTGTAGAAGACCGGCCGGGGAGGAAGTGGGTCGCTTGCGGCGTTGGCATAGCGAGCATGACGCAACATATCGCGCTACGCAGTTGGAAAGGCCAGGCCAGGCAAAATGACTGCGGATGCGTTCATAGGTTTTTTTGAAAACCGAGATGACCAGCCTTGGGGTCATCGTGAAACGCCTCCAAAATCTGCGCCCTCAGGGAACGAGGAGCGACAGGAACCCAGCGCTGTCCTTCGAAGTGGAAGACAAAGCGGTAAAGGATTGAGTTTTCAGTCTTGAAGTTCCGCAGCTGGTGATGGACGCGAGCGTTGGGAAGACGAGAGCAGCCTTGAAGGCGCTGCATTATAGAGCGACAGTAAGTGTCGCTGCGTTGGTGGGATGCAAACGTCTCGCTGCCGAAGGTAGAAAGAAAATCGACAGCGGCGAGTGAATGAACTAACGGAGGCACTTTGATGGGTTCACTCACAGTTGGCGACAGGCCAGGAGTGCCTGATGAGGATTGTAAAGGACAGCGGCTAAGGGCATCGGCATCGTTGTGTTTCTTGCCAGATTTGTAGATAACGTCAAACTCGTATCCTTGGAGACGAAGTATCCAGCGACCGAGGCGTCCAGATAAATTCTTCAACGTCGACAGCCAGCACAAAGCGTGGTGGTCAGTGACGATGGTAAAGTGGCGACCGTGAAGATATGGTCGAAACTTCTGGATGGCCCAGACAACGGCGAGACACTCCTGCTCGGTGATGGTGTAGTTTTTCTCTGCTGCTGTGAGGATGCGACTTGCGTATGCGATCACACGTTCGTCATTACGCTCTGTTCGTTGCAGAAGTACAGCGCCGAGTCCGTGTCCGCTGGCATCAGTATGGAGGAGAGTGGGTGCGGCGTTATCGAAATGACAAAGCAGTGGCTCAGACTTGAGGGCACGTTTCAAGGTGTCAAAAGCCATTTGGCATTCATCCGACCATACGTATGACGCTCCCTAAGAAAGGAGTTGGTGAAGTGGCGCAGCAATGGTTGCGAAGTCTCGTATAAAGCGCCGGAAGTACGACGCAAGGCCAAGAAAGCTTCGGAGCTCTTTGACGCGTTGAGGCACCGGGAAGTGAAGAACGGCGGTAATCTTGTCGGGATCAGGCCGGATTCCATCTTTGCTGATGAGATGTTCGAGTACTTTAATACTTTTGCTAGCAAAGTGGCACTTCTTGGTGTTGAGCTGAAGGCCAGCTGCTGCCAGAGACGTCAGAACTTCATCCAGGCGTTGCAAGTGCTGTTCGAATGTTGAAGAAAATATGACGATGTCGTCAAGGTAACATAAGCATGTTTTCCACTTAAGGCTCCGCAATACAGTGTCTATCAGTCGTTCAAACGTTATTGGCGCATTGCAGAGGCCGAAAGGCATGACGTTAAATTCGTACAGCCCATTGGGTGTGGCAAAGGCAGTTTTTTTCCTTGTCATCCTCGTGCATCGGAATTTTCCAATAACCGGAGCGCAGGTCAAGGCTCGAAAAATATTCCGCTCCTTGTAAGGAATCTAAGGCATCATCAATGCGAGGCAAAGAATATGCGTCTTTTCTGGTTACTTTGTTCAATGCGCGGTAGTCAACGCAGAATCACACCGAACCGTCTTTTTTTTTTTACGAGAACGACAGGTGACGACCAAGGGCTTGAGGAGGGGCGGATGATGTTTTGCTTGAGCGTATCAGCAACGTGCTTGTCGATGATCTCGCGTTCGCTGGAAAAAACACGGTATGGTCGACGACGGACAATAGAAGTTCTGTCGGTGTGTATGCGATGAGCCACCGCAGAAGTCTGGCTTAGAGCAGTGGAATGTACGTCGAAAGAAAATTTATGCTTAGACAACAGCGCCAGTAGTTCGTCTGCTTGCGGGGGAGTGAGATCCGTGCTGATGGTATTGACGAGAGCCGTAGTGCTGGGTGGAGCATCTGTTGGTATTGAACGTGATTCCACCAGACTGGTATCCGAAGCCACTACAGAGATAGGTTGTGTGTCCACGCTGGAAACTAAAACAGTACCCTTGGTCAGCAGAATCGGCTCATTGGTAATATTCAGTACTGCGAGAAATGCGGTGCCGTTGGAGAAGCGGACAAGACTCGATGAAAGTGCAATCCCTCTGGATAGACAACAGGCTGATGGACTGACTAGGACAAATAAAAAGGAAAAACAGATTAAGAGGTAATGAAACAGCTACGAAGAAGAGATGTCAGAAACACAGAAGTTGGGAAAAAATGAGAAGGAAGGTCGTCGGCCAGTCTCCAGAAAAAAATCTCGGTACTCCAGGTCAACCAGTTCTGTAATTTCTCCAAGTTGGGCACCACTAGTGCTCAGCTACTAATATGAAACCTGGACTAATGCAAGCTGATATGCTAATATGCAACTGTCGTAGTGTGTAACCGAACCTGCGCACTCAAGGTGAGTGGCGCGAAAGCTTATGTGCTTAACTATCACACCGGATAATTAGAGCAGCCATCTAACGATAGTTAAGCAAGGAAAAGACTGATCTCATGTTTGAGTCAGCGATTTTAATGTGGCGAATGAATATGGTGCAACGATTTTCAGCCTGCTGTACAGACAGTGGCATAGGGCACATTTGTTCTTTTCGAAGAGGAGGGTTGGTGGAGGACTCTATTTTGATCTGAACTGGGGGCCGGGCAAGCAGATGTGGTCGAGTGTCCATTTGTTTTTTGTATGTTCTGGTGAAAAAAATTCAGGGAGGGGAAAAAGGGCACAGGCTAGGTTGGTTACTCCTTGGCTACGCCACTGGGTGCATAGCACGATTAAGTGCATCGCGTGTGCAGTTAGGCTGACAGTCACCTAAAATCAGCGGTAGTGGTAACACTTTTCTAACACTAAATATTATAACAGTTCTTATCATTTGTTCGTTATTCGTTCCTATCACCATAAGGTAAACACTACTTGTGTTATTTGGAAAGTGGTGAGCGCCGCGTTTTCAAGAAACGAAATGCAAGAAAGCCCGATAGTGATTATTTTTGTGGAACGAAACTACGCCCCTTTTTACTCGACCTTTTCTTCGACTGAAACTAGCTCTGAAAAAAAAAAGCAACTCAGCGAGTAGTTCAATTGAAATGGTGTCAATCGGCAGCATCCCCGGATCCTTCCAGCGAGGAATGTTGTCGTCCGTTTTGAGCGGACCAAGTAAAAACTATCGCGATGAATGGAAGGCTTAGTATAGCAAGGAAAGGTGGCGGGTTGATCGCGAGGGTTATTGCTGCAGCATAGAGCAGCCAACGAAAGCAAGGAGAATACGAAATCTTAGCGAAGTGGATGGGCCAGTAGCCATGGTGCAAGCTGGAATAGTTATCTTCAAATCGCGCTGGACTGTTACTTTACCGCGCCGTATAATCCGCATTTCGCTGGGCCAAAATTTTACCCTTGCCATTCTACCCATATAAGAGAAGTGCGACATCAATAGTGATTTCTTTCAAGAGAAATTGAGCGATAAATGCCAGTTAAGCACCAGTTAATCAGTGTTTGTGTTACAGCGGTGACCGAACAGGACGACGTGCCCGGCTGTGAAACAGCGAATACTTTCATCGTGGACGGGAACGAACGATACTTTGTGCAAGAAAACGGTAGGATGTCGGGGAGCTATGACTGAGTTATTGATTTAGTGCCTCATTGCTTTCCATTGCAATGTATTTACTTAGTGCCTTATTACTCTCCCTTACAACCCGTGAGATAACGGCACTGCAAGCCCACATGTTGCAGTGGGGAGGACGAGGCTCCAGGAAGGGTACCGCACCCCCTCTCTCATGAGCTGATTACTGGAGCATTGGTATTAGCGTGAAACTTGTAATCTGCGATCGTTGAATGCCAAAGCTGACGTCCACGAGATGAAAACGGGTAAAGCGAAATATATTGCTCGTTCCGAGCGTCAATGCAGCATCGCATATTAACTCATGAACAGCCCACAGCCGATACTCGAAGGCCAAACGTTTGATCTTCCGTCTGTTCGCTTTACCACTTTGTCTGATTTTGCTATATAGTTTTCTTTGTGGCAATGCATCATGACATGGTCGCAGTAAAAACACCATTGTATATTCTAGAAATGATGACGAGGCGGTAATTCCCCAATTTTTTAGGGTGGGTGTGGGCCAAAAATTTAGGATCTGTATATTGTGAGGAATCACTTTATTAGAGTCGACTCGAGCAATACTTTACACTATCTTTATCTTCATTGCAAACCATATAGGTGGCAGCATGGTGTTGAGGCGCACGTGGAGCCAACAGGGCTGAAGACGAGAACGAAGACCGAATCAGGTTGACGTGCAGCACAACGGTAAGCGGCCACATATATATTTCCTCGTCCATTACGCTACGCGAACCTTGTATGTTGTGAACTAATCGAACAATTACTTCCTTGGGCTTCAGAAAAGTGATGATTTGGACTCTTTGTAAATTAACTCGCTGCTTACGTCGATAACGATGATGGTGGTTGAACGTACGTGTACATGACTAGATTGAGCGCTGTTCCAGAGACCGATATATAAAAATTCAAGAGAGGACACTCCCATAGGTCCCTGCAGGTGATTTGAATTCGCAGCGCACCAAACGGGCGTGGGGAAATTTCGCAGCCTCAGAGATGGGGACCACAAAACTGATGAAAGTCATTTTCTAACGATTCAAAAAATACACAGCCTCTGAAACCACTTCTGCGTGCGTGCTTCTTTCCGAGGCCACGCGTCATCTGCATGCATCGATTAGCTTCGTGTAAGCTGCACTTCCAGAGCGGCAAGCATACAATGCCACTGTGTGCCTAGGCACAAATTTTAAATAATACTTGATAATCGTTGGAATAGTGAAAACGTTTATTTTCAGGTCATATTCTTGGTAAGCACATGCCCACTTTCTTTCTCAATGTTTGATGAACGCGGCTATGAAGAGACAGTTTCATTGCACTGCAAGACGCAGCAATACAGCTGCGATATAATGAGCATATATTACAAAGAATAAGTAAACATATAGGCGACAATAAAAAAGGCAACAACTTTACCACAAAGGCGAAGCGATGAACGCAATGGCAACAAATTGGAAGGTCACGCGCAGAACGGGCAGCAGACCAAAACCCCAAACAACGCACAAAAGTACTCTCGTGTACAGGTAAACGGGAATAAGCGTCTCAGTTGTTAAGTTCACTGAGCCTGAAAAGCGCCCTCTTTTCGCTAACGTAGACTGTGCAACCACTGCAGTGACCTCTTTGCACCAAGTAACTAAAACAGAATCGTTCCGGTAAAAGCCGAACGCCAGCCAAGACGCATGGTCCTCCCTGCCGCGAGATAAGGGTTTGCGAGGAGCGTCGAGCCTCAGCTCTTTGCAGGGCAAAATGCGCGTGGGAGATGAGAGCGTGGCCGCCGCTTCGTGACGAAGTTGCTAAGCACGCTCATTGCACCATCTTGCTGGTAATGCTTCAAAAAACACAAAATTCTCTACCCCCCCCCCCCCCTCCGAGATACCCGTCAGCAGCTGTAAGCGGTAGATATAGCTTGCCGTTTGAATGTTAATGGTCGTGCTCCTCGATGCCTTAGTGGTTTGGTTTGGCTTGGTTTGCTTTATTCAAGGCAAAATTGAACAAGATTGCTTTGGGGGACACGACTAAAGGCTAAGTAAATGCCTGAATTGGTCGTGCCACCCTGGCAGCAAAGCAGAAACATACCGCAAGTACAGTACGCAGATAATTACAAACTCACGTGTTATCTTACACGGGTACCATAGTCGAACAGGAACTGCCAGGAGTGTGAATAAACGAATAGAAATATAAACAGTCCTTATTCGTGTGGTGGAAAATACAAACAAATGCATGTTTTTTGTTTTCTATCAAATAAATTAACACCTCGCACTCACGATTCGGTTAACGCCTCGCACTCACGATTCAAGGTTCCCAAGTTTCATTCCGCGTGGCTAAATGTTTTTCTGGATTTTTTTATTGCGATAGCGAATATATGGACAATCTCGGCTGGATTTCGCCGTCGCCGCCGGCGTTGATGTCATGCGCCGTATATGTATAAGTATCTACATATATCAAAACGCAAGAAAGAAAAAAAATCAGAAAAAGTCTCCGGTGCGCGGCAACGAACGCACGACTTCCGCATCGTGAATGCGAGAGGTTAACCACTAAGCCACCGAGAGGTGCCTCCTTCAACATTCAAACGGTAAGCTATTCTTCTTATCTACCACTTACAGCTGTTGGCGGGCATCTCGTGGGGGGGGGGGACTATTGTGTTTTCAGCATTATCAGCAAAATGGCGCAGTGAGCGCGCGGTGGCTGTCATCTCTCACGCGTACTTTGGCCTGCGTAGAAAATAAGGGGGCGTACGCTCAATCGCGTGCCCTTATCTTGCAGTGGGGAGAATCGTACGTCTTGGCTAGCCTTTGAGTTTCATCGGAACGATTCTGTTGGAGGTACCGGGCGCACAAAGGTCACTGCAATCATTGCACAGCCTCCGTTTGCGAAAAGGACGTGCTTTTCAGACACAGCGAAGTAACAACTGAGACACTTATTCGCGTTAATCTGTACGTGTGAGTACGTTTCATGCGTCCTTTGTGCGTGAGAAACGCGGGGGACGTTTCGACGTGCTTGCCATTTTGCACGCTACCTTCCAATTTGTTGCTATCGCGTTCATTGCTTCGCCTCTGTGGCAAAGCTGTGACTTCTTTTTCTTACTTGCATTTTCAAATACATAGATACAAATACATATAAAGTGAGTGACAGTGACGCCAGCAGCGAACTGCAGCTGAGAGTGCCCATATAATTGCTATTGCAATTAAAAAAACCGCAGAGCAGTACAGCTGCAATAAACTCACACAGCTACCCATACAGTGCACAACGCAACATAGTAGTTTTCGCAGCACTCGACTACAGACGGCATGAACTCAAGAAAAAGAAAAAAAAGAAAATGTTGGCTATGCTTTCCTTGCCGTCTTCACACAAATTTTTGCTTATGCACTTTACACTCTTTTGCGAAAAACAGTGACAAGCAGTTGCCGCAGCTAAAACAAAGTAATTTTAGGTGTGATGCTAGCTGTGAACGAGGCAGGAGTGTTTATTCATAAGATTACGTAGTAGCTTTAGCTAACAAATATTTTTATGCATTCACCCCTCCTCTCTTACTGCGCTCGTTACAAAAGCTTCAAGCAATTCGCAAACACCCCATAATGGCGCGGCGCACTGGCGAGGAGGCGCTTTCACTTATCCGCCAAGTTTCGCCAACGGCGTATAAGGCTGCAAAGTGTCCTAAAAATAAAAAAAGACAAAAAATGCTTCGTGGTTCATCACTCATCGCATAAAGCACATGCGCACTTGGAAACTTGCAGATGACTGACACTTTTGTCTCTTGTTAAAAAATACAACACCATGACTAATGTTTATCGCGCCTATCCATGCTGCTTTGATACTTTCACTACGCTGTGCGCTCTGGCACTGCTGTCACAACAGGAAGTTCGAGTGCGCCTGGCCCATGGAGCTGGTTTTCTGAGTTGCTATGAGCATCAAGTGATACTTTTCCTTCTCTTTGAGGCACTTTCGATTTTAGTATCCTCTTTCATGGTTCGCGAATGATCAGGAAGCGTTTTTTTTTTTATTAGGGTGGTTTCGTGCTAGGTGTGTCAAGCCTAAACGAAGAACAAAGCTGGACAGCCTTTTTTTGTTGCTCTTCAGGTTTCTTTTATTTTTTCTTTCCTTTTCTTCTTGATTCTTTTTTCTATTTTATTTTTTTAATTTTTACGAGTCAGTTCTTTCTGTTTGTTTATTTTGGCTTGCTTTTTCTATTATTCTTCCTATGTTTCTTTCTCTTTCTCTGTCTTTCGATTTAGCGCTCGCGTCCTTTTCTTTCTATTTTGTATGTTGTTCGGGTAGTTCCACCGGAGCTACGTCAAACACAATAGTTGTCTTTTGCTAATGACGATAAGTGCGCCCCACTTAATCAGAGATTTGACCATAAACTCCTTGATCACATCAGCGCCTCCGAGTGCCTTGTTGATAAGTGCTCCATGTCTTCCTCGGTATATCAGTGCTCGGCTGCTGACCCGAAGGTCGCTGGTTCGATCCCAGCGGTGGCGGTGACATTTATGTAGATGCGAAATGGTTGAGGCCCGCGTGCTGAGTCATGCCAGCGCACATTAAAGAACACAAGATGGTCGAAATTTCCGGAGCCTTCCTCTATGGAGCCTCGCATAATCATACCAAGATCTTGGGACGTTAAACCTAAAATCTTATTTATAATAATTATTCATACGTGCTTATTAACAAGGCGTATTCATGATGGTTGTTCTTCGAGTGTCTTGATGACGAAAGTGTTCCGCGCTTATCATCATCAAGGGGCCCGAAGAGCAGGAGAAAGGAGACTTGTCCCAGGCGCAAGTGCAAACTTAAAAGCTACATATGGAGCATTACGCCAAGTGACGACGACACCATACCAGTGCATACGACAGTCCGGCCCTAAAGTGCTCTGCGATTAAAGTAAATCCAGCGACCGTGGTGAAATCGATACGAAATCTACGATTCTGTTTCAAGTGAAAAATTTTACGGAGTACATATGATATCAAAGCATAAGTTTTCTTCAGATGAGGACAAAGTAACCAAGACAAATTGAGCAAAATTAATTGAATTAGTTCGCTGAATGAACGGCCGGTTTTCTTGTGAGCAGTTGATATCGTGGCGACACCTAGTGCAGGTAATCTCAACCACACGTTTCCTTGTACGTAGCCTCAGTGATCCGCTTCTGCAGCGCGCGATGCACAATTAACCCAAGAAGTACACTAGAGTATACAAGAGCACCGACGTGTAAATATCACTGCCGGACACCTATCTCCAAGTTTACTGTCGCCTCTATTTATTTTTTCTGCGTAGAACGACACACCAACCACGCCAAGAAGTTGAGAATTAGAAAGTGTCGTTTGAGTGTGCCTTTTAGGGGCGAAGCTCCTTAGGGCGTGGGCTGTGCGTCCCCTGTAGCCTGTATGTAGCCACCTCTAGTTTAGTTCTTGCAGTGTTCACTAAATGGTGGTACCGTCCCCTGTATGTAACCACCTCTAGTTTAGTTCTTGCAGTGTTCACTAGATGGCGGTACCATCTCCTGTATGTAGCCACCTCTCGTTTAGTTCTTGTAGTGTTTACAGATGGTGGTACTTGTAGCTGATGATGAAAAGATGCAAGATGTTATAAACTAGAAAGCGGTACTTGTAGTTGATGAAAGACGCGAGATCTTATAAAATAGGAATGATGTCACATATGGCGCGTGTCATTGGTTGAAAGCAATCGTTCGATTTAGTGCGGCGACGTACGCTAGGGGGAGCGATGTAATAAAATCGAGTGGGCGAAATGTACAGAGGATTCATGGTTTACCAGGTTTACCTACGGAGCTTCGCCCACTCATCAATATTCACTTCGTGGATATGGCAGAATTTTTTTTCTCTTTCTTTGTACAGAGCCTGTTTCCCAACTACATAAGCAAACAATGTGCATGTGCGAGACCACGTTCGAAGTGAGCGCGCTGGCCTGCTTCTGCCTCGTAAGTCCACTTGATTCATGACTCTACAAGTGAACTATGTTTCGCTCGGGCGTATGAAGTGGTCTATAAAACCTGTACGAACGGCAAAAGCAGCGAACTCTGCTGGTGGTTGCAGTTAGAAGAGGGAGAAGACGCCTAACTTCTGCAGCTTGGTCGAGAGCATGGCGCAGCGCCTGAACTATGCTCCCGGATGGTATACGTCTTAGAGCCTTTAGGGAAAGCAGACCGTGTGAAGTCAAAGAGAGGTTGGGGACAGAAAGGGAAATAGCGGGACCGTGCTTCCGCAGAGGGTACACCTGACCTCACAGCCGTCTATGTGCACCTCCGCGCGCACTGGCATTCGGCTATCGCCTGTGATCTCCGGCGCCAGCGTAGCTCTCGCTGATCGGTGCCCCGTCCTGGGACTCCTTCGACCCTGTCCATCATATTTCCCATTTCTTCTCTCTACTTTCTGTTGCTCCTGTGTGGCGAGTGCACTCTCTTCTATTTTAACGCGATAGCGTTAGAGCGATCGTGTCGCAGAAATTCCGCTGTTGGCATCGGCACCGTTGGTGGTGGGAGAGAAATCGAAAGAAAGTAAATAAAATAAAGATTAAGATTTTCGGTGCCATTGAGAATCAAAGCCGGGCTGTTCGCGTGGCTAGCAGGTGTCCTTCATCAGAGTCACGGTATGTTACTTGCAGCTGCTTCGAAAAAAAAAAAAAAACACCACATAATGCCATGTAGTGGAAAGAGTCTCCTTAACGCATTTCGTTACATAGGTGTCACGACGAAAACGAGCCCATTCGGCGACGTGTAGGCGCATTTGGAAGGCCATCAAACTACGTCGAAAAAAGTCGGGATTATGCAGCCATTGCCACAGAAAACGTCAACTAATAAACACACAGAAAATTTCAAACAGCTCTAAAAATGGCCGACTATGTCCATCTAGCGGAAAACATATGCCTTTCCAGAGATGTTGATCAAGCAAACATGAAAGGCTAGACAATGTGCTGCCATCTGTGAGGCATTGTGAGACTCTTTATGGCCCCATAGATGGCGAGCGCACGGCGTGTATGTTGGATGCCATGCGACTCTTGCTTTAGATCAAAAACCTGTATGTACCATGCACACACGCGTGTGTGTGTGTGTGTGTGTGTGTGTGTGTGTGTGTGTGTGTGTGTGTGTGTGTGTGTGTGTGTGTGTGTGTGTGGTGTGTGTGTGTGTGTGCACGCGCGCGCCACCTGTCAGACATTATGAGACATTGCGAGACGGGTTGGATTTGGCTATCGCGCTGAGCTCTTATAGGCGAAGCTTAAGGGTCCTCCCATTTTTTCTACTATTATTAAAGACGATAGTCTTTCTTGGGGTACTTAATTCTACGCAAAATTTTGGTCTGTCTGTCTTTCTATCTGTACATTTGCCTGTTTGTCCGCCGTAACGATACCCTAAACGGCCAGCACCATCCGCAGTGCCCACCAATATTGCTCAAGTTTCAGCGTTCATACTTGTGCGATTGTCAATTAAAAAGCAGATATTGCGCATATCTGAGGCACCATGACAACACGACAATATTGCGTATCTGTGTCTTTATACTAGAGAATGCATACTTAAGTAATTCTAAGGACCATAGCGTTTATCACGCTGCATGCACTGACGATGCAATGCGACGCTCAAAAAGGCAAGTGTTTCCAACGCTTTGCTAAAACGAAATGGTGGTGGCACCTGCCCGTCGCTTTGTGTTCTACTTCTTATCACCTCCGAGAAAGGCGTGCACGCCTTCCTTCATTTTCAAAGATAACGGCCAGATAGCACTCGTGTCTAACGTGCCCCGATGCACTCGTTCGCTTTCGCTGCACAGATTGAGTCTGTCTAATGCAGCGCCTTCAGAATATAGTTCACCGATTTTCGCATGAAGATTATCGAATAAACGTTTTGTTTACTCTCTCCAGGTGCAAGAATATTGTCTTTTGATTACATTTGCAGTGAAACATGCAGATAAGGGGCCAGATTTGTTTTTATCCCCTACCCTACAAGGAGCTTCGCCTTTTCGCCAAATTGGGCAGACATAAATTGGTTCTTTTTTTTCCTTCAAGAACCACTCATGCGCAGCTGCCGCGTGCTTACAACCATCCAAAAATGTAGCCGACTGTTAAGAGATGTGTGAAATAAGCTATGTTTATCGGAACAGTCACACCCTAACGATAATCTCGATGATTTTGTCATTTATGTTTCTTCTTTTGTTGAGCATCCATCTAATATATAAAGAGTACGATACTGATGCATGTTTACTACAGTATAAAGTTTGTCTTGTTGGTAAGACATAATTTATGTGTGTTTAGAAAAAGTGATTAACGATTTAGAGTACTCTGTACTCTACTATTGGAGAGCTGAAAGCCATCCCGTGGGCCTTACATCATATCAGCAGAAGAATACGGAACGTAGCGCGCACAATATATGAGACACAGGCCAAGGGAAGGGACCAAAGCGAGCGCTTACTTTGTACCAGAGTGCTTACTTTGTACTAGTAAGCGCTCCCCTTTGTCCCTTTCCTTGCCCTGTGTCTCACATATTTTTGCGCGCGACGTCATTAATTAGGTTGCATGTTTATTTCATGTGTGCATATTTTACTGTCGATGCAAATTATTGGAAGTCTTCTTTTCGTGCAGCTATACCACGGACTTTCAGTTTTCGTACTTCTCGCGAAGGAAACAAGTAAGTATTAAAGGCCATGGGACACCAAACTTTCAATCTTAGTATTTGTCTGGATTAATCCTTGGGTGTTGACAAAAAAAAATTCATGCAAACATTTGATAACTCATTATGGAATATGATAAACTTTTCGATTGATTGATTTATGGAATTTAGCGTCCCAAAATCACCATATGATTACGAGAGACGCTGTAGTGGAGGGCTCTGGAGTTTTAGACCACCTGGGGTTCTTTAACGTGCACCCAAATCTGAACAGGCCTACAACATTTCCGCCTTCGTCGGAAATGCACCCACCACAGCCGGGATTAGATCCCAGCGACCTGCGGGTCAGCAGCCGAGTACCTTAGTCACTAGACCACCGTGGCGGGGCATGATAAGCTTTTGACACAGCTTAGTGTTTTAGAGCAGAGTAACACGTCACACTCACGGACCATGATGCATCAAGCTTCTGGCTTTTCGAACGTCTACACTCCGAGGAAGCTTTTTGTACCGCTTTTAGATACGCGTTCCTCCGAGCTATTTCAATAGATGTCAGCTTGCCCGCCTCGATAGTATTCACAATGCTGATAATGTCCACCACCCAGCGAATGTCAGGAGAACCACGTCGAGGAGGGTTAGCAGATGGCATTTTGTCACCTCTGGCAGCCGTTCCCTTGTTAGTCCTTGCTAGTCTGATTGTTAACGCGTTGGCAGGAAAGCAACACTACAACTTTGTATATTTCCTGAATCAGTAAACGGAACAGGTCCTCCTTTCGCCACGGTGGTCTATTAGCTAAGATACTCGCCTGATGACCCGCAGGTCGTGGGATCAAATACCGGCTGTGGGGGCTGCATTTTCTGTGGAGACGAAAGTGCTGTAGTACCGTTTGCCCTGATTTGGGTGCTCGATAAAGAATCCCTGGTTGTCGAAATTTCTGGAGCCCTCCACTACGGCGTCTTTCATAATCAGATGGTGGTATTGGGACGCTAAACACTACATATCAAACAACTGAAACAGGTCCTTCGGGGTTCGATAAGTACAACTGTATTTCTTACGAATCAGCGAACGAGACCATCATGATTCGTTCTTGCAAACCATCCCGCGCACTCGATGCCGTCGTGTTCGAGGTAGAAAATAGGAAAGCTCTGTGTTACCAGTCTGGTACTCCTCGCCCGATAGAAGGTCTATAGCCAGCCACTTCTAGCACACTCTTCAATAGAATATTTTGAAAAGTAGTTAACAGAACGCAGTCAAAACCTCGTATAGCATAGCCAGGTACAGCAAGTAGGCAGGAGAGAGAAGCGGGGCCCAAGAGTGGTGTGAGGGCAAGGAACATGAAGAGGAGTAGTGGACAGGTTAAGGCATGGAAAAGCCATCTATGGCGTTGGTTTGTGTGTTACTTTCCTAACTTTCAGTCTTTCTTTAAGAATTAGGCAAGTAAAATTATGCAGAGCATAGAAATATGCAAAGTTCCATGTTCCTCGTAAAACAAGGAGGCGGGAAAGGAAAGTTAGCGTGGTAAGGATAAGCAGGGGAGAGGGCGAGTACAGCTTAGCAAAGTGATGTATGGCTTCACGGAAGCAAAGCCGATAAAGCATAACTATGTATAAAGTGAGTGTGAGGAGGATTGATGTGAGCGTGAGGAGGATTGAAAGGAGAGAGAGGGTAGAGCATAGCATAGTCATGTATGGCAGGCGGAATCATGTATTACATAGCCATATATAGCATGCGCGTAGGTAGGATAACTACTGGTCATCAAGGGTAACGACTGAATTCCCAGAGAACGCAAGTGGGTGAGGGTGTGGCAGATTATTAGGTGGACAGGTGGGATTAGAAAGTTTGTGGGTATAAAGTGGCACACCAAGCGCAGGACCGAGTTGACGAGCGGAACATGGGGGAGGCCTTTGTCCTGCGGTGGGAGCAGTCAGGATGATGATAATGATGATGATGATGCCGATATATTATGGTGAAGAAAAGGAAATGGGGAGGAGGAGGATGGAAATAAGGGAGGGAAAGGGTAAAGCGAAGCAGTTCTAGCGAGGAAGGAGATAGACGTGTCGGCGGCCGACGTGACCGTGTCGATCTCGCCAATTTATTACGAACTAAGCAGAGCGGCTGCAGCTGAAGTCGTGCAGTCCGCTACTAGCGTGAGCTCGTTCTTTTTCGGTTCGCATATCGAGTTACAGCATGATCTGCGCGAGAGGCGTGGTGCAGCCGCTGGTAAAATGACCACATGATAACTTATTATCATGATAAAACAAGCATAGCATGCATAGCCGTGTATTTTAAGGGGTGGAAAAGGGAGTGTACGAGGAAGAGGGAAAGGATAGGGTAAACCATAGCATAGTAATGCGTGACGTAAGGCAAGTCGAACAATGCATAGCATAGCCGTGTTTGACAATTGAGTGGGAAAGGAAAGCGTGGCTGAGGATGGAAGGCAGGATAGAAAAGGGTAAAGATATCTGT
Organism: Rhipicephalus annulatus; assembly: GCA_013436015.1. Taxonomy (NCBI): domain Eukaryota; kingdom Metazoa; phylum Arthropoda; class Arachnida; order Ixodida; family Ixodidae; genus Rhipicephalus; species Rhipicephalus annulatus. The sequence goes on along the minus strand of WOVY01000065.1, from coordinate 222,331 downwards.
TTTCTTTGACACAGTATAGCCATGTATGGCGTGACGCAGGTAGAACTGAAGCACAGGATAGTGTTTAGCAAGCGTACGGAAGTGGGGGTTAGCAGCATGAAAATGGGCAGGGAGAGGGTAAAGTCTAGCATAGTTAAATATGAAATTAGGCAGACAGAAATATACTTAGCGAACCAAGGTGTGGCATGGTCATGTATAGCAAATGAGGAGAAGTGTTGAGAGGGTGGAGCGTAGCACAGCTTTCCATGCTATGCGACTTGAATAGACTTGTATAACTCTTGCATATAGGCCTTGTAGGAACATAAGAGGGAAAATTGAAATGAGGGTGAGAAGGTGGCGCAAGAGGGAAGGTGAAAAGGAGGAGGGTAGATGGCGCCAATTCACCACCAATGATTTCTTTTCCCACCCTGGAAGCCTTGCAGTATGCATTGTTACAACGCCGGAGACCGCTTACCCGCAATTACGAGCTTCGGCGAAGGAACGCGGCTTTAAGTTCACATGATATTTTACCAACTACCACCCCCCAACACATGCCCCTGGAGGTGTCGCTCAAAAAAAAAGGCGCAGAACTTTTTTTTGCTTTCAGAAACAACCAGTGATTACGTCACGCTTGCGTATTATGGAGGATCTGCAGCGATCGCTTTGGTGCTGCTGCTGGGTGCCATGATGGTAAGAATTTTACATGAACAATGTGAAGTCTCTACTGTAGTGTTTACAGTATGTACCGTGTCGTCCACCCTTGGCATGAACGCGGCACCGCGTGGCCGCACACCCTGCAGGGCAGCGCCACCATGCGGCCGCGCATCGAAGCTTATCGGCGCAGGCGCACAGGCATTGCGCTATCTCTTGTGAGGCAATGATGCGCTTTGCCATGAAGCATGCCTAACGGTCAGCATGCCAGCAGCGATTGAGCACGCACGCCGCACTGTCGTTGCGGGAAAGCTCTCGTCACTTGCTGCAGCGTGACGTGGTTTTCTGCGTAAAGAAAGAGTATCTAACATGCTCCCCACGGGACGAATTCAGCCCGTGGCTTCTACAGAAATGAAATGCCTCTGACGTTGCTAAATCGCACTGGCATTACGTACTCGCCTATCGCGATTAATAACGCGTTGTTGGGGCAAGCTGCGGAGGCCGGACTGGTCTGAAGCAGTTTTTTTTTTTGTAGGGCAGTCCATGCGGTCTCAGTGTATTAAAAGGTATGGAACAAATTGTAGTATATATTAGAAACGACACTCACATCTGTGATTAAGGAGACCTGTATCGACATGTTTCCCGAATCTGGACGCCAAGTCCATATCAGAAATGATCCACTTATGATAAATCAGAAACGCGTTCTTTCAACAGATAGTGTTAGGTTTTATTTTACTCAGCAACACTGCCTTTTGGCCCCCTTCCTCTGCCGCGCTTCAACCCACACATCCGTGTCTCGGCCTTTGCGGGAAAATGAATTTCGTGACGGTTGGCCGCAAGCTGAGGTGAGTTCGATATCTTTGGCCTTTTCCTGTTTTCCTTGACACAAACCTTGTTCTTTACGTGTATTTTTGCAAACGTCACAGCATTGCTTTGCATTAACTAATATGACACAGTAAATCCACTGCACATATATGAGAGACGTCGTAGAAGAAGGATCCCGATCATTTCGACTAAGGCTCCTGCATATACGTTAGCACTTGCGGTAACACCTATTTTCACCACCCGTGCCTATTCAACGTCACGAAACCGTTATTTAGCGTTTACGAGTAACAAATTCCGGTAATGAAATAGATAGAGCACTTTATTAAATTGAATCCCCATATTGTGACGTTACTGCAGTCGAGTAGAACACATAACGAGTAGAACACAACGAGTAAAGAACGATGATGATAGTTATAGCGCGAGAACAAAACGACGACACAGAGACAAGAAGGACACGTGTCTTTCGTGTCCTTCTTGTCTCTGTGTCGTCGTTTTGTTCTCGCGCTATAACTATCGTCATGCCATACCAACTAGCCCAAGCTGCCAAACTTCTGAGTAAAAGAGCGCCTTGTGGCTTGAGCATGCAAAAACAAGTTCGACCATTTTTGCCGTGGTCTAACGAGGAACATAGCTTGGAAAGCAACCGGAGCCTCTTCGCCGCGTCACTAGTAGCAACGAGAATGTCAAGTCCATGATAGCATCAACCATAATAGCTTTAGAGTCGGTTACAATGCTTCTGAAGGGGTTACACATTTTCAGGATTGTGTACATGTTAGGTGGAGAGCGTCACTCGTTCAGTCCAGCAGAGAATGGATTTCCCTCGCGTCGTACGATGCTGAACAGCAAATGTGATGGATGGCAAGATACTGTGCGAGTCTTCCGGATTAAACTGCATATGTAAATTTGCTGAGCATCGATTATTTTTGTGTGCATGAAGTTTAACCAGGCCATTTGCTTACGGGTGATAAAGAGAATTCAGAAGCCACGAGCACCAAGAACCGAGAAGCTGTTCGGTGGTGTGAACTGGTAATCATTGCAAAGTGTCAATGTTAGCGGTACTTCATTTCAGGAAAGTATGTTTCGGAGAAAAAAAAAGAAAGAATGCGTAGTGGGTACCAACAAGAGGCTGGGCCACTGTGTCCAAATAACAAGCCAGGAATGCTGTGCAAAGTGGATTTTTGCATTATCATTCAGCATACCAGGGCAGGACGATCGTCTTTCATGCATGAACACTATTCGAAATATACTAGTGTAAATGCTGTCATCAGACACCGAGACCCATGTTGCGCGACCGAAACTGGAGCGGCCTGGGTGAACCTTTATGAACAAGAGATTCAAGTAGGCCCGCGAGCTACTTAATGCCAGCTCATGCTAGAAAAGCAGACGTGGTCGAAATCATCCGCAGCTGCCTTCTACAACGTCTCTCATATATGCAAATCTGCTTGTCAGTCTTCAATCACATAAACCAAAGTAACGCCGAGAAATTTGCAAAGATGCATGCCATTAACACGGGTTGTGGTTCTGAAAGCAGGAACCACTTACATCGTTCGCAGACAAATGCACAAAAAGGCAGTAAGCCAAGCTCGCTTTCCTGCAACAGCCGTTGCCGCGCACTCAATCGCTACCGGCACGCTGATAAATAGGCGTGCTTCACAGCAAAGACAGTACGGCGTGCCAGCGCGTCACAAGAGCAGTGCCTGCGTGCCTGCGCCGATAAGCTTAGATGCGCGGCCGCACCGCGGCGCGCGGTGCCGTGTTTGTACCAAGAGAGGACGACACTGGAAATAATGGCGTAAAAATAGCACGAAAAGACGAAGACAAGAAAGTCCGCCAATGCTCACTCACAAGTGAAAACTTTATTGATTGAACAGAAACTATACATCTAAGGTGAAGGAAAACACGGAGAGGCGAGCGAGTAGGTACTAATCCATAACAACGTAAGTGTAACGCGAATAACACGGACAACAAAGGGTACACCACAAGCGCTTACTCGCAGCTGAAAGCTACAATGCTTGAACCGAAAATATATAGAACCCTTACACTAGCTGGCCAACAAAATCCCGCTCATGCGCATCGTAGGCGAAACAAAAGGCACTAATACAAACCAAGAACACACCTCCTGCACTCCCTTCCCCATCGGTCTACCCCCTTTCCATGAGTAGCGCGACTTCCTTGTCCGATAAGGCCAAAGAAGTATTGCTAACGTACTTGGGAGCCCTCGCGTTAGTGTGGTAGGCCTCGACAAGTTCTCGTGTCGTGCGATCATAAACAATATCTCTGTGGCAGAGAATTGCGCTTCAAACTAGCACTCAGTACAGTGCATGGCCAGGTGCATTGGGGGTCTTCCCTTCAAAAAACACTGATGCTCCCTAAGACGATTGTTTAAACATCGGCCTGCCTGACCCACGTAGACACGACCACACGACAGAGGGATGCAATAAACGACGTTGGCCCAACACGACACGAATCTAACCTTGTGGTTAATGGAGCAACCACGCGTCCCGACCTTGTCAAGCTTGTTGCCGACCATTGAACATAGTCTACCTAGCTTGTTATTAGCAGGAAAAAAACGACCTTCAAACGAAACCGCTAGGCGGTTTTCTTAAGCCGATGTGAGAGCGCTATTTGAGATGTGAGAGCGTTACGGCTATTTTATCATACTGAGCCGTGTTCTGACTGCGTGCATCGATATCTTTTATCTGTTCTCGCGCTACATGTACGTTGTTATGGATATATCTAAATTTGACAATTCACTAATTCCCGCGCATGCGCATCGCGTGCAAGGCAAAATGCAAAAACCCGAGCAAAAGCCTTATCTAAAAAGAAAGCGATACTCCTGAAGCAGAGGGCGTAGCCTGTTTGAGGGGAAAGGGGAGGTCGGAGGAGTTGTGTTCATGTCGTGGAGGAGGTGGGTTTTTGTCCTTTAACTTGGCTACGATGCGCATGCGCAGGAATTAGTCTAGCGCAACACGTTTAGATATGTGATTTCTGCTCAAGCACTAAAGCTTTCAGTTGAGAGTAAGCGCTTGTAGTGTTCACTTTTGCACTAATTTTACGCCATTGTGAATCAGTACCAGTTAGCTCGCCTTTCCGTTTGGCTTCACGGTATGTGCAGCTGTCATTTTCACGAAAGGTATACCACGTGAGAGCTTGGCAGATAGCGCCGCACCGGTGCCCATCTTTTGTTGGTGTAATGCTTCGAAAAAAATTGTTGCTACCACAACCACGTGAAATGAGACTATGTGCAAGCAAGTGAAGGAACGGCACAACTTTCTTGTTTTCTTTTCATATTGTGTTACTGTGCCACTCCTAATGTGTAGTACGAGGCTATTGTCACAAGCTTGCTTGTTTCCTTTCATAAATACTACTACTACTACTACTACTACTACTACTACTAATAATAATAATATAATAATAATAATAATAATAATAATAATAATAATAATAATATAATAATAATAATAATGCCCCGCCGCGGTGGTCTAGTGGCTAAGGCACTCGGCTGCTGACCCGCAGGGCGCGGGTTCCAATCCCGGCAGCGGCGGCTGCATTTCCGATGGAGGCGGAAATGTTGTAGGCCCGTGTGCTCAGATTTGGGTGCACGTTAAAGAACCCCAGGTGGTCTAAATTTCCGGAGCCCTCCACTACGGCGTCTCTCATAATCATAGAGTGGTTTTGGGACGTTAAACCCCACATATCAATCAATAATAATAATAGTAATGTCCCAAAACCACAATATTATTATGAGAGACACTGTAGTGGAGGGCTCCGGACCACCTATAATTCTTTAACGTGCACCTGAATATAAGCAGACTCTCAAGCATTTTCGCCTACATCGAAAATGCTGCCGCCGCGGTCGAGATGAGATCCCGCGACCTGCGGGTCAGCAGCCGAGTTCCTTAGCCACAAGACCATTGTGGCTGGTTCTCTTTCAGAAAAGGGACTGTTTTGTATAATATAATGAAAACAAAAGTACAGTATCGTCTTTGATAAAAGCGAGCATGCTACTGCATGGCCGGTGCTTTGCGAGGGTAAAACCCCTCCACCGGGGAACGTATAGCAACACTCCGGCACGAATTAGCACGAAGTTAAGCACGACAGGATTTTTGACCTTGGCTCCTCAAGACGTGTCACAGCATTCAGTGGAGGCGCGTGATTTCGAGTGAGTTACGCAACCCAGTGTTGTAAATGAGACTTTATAGAAAGGCCAGCTTCTTCTTAAAAACATTTGAAGGGGCCATATCCTAACATAAAAAAGAGCTTCGAGGAAAGTTGCACTTTGCAGACATTTTTTTTCCGGCCACGGGATAACACGATTTTCTTTTCCGTCTTATATTCTTGCTTGTGAAAGATCCCCCCATGGTATGGTTGCATTTGCGCCTTCGCGCATGTGAACCACAGGTATTTCCCCTTTGACACCTTGAAATGACTTCACCAATAGGACATCGTCCGTCCAGGGGCTTATCTTTTGAACGTGAAGGTCACTTTGACGCTGTGGTCTCTTAAAATGAACAACACGTCTGCGCAGTGCTGATAAGGTCAAGCGGGGTCAACGCATCGGCCACATTAACAGTGGGAGCCTGCAGACGTACAGAGTGTGAGCGCCGGCTTTCGCATGATTGATTGATTGATAAGTGGGGTATGAAAAGAAAGTGCTTGTGAAAACGGTATCTTGCCTATCCAAAGAAGGTTAGAGACCCGTCTACCGTCCGGTGTCAGTGCACATTAATTAACACCAGATGGTCGAAATTGCCGCAGCCCTCCTCTATATGTCGTGCTTCATAATCACGTCTTGGTTTTGGGACATGAAACTTCAGACTTCGGGTTTTCATATAGCAGTGTCTGTTTTACACGGGATGTGCTTTTTCATCAAGCTAGAGAGATAGTTCGTGACTGGATTTAAAATGCGGGTTTGCACCATTGGCATGGGCACCACAGGCCCACACTTCGCCGCACTAAGAGTGCATGTTTAAAAAAGTTAGAAGGAAAAACATCTGCACAAATTCACGCCTGAGACGAATTCCCGCATACATTCTAGCGATAATAAAAAATATTTGTGCTTTAACGTCCAAGAGGCAATATTTGATAATGAAAGAGTGGAGTGCTCTGAAAAAGCATTCTAACATGAATCCTACAATCTATAGCTTAATTTGAATACCATTACCTTGCGCATTTAAACGTCATTTGCATATATTTAATTGACGTACTTCTTCACAGGGCAACAAAGGAATGGTGGACTTCTTCGTGTTGTGCGCCAAGATACGGCTGTTGCTGTACTGCCTGCTGGCTGGTTTCCTAGTTTTTACGGCAAGTTCATTTTGTGCAATTGATTGAATGAATGAACGAACTTCATTTGAAGTCCAGCAGTGCCCTTCGGGTAAGGCGGGAGGAAGAGGGTATTAAACCCTGTCCCTTCCCACTGTCCGTCGATGATGATGGCGGTGCCTCAAGTGACCGCTTCAAGTCCTTGGACCCAGGCGGCATCTTTGGCTTGCCGGACGGCCCAATGCGTTGAAATGTATTGAAATATTTTTTTCCCATGGCACGTTCTCTCTATATAAATCACCGTTACCTACACCCTTGAAGAAGCCTTGCTGGGCTTTGCGAAAAGTCGTGAGATCATGTTTTTTATATGTAACTATTGCTCGTAGAACTGATTTTGTTGTCCACAGTACCAATACGCCAATCACCCAGTGACATAACTAAGAAATTGGTAGTTTTTATAAAGCTATTTGCATACCCGGCACGCTTCAGCCGAGAAAATCGGCTTTAACCGAGAGGTAGACTGCTGCTTCAGAGTGCATCATCTGGAGTGCTCTTTTTCGTTACAGATATTCAGCTCCAAAGGCAGCAAAGTAAGTAGGAGCGTACCAATCTTTCCAAGTTGTTATAGCTGCATGTGTTATAATTCGGCAGCACAACGCTAGCGGGAGTAACTAACCAAGAATAGCTTGCCTGCTTGTCTATGGCCATACAGATTGCCAGCATTATCATACGAGTCGCTCTTGGTGTACACGGTATGGAAATGGACGCACTCACATACGCAGTCAGAGTAACTTGAAAAAAACCTGTCTTAATGTTTCTCTGTTTAATACTGTTCTGCACATTGGTTCATCATTACTTAAAATGTCATAGTACTACATTTCACGAAGACAAGACATGAAGTACATTAAAGGACAGTAACCGACTCCAACTGTCCTCATGGAAATCACACGTATTCTATTTCATAGCATTAGAGGGCGACGAGCGCTTGCAAAATCATAAAGGAGCAGTAGACATGGTGTGCTTTGAGCATAAATGACACCCTTCGTTGAATATTTAATATTCGCAGGCACGTGAAAACACGGATGCGGTGCTCACGCACGTGTCGCGATTCCGTGTGATAAAACGTGCTTCTGATAAATCACAAGCTAATCTATCGTTACTTCTGCTTACAATTTTAGGTTTCCTCAAGCCGTTGTTAACAAATTATGCACGTGCTACGATGAGCGCCTATAGGTTCCGAAACGACGCCAGGAAATCGTCTAACGACTGTTATGTTCCTTGACGCGCTGATTAATGCAGTGCTCTGGCTGACCGGCGTAAAATTTGCAGATAAAACTAACAACTCGATCATACCCGTGACACGCCACGCGTACGATTTAAGGTGTTTAGTTAAACAGCCCGGATACGGCTGGTTGTCGCTGCTCACCTTGAGGCACAGTTTCGCTAACTAATGTGGCGCTGAGAAAACGGTACATTTCGAATTGGACGAAAACTATAGTGGGAAACACGAACTACAAGGAAAGAACGCGATGGGACATGCTAGCACTTACAACTGATCAAAGCATGCTTCAAACACGAATTTAGACCCGCCTGCAACCAACTTGCGCGTGCGTGTAGCAGCCATGCGTCATACAAAACAAATCTTAATTAACGAGTTATCACGGCGTCTAAAAACGTCCGTCTACTTAGCAGGCAGTTGCACCGACTTGTTACTGCCAGAAATATTCCCCTTTTCTCTGTTACTTAGTGGCCGTTGTGGAAGGCTTCCAAAACTTTCATTTGCGCTTTTGTCCTTTCCCCACGTACAATTTGGTGTTGTTTATCTCAGGATAGCGTGAAGGGGCTTGTCGTCGCAGATGAACTTTACAAGCACGCATTTCCGCGCACCACAATAGCTGCGCAAAATAGTAATGGCTTGCATTTCTCGTCAGAATGCACAAAAAAAAGTTTTTTGTTGTAATTAAACACTGTCTAAATTGTCTTCCCGTAGCACCTGCATCATTTTGCTGGGGATATAAACGTGTTGTCTGCGAATTTGACATTTTTTCTGTTCTATTCATAAGACTTGACGTTTTCCTTCTCCTTTGAAGAATACTTGATTTCTGTTATTATTATTTGTTCTCTCTACACCTAGTCACGCTCCAGTCGCAACACATCTATTTTCCCTTGATAATCACGCTAGTAATCAGTTCTGAACCTCTTTTTTCCCGAAGCTTCGAAACCTGTTTGCATGGACGTTGCTGCCCTGCAGGCAAGTGTTCGCTTTAGCAGTGGACCCGCCTGTATTTGTTTGTCTGTTCAATTTTATGTGTGGACACCTAAGAACAGAATCAAAATGGTTTGGCGTGTTTCAAGTGAAAGCAGTAACCGTTATTTTGCTCTTAATCCGCAAACTTCGTATTGACTGATTTTTTTGTGTTTTTTTTTTCAGGGCCATGGTATCGTCCACCCTCTCATGATTATTCCGGTGAGAATATTTATTTATTTATTTATTTATTTATTTATTTATTTATTTATTTATTTATTTATTTGAGGTGCTCTCACCATCAGCGCCTGCCCGTGTCTCCTTTTGCGTGTCCGGTTTTCTGCCCGCTAAGTCCACCATAAATTCATACCTAGTCGACCAGTACACCACTTTGCTTCAATTCTCAGCGTATATTAGCGTTGCATAAGGAAGTGGTTTACAGAGACGTTCTGCCATTCTAGATGAACCAACTTAAATACATGAACGGTTGAAAACAGAAGAGGGAAACTGACTTCATTCCGATGCAGTTTTGGCCCGAAATAAATGAAAAAAAAAATATTTCGCAGCATTATACTTGTACCTAAAAGTTGATGCCGATTCATTAAATGTGGTACAAGATGGTCATTCAGCTATTCTTGGTTAATTAAAGGAATTTCGTGAAACAGAAATGACAAGGTGTTTTTTTTTTTTTTGTGGAAGACAGACCCGACTGAATGAAGTTGGTTTTGATAGCAGATAGGCTTACTCTGCGAGAACAATTGCGTACTGTGAAAAGTGCAGACTAATGCTACGTTGCTTCAACTAAATATGTCAGCTGCGTTCTGGATGGATCTCAAATCGATAAAGCATACTTGAGCTTGAATTCTGCAAATGTTTTATACAGGGTAAGCTTTAGGAAACAAGAACACAGCAAATACTGCTACTAAGAAAGCGAACTGCTCAAACATGCGCCGACTCACGTATTCGATGCGAATTTTTGACGACACATTGCTGTTTAAGTCCCATGCTGCTGCACTGCTTCGTGTTTCGTGTTATTTTTCGCTTCGTTGATTGATTGATATGTGGACTTTAACGTCCCAAAACCACCATATGATTATGAGAGACGCCCTAAGTGGAGGGCTCCGGAAATTTGTTTTCGCGTCGTCGGTCCCCTACCAACCTACCAAAATAAGCCCTTGAATACGTAAATACTTATGTAACGTGATGACGCTCATACAACATCACTGTTACTTTGCGCCAAAATGTTGAAACGAAATGCCGATTGCGTAAACAGAATTTCTCGCTATGGCAAATTATGTGGAAACACCAGGCTCTTTCACCGGGCGCGCAATGTGCGAGTGAAAGCGAGCAAGGGCAGCCGACGCTTGCGGCTCATGCAGTAAGCCGACGGAGCAACGAGGAGTGAAGGGGACATCACTCTTGCACACTCGCTAAGGTGATATGACGAGTGCGCTGGCATTCCCCGTACATTGACGAGGCTCTGCAGATGGCTTACACGTTTGTTTGAATTGAATCGTTAAATTTACATTGTTGCTAGGGCAATTACGTGAAAACACCAGCCTCTTCTTTTGTATTTTGCCGTCGCCTTGAGGTTCCACATAATGCGAAGGGACAGTAACATCGCTCCGCGCGTTGTGTTTTATCCGCGAGTTAAATCGTACGAGGGTAGACATCCTTCATGGTGATGAAGACACTCATAGAAGACGGCAACGAATGGAAATGGCCGTCACTCTCAGCAACCCAGTACGTTGATAAACAGACATACTTCATGGTGTTAAAAGCTCATAGAATACGGCAATGAAGAGGAGGGGTCGTCGCTCTCAGCAACTGAGTACGTTGATAAATCACGGCGTGGTCACGCGTGGCCTATGTTGACGTGCCTCAGAAGATGGCTCACAACTTTGTACGTGCTACTTTCTCTTCGTTATTTAGCCTTGATGCGATAGACAGCTTAAAGGTCAATCAGTTAACTCGCTGCAGCGGGTGTTTCTCGTTACGCCAAGGTTTTGTTGAGATCCGCGTGATTCCATGCTAAAGGAATCAGCGGCCGGCTAACTTTATTTAGCATGTTATTCCAATTACTGCATTTTTCGCAAAGCATTTGCTTTGAAACTTATATTTTTTAAAGAGAGCTCGAATTCCCACTGTAAATAACACGTAAACACACACACAAAACACACACGTACAAGCACGCACGCATGTATACGTACGTACTTCATGAACTAAAAGCACATGCTTTGTCGTCACGAAGTTAAACACTAGCTGGGCCATATGATGTCGCACTGGTCTATTCACAACAAAGCAAGCAACAGTGCCTTCTTGGAGGCGGAAATGCTGTAGGCTTGTGTGCTCAGGTTTGGGTGCACGTAAAAGAACTCGAGGTGGTCGAAATTTTCGCAACCCACCTCTACGGCGTCTCTCATAATCACATATGGTGGTTTTCGTATGTTAAGCCCCACATATCAATCAATCAACAGTGTCTTCTCACTTACCAGAAGACAGCAGTCGTCATTGGAGCTTCGTATAAATCGAACCGCATTGTTATGGCCTGAGAATTACACAAGTTCACGCGGTAATGTTCGAAATCTAATGGATACATTTGTTTATGTTTCTCAGTATGTTCTGGCCTGGCTTCCAGCGAAGATGGCCAAGTCTGAGCAAGTAGTTGATGTCCAGGTAAGTCTGCAGGTTCAGACGTTTCTCCATCTAGTTTTTTTTTACGTTCATCTATGCATGCATGTGACTTGTATGCACTCACATGCATACCGTGTATAGATAAAAAACGCAATGACAGCTTGTTCCCGGGCTTTCATGCTCCAATGGTATAACTGTCAGTTCAAGCACACGAATAAACAGAAAGAAAGAGAGGACAAGCGTGTTGCAATTTCATGCTCCAGTCAGAGCTCTGTCCCACGTCATGACAAAATTGCAGTGCGCACAAACAGCAGGACACAGCGAAGAAAACAAGCACTCAATTTGCCTGCCACCCTGCATCCATGTCTTCTTGACGCGCGGCACGCATATCACCATAAATGGCCAACAATTTGCCTAATTTGCATTTCTCTTGTTACACCCCGCCGAACAGCATTGTATGAGAGATTTGCTTTAAAGGGGCAGAAAACATTTAGGAACAGGACTTTAGGCAAACGGAAAGAATTTCTGTTGTATTCATTGGAATTCAGCTCTTTCCATTAGGTGCACATTTCTAGTTCTTTTTCTTCACTAATGTTGTGAAAAAACGATTTTGACATCCCACACGGCGGAAAAGCAACAATGCATATGATCGCTACCACGTATACCATAGCTGATGCACGCACTTGTCTCTATATTAGGGTTGGAATGCAATGCAATTCTAACAGAATCGAAAGTTTATTCTTTCTGTTTATTCGTGCGCTTGAACTGACAGTTATACCATGTGATTCTAACTTGAAATGTTCTCATACTGTTTTGTATGTGCTGAACAGAACATAGGCGTCGTCTTCACTTGACGTAGATTCAATGCTAATAAACGGCATCATCACGGTAGTTCGCTGAGAGCCTAGCCACATCTGCCAATATATTCGAGAAGTACCAGGGGCTCCTGGCTTGCGGGGCGCTTTAGACGCTTTACGTGAGGAGGAGCGCTAGGAACACTAATTCTATTTGCCCTTTACATTCACGAACAGTTGAAGTGTCAATATTACAGTCGGTAACCTCAGCGGCACTCCCTCCCGTGAGAGCAGAACATTAGACGTAATGAACAGTTCAGGAAGAGGGCTATCAGCTTCGTTATCGCTTCTCAGCGTTGCGTCACAGGAGGGACTTTTTTTCGGTGACTTCTCGCGGTGTTTTTAGGCGGCGTTGGCAGTAGGGGCGCAGCGGAGAGGCGGTGACCAATGTGCGGCTGCGCTGGGCGCCGATGGGAGAGCCGCGGTGGAGACGAGAGCAACCGGCTGTGGGTCCAGTCAACGCCTTCTCTAGAAAGGTGCCTGCGGCGTGGCACGCTCATAGAGTTTCTCACAATACTTACTAATGGGAACTCTGGCGCTAGTGTCTATGGGAGTTGCAACGCACGGCGCTTCAGCGAGCATGGGAAGGATGGGTAGTACACACATTTCTCTAATCATTTCCGATGATTAGAGAAATGCACGTTAAAGAACCCCAGGTGGTCGAAATTTCCGGAGCCCTCCACTACGGCGTCTCTCATAATCATATGGTGGTTTTGGGACGTTAAACCCCACATATCAATCAATCAATCAATCAATCACATTTATCTAATTTTCGTACTTTTGGCCTGCTTCTGGCTCCGTGTGTGTTCGTGTGGCTTGGAGCTGTTTTTTTCACGAAAACATAAATTAGCAAACGTTCACCGTTTGCGCTCCACAACCTTATTTTTTAGGCTTACCATTTCGAATCAAGTCACTAAGTTCAAAAGGGCTCGTTCTTTCTTTCAAAAACAAAACCGTAACCAGTAATAAACAAAGCCGCAAGTACGATTCGCCGCCCGCAGGTACGAAGACTAGGCAAATGTGTGTACTACCCATCATTCCCATGGTCACCGAATGATCGAAGCGCCAGAGCGCCCTCTAGTTTATTTTGGGAAACTCTATGGGCATGCTATCCCATTGTAGCCGTGCTTCCTAGAGCTGTTTGTCATCTGTTGCAGATCGATGTCACCACACTCCACCCTATTGTCTTTGACGGGACTGGGACACGGTGTACGATGTAGCTGTGGGCGGGGGGGGGGGGGGGGTGGCAGCGGAGCGAGAATTTGCGCATGCGCACTTTGTTGCAAGCAGCAGCCGCAAGTGTAGCCAGCTACCAGGCTCATTAGAAACAACGAAAGAGGGTAAGGGTAGAGCAGTACGTTCTTGGCTCACACGGTGGCCATCTTTGTAGAGGAGGCGTTGGTCTAAACTTTTTGCACGCTACAGAAAAACAATATTGACGAAGAGCGAAGGATAACAGACAACACAAGCGCGAAATGACATCTGTTATTCTTAGAGAGTCATAAAAAATACACACACACACCCAGAAAGGGGCGAAAAAAACAACATAAATACTCGCACATCCGCAAGAAATGGAGATATACTTCCGTCACTTTGTCGGTTGTGCGAGTATTTTTTGCTTTTTTTAACGCGCTAGCCTTAAAGAGCTCGTTTCACAGAAATTCTAGCATCGGCGTCATTGGTTGTGAGGTAAACATCATCATCCTATGCGTGACCTAGAAATCGAGAATAATACGAATAAAAAATAAATTCATGGGGAAGAGTGGGCATTGGACCCGGGTCGTTTGCGTAGCAAGCGGATGTTCTGCCACGCAACCACGCCTCTGCTTATGAAAACAACTTCCTCTGTTTTGAAAGTGCAAGTAACACTCGTGCTTTACAAACACACACGTCCAGCGTATTGCTGTCATATTGCTGTAATATGGCATGGTATAAACGTTCACTGCGATCGGGCGTTAGAACATGTGTTTATCGTTATGACTTTGTGGCTTAAAGCTGGTCACCTGCGACAAAGGCACACACGCCACTGCACCTCTCCCATTTAAGGCCACGTAGTGGGTGTATAGCAAGTCCGAAACGGTTTCATGCACTGAGTACTCCAAAGTACCCACTAGGAATAGGATACCGCTTTCGCGTTCAACTCTTGAAGGCGAAGCTTTATTGGTCCCTTATTTTTTGTTGCTTTTTCCGCCCCTTTCTTTCTCTCTCTCTCTCTCTCTCTCTCTCTCTCTCTCTCTCTCTCTCTATATATATATATATATATATATATATATATATATATATATATATATATATATATATATATTATATATATATATATATATATATATATATAGAGAGAGAGAGAGAGAGAGAGAGATTGTCAGGTTTCTGTAAAAGTAAACAGTTGTTAGCTCGCGGTCATGCGGTTATGTACCGTTCTTCGTAGATTTTTAGTTTCCTATTAGCATGCAAGAAGATTACACGATGCACAACCAAGTGATTCCGACCCTGGCTTTTCTTTCGGCTACGTTTCTATAAGAGCGGCGGAGTATATATATGTGGTGTACCCTTTCCAAAGATGCGCATATACGCTGGCGGAAGACACTGCCAACTTCGAACGGAGGAGTTGACACAACAGCGCTTCGCAGTTTTGACCCCTATCAATGCGTGAATGTGGCTTTACTTATTTCATGACCAATCGAGTGGCAATGATATATAATATTTTTTTTCATTACTCTTATTTTGTCCACGTGTTTTACTTACGTAAAGTTAATGTATGCGTATCACTTGTTTTATGCAGCTGAACGAGACTGCAATCCTGATAACCATCATAGTCAGCATCCTGGCCGACGTAAGTGCACATTAAAACTTACTGTGGAGGCTGCTAGTAAAATTTTTAAACGTGCTTTTGCAGTCCCATAATTTTTCTACATCTTTCCGCACCCTTTCACTGACCGTTCTCATAAGTTCCTCGTTCCATGGTTAAACCGTTAAACCACCAATTCTCCCACTATATTTTGACGCATCGGAGGGAGACAGAAGTTAGGTGGGTAGATGAGATTGAGGAGTCTGCTAAGTATAACGTGGCAGCAAAAACCACAGGACGGGGTTGATTGGCGGAAACATGGAGGGCATGTTGCCCGGCAGTGATTGTAGTGAGGCTGATGATAATTTTGACGCCGTTCACATTCTTAACTTAGTTTTGTGTGGTCACAGCCTTATTCAGTTTTGTCAGAGTTGACGCAACCAACACTTAGGCTGATGAACTGTTCATGTTCAGCACTGCAATCTGTACGTAACTCTGATCCGATGTTTTATATCCCTGTGACGTCACAAAAATCAAAAGTAAACTAACCAGTTTTCCAGTTAGACTTGCCGGTTTGTATGAAAGACAGAAGGCTTTCATAGAAATCTTGAGGATTGATTATGCATACGCCTCAGATGACTTGAAGGCGAAATCAATCTTCTTTTTCCTTTCATTAAATGTATTGATTCTTCCCGGACTCTTTTGAAAGCTTTCTGCACTTCCTCTTTTAGCTTTCGTAATAACTGATGTCACAGTGACGTCATGTCCTGTGACGTCATCGATTTATTAAAGGCGCGCCAATCCCAGCGTCTCAAGTTGTCTAATTCATTATAACGCCATATGCCATACATGGGCGTAAGCAGAATTTTCTTTTTTTCGTAGATAACCTCCTTGATTTCAAAAAAGGAAGGGCATCTCCTTGAAATAGTTTTTTTTTCACTTTTTATGCGATTTGATGCCGAAAAAATATTTCGGGGGTTTTGTAAGCATGTGCCTGGTGTGCAACCTGGCCCCTGGTTACGCCACTGAAGCCATATGTATAACGTCAGCACGTAATGATCCCGCAGGGCGCGGGTTCGAATCCCGGCTGCGGCGGCTGCATTTCCGATGGAGGCGGAAATGTTGTAGGCCCGTGTGCTCAGATTTGGGTGCACGTTAAAGAACCCCAGGTGGTCTAAATTTCCGGAGCCCTCCACTACGGCGTCTCTCATAATCATATAGTGGTTTTGGGACGTTAAACTCCACATATCAATCAAGCACGTAATGATTTTTGTCTTTACTCCAGCGTGTTGACGCCAACATTGCTGGGCGCTGACGCCACGGGCGGTCAGTTTTCGCGCTTTATGGCGCATCTAAGGCTTTCGTGTCAATAATTTTCCTTGTTGCAGGCGTTCGTCATCTACCGGGTGCAAGTTTTCTCCGACAACAAGCTGGGACAGTAGGAGGCGCCTGCTGCGCTGGCAAGCTACGAGCGCAAGATATACGTCGTGCGATTACGCAGTGCAACACTGCTGCCGATCTTGTGTAACATCACACACTGCACCGCAAAATTAAAGTTTGAGTTAATTTTTTTTCTTTTCTGACTTCTGTTTGTGAGAACATGCAGTGCAATTCTCACACGCATGCATAGAGATCATCTGCCTGTGACCAACTGGAATGTGCACGCAAACATGGTGTGAGAGCAAACAATAGAATCACATCAACCGCGATGAATGAAAGTTCTGATGCTTCAAAGACGGATTACATGGTTACAAAATCAAAAACATGAGGTGCGAAGCGTTGAGCAGCAAATTGAGGGCACATTGACCGCTTTATCTATCTATCTATCTATCTATCTATCTATCTATCTATCTATCTATCTATCTATCTATCTATCTATCTATCTATCTATCTATCTATCTATCTATCTATCTATCTATCCTAGTTCCTAGTTTCAATATAATATTCGCATTTTTATGAGTGCAGAGGTGTATAATGAACACGATTGACGCGCCATGACATGAATGACGTAACGCGCATACCGCTTACGCCTGAGAACCGTACATCATGGTTTTCGGGTGTGTTTTGCATAATCGCTCAGGAAAGAAGTACGCATTTGTGGTTGGCAAAAGAAGAGACGGATTGGCATGGATAGATAACCACTCGACCATGGTCTTGGCTTGTACAAGTTGATCAGCTGGTTTTAAAAAAAATTTATAAGACTTTGCACTGCGAATAGAGAACCACAGCTTGCTTGGGTGGTGGCGTCCGCTTTAGCGACGTCACTAAATGTAAGTTTTTTTTCTTTTTCTTTACTTTTTTTAAAACAGTGAGGCTGCTTAAGGCTATCGGTAACTTGTGCTTCATTAAGCGAAACTCCGCTGGTGGGTACCGACAAATGCATGTGCGAGCGTTCGATCGATATGTGGGGTTTACCATTCCAAAACCACCTTATGATTATGAGAGACGCCGTTGTGGAGGGCTCCGGAAATTTCGACCACCTGGGGGTGTGCGAGCGTTAAATGAACACTTTGCTCGGCGAAGTGGAGCACGTGAAACATGGGAGAACGAAGACAAAAGAGGTAGAAAGAGAGGAAATAAAGCGAAAGAGAGGAAACGATAGAAAAAAGATACAAAAAATAGACAGCAATAACGGGAGCAACGACAACAATAGACACCGAAAGTCATCGAAACAGAAAGAAAGGAATAGACGCCAGAAAGAGTCAGGTAAAACAGAACGCAACACCAATGAATAAAAGAACTAAAGGCGAACAATGGAAAATAAAGAAAGAAATGGAGATAAAGGAGCAGACAAAGAGGGAGAAAATATGAGAAAAAGACAGCTGTAAACATAGGAAGAGCGGGAAAGTGAAAGAAAGAGACAGATTAAAAAAAAACAGAAGCAAGAAAGGCTAGCTACAAGATAGAGATACGAGAAGCAGAAAGATAGAGAGGGAGAATAAAAGAAAGAGAAGCAAGGAAAGCCGCCCAAAAGTAACCAGTAAAAAAAAGTTCACCGATGATACGGTGCCGCCTGTTGCGAATTCTGAGCACACACAGCTTCGTGTCAGGGCGAAGTCAATGTGCTTGAAGATTTGGATTTCCGCAAGACATCCAGTACGCCATAAATCCTAACTTTAGAAGTAAGACAGCACCCCCTGCGCCATTATTTGCCTTTCTGCGAACAAACGAGGTACCTGCTACTTTGTTGATGCTGTGTGTGACTGATGACCACGGAGGAAAGAATGAGAGGAGAGCGCATGCCCAGCCTACGCGATACGCAAAATGTGTAGAGGAAATGACGTTATGGCGGTCATATCTACTGGGTACAATGGCGGCATTGCTGTGGTTGCGTGTTGTGCCGTGTAGCTGGTCTAGCACTGAGTGGTGCACGTGTGCCTTCGTATAGGTCTCGTACTAAGCCGTGGCGGTGAAAACCCGTGCTTCGTGCCGCGTTATTAGATACGCAGTGTTCTTGCAGCGGATATTGTTCTCCTAGTTATGTTTAGAAAACCCCTTCTTAGCCACAGGGCCACAACAGTGCGTATAACGAGCGCGCGCATCCATGCGACGGATGAAGTATTTGAAGTGCTCAGCGAAATTGCGTTTGGACACCATGACAAAACAGAACCACGACGAACACCTCGAAGGTGAGTGACGGTTGTGCAGTGTTACTGCTGACGAACAAAACATTTGTGACCCTCAAGACGCAATTAGGGCGTCACGCACATATGTAATTTTGTGTTAAATATGTCCACAGTAACTTGCATGTGCGTATTTTTATTGAAACACCCTTTCAGTTTCGCTTGCTAAGCTCGCCCCTCGGCTAGAGCAACCACGTTCACGTGTCACTTACACCGTGAACGAGGTTGCCGCTGTTGCACAGTGATGACGCTGGAGGGCTTTTACGTGGAACACGGGTATGGTGACCAGGTGCCGCGCCACCCGCGCGAGAGACGGTGCATGGCCGATCATTTTGTCTCGACAGTTCGTGAATATAAACGCCGTGGAAACATTGGCACCACACTCCCCGTAGTCATTGCATCTAGCACGTGTTCTGTTGTGTGTTCTTCTTCGTCGGTGAGCTGTTACTCACTGTTTACTCTAGTACTCGGACGAAATGATTTCGCCAACGGCACCACGCTGGCCCAGCCCGTCTAGCCTCGTTCCGTAGGTGTCACAGAACGAGCGCTAAAAACGGGCGCGCCGAATTCTTGCGATAACGCGCCCGAGAGACGCGGCGAGGTTAACGAAAAAAAATAAAAGAGAAAACAAGCATCCAAGGCTCCCCGGGCGCGCGACGCCTCTCCTCTCGGAAGCGTGGCTTCGCCGATGAACCTCCTCACCCCACAGCGGCGGCCGGGCAAGCGCTAGAAATTTCCAGAAGGAAAGGGGCGTGTATGTCGGAGTGAGTCATCTGTCGGGGACGGCCCCCGTACAGTCTCGCGCCTCTCCCCAGCCTCCGCTGCGCATCGCGCCGACGAAATGAGGAGAACTTTCTAGAATGTCGCGCGGAAGGTATTTAACCGAGCAGCCGAGATGAAAGATCAGGAGGAGACGGAAGTGAGCGCCAGAGCGCGTAGGGATTCCGCCGTGTAGTCGGCGAAGGTTTTGGTCCGTAGGGACGAAGCCGGAGATGAAGAGGATTTCCACCTGAGGGGTGAAGGCTCGAGCTACAGGCAAGAGCGTGTGTTTACCGCTATCGAGCGAAGACGCGTGGCAACAGCTGCGTGTGTGAAGCCGACGTGTTCCGGCGAAGAAGTTGAAGTTTGAAGAGTGGCCAATTGAAGGCGGGAGGTTTCCTGGAAGAGAAACTTCGAGGGCGCGGAACGACAACAACGCTGGACTTTGAGTGAGTGATTCTCGGAAGAGTATCATCCAGACTTTTGTTCCAAGAACTTTGGACTGGATAGGTTTTCTATCTTTTTAGTCTTTAAGTTTCTTGGTTGTTCAATGCATGCGACTGCATTGTAGTGCGTATCGTTGTCTGTGTCCGTTGTTTTGAGTGTGGCTGATTGTACTGTGTAGTACGTTGTTGATTGGTGACGTATTGTACGTAACTATTGTGGAGTGTGCATTCTTGTGTATTGTTTTCGATCTGCCATTTTTGAGAATATAATATTTGTTTTGTTTATCAACTCTCGGCTCTGACTTGTTCTTTGGGCCACAGCCGGCGTCCGCTGGTGCGCCAAAAAGGACCACTCCTAAATTGTCCACGCTTTCGTGGTGCGGTTCAGGGGGCCGATACTTCGGCTCTTGGAATTAGCCCGGCGATCGCCTCCCTAATAACGGGACATGTGTGACAGTAGGTTTCGAATCACCACCAAACGCGTGCCGCACAGCCCAGGTGCTTTTTGAACCGGAGAGAGAGTTGCGCCTTCTGCTCCACATTTGGATGTAAACAAGAGAAGAGGGCTTGTCCAGTAAATGTGGCCGACTTACGGCTTCACCACGGCTTCACAACGAGTGACGCCAGTGCCTCTCTCTATTTGTTTCCTCCTTCCGTGCTGATGACGATGAATTATTACAGCTGAGCTATTCACGGTGGGGATGCTTTGCATGAACCACACACGCTTCGAGCAATTCGCATTTTCTGATGACTGGTTGTTCTATTGCCGTTCTGTCAGACTATATTGCATTGATTAACGCGATTTCTCGCCCAACATGACGCCAGTGTAGCATCTCTCTGCACAGTAGTCCCACGTGCCTTTGTGGTTCTGTGTTGGGATACTCGACTGCCACGTAGCGGACCCAGGTTCATATCTCCTTCGATCCTGGTTGGCTATCACTTTAGTGTGGCCTTCCCTATTAACATTTTATTCTTTTTATGTATGTATGATTACGTTTTCATTTCTATCGGCTATGCCGCCTACAAAAGCGGCGACAGCGACGCCGCTCAATGGAGGGACGGGCGCTTAAAGGCCTGACCATACGTATCCGTCACAGCGCGTCAGTGCGAGGCTCTTCAGCGCGGCGCCGTGTGTGCGCGGGGCTACGCGAAGCCACGCTCTCTGTCTCTCTCTTCATATGGGAGAAAGCACGACGCCGCGTCAGAAAGACACGCGCCGACGCACTGCAGCTGGTGCGTGTGGTCAGGCCTTAAAGGGCCAGTCAACAGGCTCCGGAACGCGCAGGAAAAGCTCGCGCATCTTTCGTACGCCTGACCAACCTTCTTCCACATGCAGTGACGTCAACTCGGCGATCGGCGACGTTGACTAAGTTACTCTTTATTCATACCTGGTTTAGACCAATCGACGAGCTGCGTGCTACGTCCTGTCGCCGATCGCCGATATGACGTCACTGTGCGTTGAAGGAGGTTGGTCACCCGCAGAAAAAATGCGCGAGCTTATCCTGCGCGTTTCGGAGCCTGTTAACTGGCCCTTTCAGAGCGGTCCTCTAAATAATCTAGAAATTTGAGGTCCCCTAATTCCGCCCTTCCTTCAGTCTGGCTACCCACCTATGCGAGGCTGCTATATATAATATTCGTTTTTCAGGGTATCCAGCTTCTATGTGCAACCGTCATATTATGGAACCGCACCCGTGCACTCAAGCTCACCAGCTCGACAGCAGAGTTCTGCCAGACTTTTTTTTTTTTGAAGGGGGGTGGGAGAGGCTTAGCCATACTTTATGTGGGTTCGTGCGTGCGTTTGTATGTGTGCTTGTATATATACGCAAGCATTATTGAAAGAGTTCAGGCAACACCCTTTGCTATGACCCTGATGTTTAGCTATCACGGCGGGTAATAGGAGAATGCGTTTCGCGATAGTTAGGCAAGCGAAAGATCAATCTTTTTTTTATTGTTGGCGATTTCAATGTAGCAGGCAAACGTGCTTCACCGGTCTTCAGCGCGCAGTGCAGATCGCAAACAAGCCTATTACGTGAGCAGGTAGGGTGACAGTTGCCTAAAATCAGCTGGGGTGGTGACGCTGGCTTAACATCGTATATTATGCCAGTATTGGTTGTCTGTTCTTATAACAGTGCCATAAACACTACTTATGTCAATAGGAAAGCGCTGAGTGTCGAGTATTCAAGAATTAAAATGCAAGAAATGCAGAAGATGAATATTGTTGTGGGAGAAAACTATTGCGTCGTTATTTACTCAATTTTTGTTAGACTGAAACCAGAACAGGAAAGAGCAACTCAGCGAGTCGTTGAAATGAACTGGTGTCAAGCACCAGCTGGATCTTTCCCGCAACTTTTGTTATCGTTCGCGAAGAGCTATCCGGGTCTACGCAGAATCGCGACGAATGAAACATTTAAAATATGGGTTATCTACGTGTCGTCGTCAAACGAAATTTTGTTATACGACTCTCAGCTTCCAGCTGTTCTGAAGTTATGCAGATTAAGATAAGAAAGCGTGCCTTTCTTTGTGCTTTTCGTACTACAAAGTGGCGGCCGTATAGGGACGTCAGTAAACACTCAATTTAGAGAGAAAGGATGGCGATTTCCTTGTTGGGGTGATCGCTGCAGCCTGGAACAGCCAACGAGAGAGGGAAGAGCGCAAAATATTTGATTTTCACTATTCCCAAACGGGTGGGCCGGTATGCAGGCCTGTGCAAGCTGACGCGATAACCTTCAAATCGTGCTGGATTCTACAGTGTGATGTCGGAGTTTCTTTGGGCACAAATTTTGTCCAGGTTTGAAAGATACCAGCGTCGAGAGTGAACTGTTCGTCTGTAGGTGAAGTGACTGTTAAATACCGGATGGGCATTGGCTTCAGTAGTTATTCGTGAGACTACAGGAACCCGAACGGATGATGCGCCCGCTTTCGAAACACATTCTTCTCTGCACTCGGAGCAACGGTTTTGTGAGCAAGGATGCGAGGATGTCGGTGAGTTTTGATTGAATGATTGATTGAGTGCCTTATCGCTTTGCACTACGATTTCTTAGAGAGTGCAGCCGTTCATGGCGTAATTAGAAAACACTGCGGGACATTGCGTGTAGATTTAATATGCTCGCGCCGCGGTTTGGCAGGCATGCAGCTTTCCGGTGATGACGAAGAAGAGTGGACAGTAAACTACACTAATTTTCTTGAAAAATGCATTTATTCTATCTGAAAAACAAAGGGGGCCTACATCGATTTACCAACCATTCCGGATTTCGCGGGACTGGCCGGACTTTCCATGCGCCGTCCCGAGTCCCGCGCCGTCCTTTAGGGACAGCTACATGTCCCAGAACGTGTAGTTAGAAATTTTCATGCGATCGAACGCACGTCCAACGACGCTGCCCACGCCAAGGGACGCAAAGGTCGTTTAAATCGCACGCACAAAGCGTGGTGGATAGCGGTGGCTACGAAAGACCACCTTAGCTGAACTTCCGCGTGAAGAGCGACTACTTTTCCGAGTACATTATCCAGCAAAAGCAAGTGCTACGAATAGTACGTAGCCGGCTGAAGTTGTTGCTATGTCGATTCGCTCAAAGAATCGAGTCCAGGTGCATCAATTTCTTCACGCCGTGGTTACGTTAAGCGTACGGTGTTATTCGAGCGTTGCGATTCGTGTGTTGCTTTGCATGTTTGTTTTCGCCATAATTGCTGCCGGTAATAGCCTCTGTATCATTATTTTCTGCGCTACGCCATGCACACATTTGCTCCGGGGTGAAAAGAGCCGGCGTTTGCTTAAAAAATAAAAAACTGACGTTCATATTGATAGCCTACGCGTGACTTCTTGTGCACATAACTACCTCATGGTGGGTTAGATGACGTCAAGGTGATTTATCGGCTTCATTGTGATCACAGTGTCGCTGGAACGTTTTGTGCCTCTGTGCAAGAATAACCGAGAAAGCAGCATGCGACGTACTGATAACACTAACGTGACGTCACAAAGTCACATCGCGGTGGCGTCAGTGAAAACCATTTATCTACAAGAGGCGCTTTACAGTGAATGCAAAGCAATAAGCATCAGGATCTATAAAGAACATCGCTGCTTAAGAAACTTGAAGAAAACTAAGACGACGAACACGTTCTTTTTCTATCTTTTTTTTTGACAAGGTAGTTGCAAGATGGTTTTCCTTTTGTTTGCAATTTCATACTTTTCTCGTACGTTTCACGCTCTTTTATTATTCTTCATGTTCACGAACTATGAGCTAGACTTGTATACAACGCTTACATTTAACAGATGCGATTTTTTTTTTCTCTCCTGCGGGAGATTCGTGAGTCGAAGAGCAAGGTAATCCTACGTAACCTATAGAGGTGATGTGGGAGCCCCTTAAAAGAAATATTTCAATCTTTCACGACTCGCCGAGCGTCGGCGACACGCTGTTCATTTTTCAGGAGGCTGTCGTCTTGAAATTGTTATATTTTCCCAATTTTAGGTAGGCTACTTTATGAAAATTTTGAAATATCAACTTTAAAAGCATATGAATTTCAGCCTATTGGAGCATATTAAAAAATAAAAAGCGGCGCAGTGCAACGAATACAAAAAAAAAGACCAAACAAAACCAGCACGGCGTCTTGCTTGTTCTTTTGTATCTTCGTTGTGTTGAGCTTTTTTCTACTTTGAAATATTACGTAGTTGTCCGGGGCATGGGTGGGGGTCGAATTACAATTGAAATCAAAACTTTTTTTTTCCACCAATGTGGACAGGACACAATACACATCCAGGATGTAGTGGTCTGGTAGGAACATTACGTTTGCTTTCCGGCCACGTGCATATGGTTTAAACGAGACACGTAAAGCTTTTTTTAAGGCCGAAGTTTTTTTTTTTTTAAGGGCAAAGTTTCTTAAGGTTGAGACTTGTCCGTTGGCGGCGTTGTGTGCTGTAGCCGCCGCTGACAATTATGCTGATGACGATGAACAACAAGCGCGTTCCAGATCATACGATTTCTTTCTGCCATCACGGCACAACACATGCATGTTACCCACTACACGTCATGACGATGACGATCTCGGACAACGACTGGCTTGTGCAGTTATGCTTTACGATACATTTGCTATGACTGAAAACAACCAACATCCGCCAGGAGAACGCGTTCAGACATTGACTTTGCCAATTTAAGGCTAGATCTGGCACCACAAAGTAGTAATAACGGAGGGCAAAACGATATTCAGTACTCAACACAACATACTTGTCATGACCGATAAGCATTGTATATAACTGTACACCGCTTTGTAACTCATCTACTTGCGCGAGTAATCAACGTCATGGGTAAATTGCGGTAACACCGAATGATGCCACTGCATCGATTACTCATCATCATTTACTTCGCTCATGTACCGTGACTTTTTTTTTTCATATTGAACTTTCGACATTTATGGGAATGTCGATAAGCAATTGGCATCCCTGTAAGTGCCGCGTGCACACAATTTTTTTAAGTGTCAATCAACGATGGGAAAGCCGCAGTTCCAAAAAGCAGGGACAAACACAGGCTGCGTTTTTTTTTTCCCAGGACACTAGGTGTTGACGGAAGAGCTTTCTTTTCTGACCTTGTTATTGTTGCCCTTTACTTGTGGCTCATACCCACTGTGATGGATCGGCCTATAATTGAGTGGGCTTATAAAGTACTATTCTAGTTTAGAGTAAAGAAACTTACAAATTTAAAACGTTACAACTTTTAGAATGAAATTTTCATGATTCCTGATCTGTTCTTACTATAAATTTTTTGTATTAGTAATAGAGCTTTCGACGCGCTTTTCTTCTCTTTTTTACTGCTGCGTTCGGAAAGTACGCAGTTGATGTGACCTTCATCCGCCCTTGATGACATCTGGGCAGCCAAGTGTGGTCGAATGTCATTTCGTGCAGTTTTTCCTATATATACGTGGCAGCGAAGACATTGGAAAAGGCTGGGGAACGGGATCTGTGTGCCACACGTCACTGTGGCACCTCGTATATAGACCAATAAAGAGCTTATTTCTTCGTGAAGTCACGTGAACAGCCTGCTATCGAGTCGAGAATTGTGCGGAAAGACTTGGAAACGCCAGGAGAGCATAAATTTCTCGCTCTTTACGTTCTCAGAGGTGTGTAGAGGACCCTTAACCATAACGTTATTTTTTATTCGAACTTTCCAATACCTAACCCAAACGCTTCGTCCGCGTTTTTTTTTTCATCTTTCCTTCTTAGCCGCATCAATCTGAGTTGATTTTACTGGAGTCTTTGATGGACACAGCATAGCCAGAGGGTAGATGTTCAACCTTCTGCGTTAACCGGTACTTGCCAATTTTTGTCTATTTTGTATATGTATATATAAACACGCGTAAAACGCATTCCCGAAAATGAACTATAAAAAAATTCTGGCCACGCTTTTGCAGCTAGGCGAGTACTTCGATCAAGACATTTGTGCGGCCTTTCTTATTCGAAGCTTCACTGCTTTCATTGTTAATATTGAATTATAGTACAGTGAAGCGGGCTATGTGGTACTGGTTTACTTTCTACATTGCGGCAAAGGCGAGGAATGACCTAAGGAACACGAAAAAAGTTTAAGAATACGGGAAGTTATAAATTAGACAGGTTATAGACAACATATAAAATTACGGTGCTTGATCAAATGCATATACCTCTATTAAAGACATACAATCAAAACCATGCTATCTGTCCTTTTTGTTTTAAGTAAAAGGTAACAAAATAATAATGCGCTCACTTTTTACACGTATAATATGGTGCAGACGTACTAGGATAATGATACTGATTACTGTGATTAGTTTGTGAACCAAACGGCTTTAATAATGTAGTCCGTGACAGCCACGCATAACATCGCATTGGAGAACTCAGAAATAGAGGCTCCGAAAGCCAAAATATTAAAACGACTCAAGTCTTAGCTAATCCTCCTGGGTATGCGCCATAGCTATCACGTGAAAAGAAACAATAACACGCAGACGACGGGAAATTGCAATAATATCATGGTATTATCAGTGTGACCGCATCAATTTGCGTAGCGAAACCACGTCAGCCCGAATGGCCTTTAGCTTCGCTTCGTTTTTCTGTATCTCTCCAGAAATAAAATCTGTTCATTCATTTGAAAAATTACTATTATTCACCAACACCTCATTCTGCGTTCCGTGCCACAGGCATGTAGTCGCGATATGCGGCGAGTGCCGGGATAACCAATCAAAGAGCGTGCTTAAAGCATCGCACTTGTATACGCAACCTAATGTCCCGTACGGTTGCCTCAGCAACACAACTATGACTGCGAATCTACATGGACCTGTTACGGTGTAGTGTGCGAAATACGAGCCAAACACAAAAAGATATTTAATATATCATCCTAGCCCCACCGCGGTGGTCTAGTGGTTAAGGTACTCGGCTGCTGGCCCGCAGATCGCGGGATCAAATCCCGGTTGTGGCGGCTGCATTTCTGATGGAGGCGGAAATGTTGTAGGCCCGTGTGCTTAGATTTGGGCGCACGTTAACGAACCCCAGCTGGTCGAAATTTCCGGAGTCCTCCACTGTACGGCGTCTCTATGGTGGTTTTCATATGGTGGTTTTCGAACGTTAAACCCCGCATATCAATTAATATATCATCCAAGGTTTGCAGAATGCACCTGTATATCGTGTGTGGACGCGGTTGGTCAAGTCACATTTACGCTATATACCTAAACGGTTCACGGCTCTCAGTAGAAACACCATGCTTTATTGAAAAAGAAAACCATTTTATTTTTTAAGTTAGGCAGATCCCACGTACCTTTGGAATCGACGCTATGCGAAGCATGCGGAGGGAAGGTTACCATTCTTTTTGTATTATTGAGCAACACACCATGAAATCACGCCAAATATATGCACAAATGCTGCATGCCCAGTCATATTTTGAGCAGTCGCAGATGTTTATAAAACCATTTGTTTGCACTTGCGCAACAATGGGCCACAGGAACGTGAGTATTAGCAACACCAGAAGGAATAAGCTGATATGAAGTGCTGGAGCTGGCGTGGATGGTATACTACTGGACACGGCTACATAAATCAACTTCAGCGGATGGCACCTAAATACAGATTACGTTAACCCGACGTGATGGTTGTATAATAGGAGTAAATGTGCAATGTTTTTAAATTTATATACCAGCACTGCAATCACAATTGGCGTTCCATGAATATTACGGTCTACTTGAAAACTAGTTACGGGACCTGGCGTGGCTCTGTGGTAAAATACGTGATTGCCACGCAGAATGCTTGGGTTCAATTCCTGCTGGGACCCAGACATTTATTTTAAATGCTAAGCGTTTCTTGGCGAACTTTAGTGAGTTTAACCGTGCTTACAGTGCTTGCCATGCGCAAAAAAATGTTTGCCATTTAAAATGTCTACCTGAAGGTATACATTTCATTTTTCTGGTTATTTTTTTATTTTTCCTCCCAATACATGAGGGTCATCATTGCTCACTTCAGGATACATAAAGCTGAAAAAGGTGAGAAGTAATAAATCGTTGATTACCAGTGTATAGGTAAATGTATGCGCCGTTTCGTTATTATGGTAGAAATGTGTTTACTGCATCCCAATCCCAACTGTGATTAACACAGATATCTACAGAAGTCCGTTCCTTAACGGACGCGTAATAATTGTGTACAGTCACTTAAAGCTAAACAACGATCAACGCCCGCACTCCAGCGAGTCGACGTTCTTCGAATTCTGTCACAGTCGGGCCATTGATGTCACATTTAGTCACTCGTTTACAGCGGTGGCATTTTGTGCCCACGCGTCACTGTCAACGCCTTTTGATATCGTCCCTCGAGTAAGAAATGACAATATCGTTGGACTCGTTTGCCTGCGAGCCCTTTATAGGAGCGTCGAGTAAAGGGGCCTGCGTCTTGGCGTCGTTAACATGCGTGCTATCTGATTCCGAAGGGTCTTCTTCGGCCTCACCCCGCACAATCACGACCGCAGAATCACCGTCCTCACTTGACCCTGTCGAGTCGAACAAGGTCTCCGACGTCGACATGTGTCCGGCAAAAGATGGATTCGGCGAATTTGGATTTTTCGCGCGCTTTCTTCTACTGCGTGTGGTGAACGTTTCGGGTGAGGTGGCTTCTGAATAGTCAGTCCTGGACCAACGCGTCCGACTTGTGACGACACCAGCGGCAGTGGTCACGTTCCTGGCGTAAGTGGCATTCATCGCTTCCTCGGCCTGGAGTTCGTCGGCCTCCTGCACGTTTAGCGACATGAGGATCATGCCGAGGACCACCAGGAACACGGCGACCACGCCCGCGGGGAAGAACCAGACGTTGTCCCTGCGTAAAGTCAGAAATGCGTTGTGATGTAATTTATTTTCGCGGTGACATTACTTATTCAGCGCGCAACGAATGTTTTCTTTTACATGCGAAGCAGCTCTTTGACTATATAGCCTGTGTAACGTTGTCCGTCCATGTCTCCGTGCCAACGAGCCACACCGCGTTCCCCCCGCCGCAGTTGTTCAAACGATGCCAAGTAGGTCTAGTCACGGCAGCGTCACTCTCTCCCTCACCGGTGGCAGCTGTGGATCTAGATGTTGTTGTTCGTCCACCCGCTCACAACAAATTTTTCTCTCGCTTAACCTTCTCCACCGCCCATAACGCTCGACTGCACGTCGAGTGCGAACACTCTTTCGGCTCGTTTATCTATATAAAACATATACGAAACCCAACCTGCTTCTCATCTCTTTACGTTAAAAGAAATAAATTGGGGGACCTTTAAGCTTCGCCTCTAATAGTCGAACGCGATAGCGAAATCCGGCCCCTTGTGCACCCTTCAACCGCTAAGTACATACTTATTAATATGTTTTGTTACACACGCACACAAACACACACGCACACAAACACACACGCACACACACACACGCACACGCACAAACACACACACACACACACAAAAACACACACACACACACACACACACACACACACAAACGCGCGCGCGCAAGCGCGACGTATCTATAGCAATGGCACAGGTTTTCGATCTATTTAACATCACTTTTATAACAACCTCATGAAAATATTGTACAGTGATATAGTAGCATGGTCCTGTATTATGAACTGCGCGTAGGTGTGGCACTTGTATTTGTAAATGGTTACACTCTGTCGCCCGTCTTGTGTAAGTTATCTAGCAATTGTTCGACTCGTTCTTCTGGAGACTTCTTCCGGCCAACCGCAGCAAGCATCGCCTTATGGTCGGTGAAATGACAACTGCAGTACTTCACTTCTTCAATGGTGTCTTGAGATTGAAAAGCTAAATCTATGCAAGTGTTGTGGTTTGTTGAAATGGCATTTCCTTGAAGCGGCATGAAGAGTCCCACAATACCTCACAGGTGGCAGCACATTATCCAGCGTTTGCTGCTTGCTTGATGAACGCCTCTGGAAAGGTATATGTTTTTCCACTAGATGGACATGGTTGTCCATATTTAGAGCTGTTTGAAAGTTTCTGTGCGTTTTTAGCGGCGGTGGCTGCCCTATCCCGACCTTTTCCGACGTAGTTTGATGACCACCCAAATGTGCCTAGAAATCGCGAATGGGCTTGTTTTCGTCGTGACACCTGTCGAATAAAATGCGTTAAGGAGACTCTTTCCACCACATGACATTTATGTAGTGTTTTTTTTTCGAGGCAGCTGCAAGTAACATTGTGGCTTTGTGGTAGGACACCTGCTTGCCACGCGAACGGCCCAATTTCGATCCTCAATGGGACAGACAATTTGATTCTTGCTTCTTTCTGAATGTGCTTCCTTCTGAATTTTTCGCTCGCCACACCGCGGTGGTCTAGTGGCTAAGGTACTCGGCTGCTGACCCGCAGGTCGCGGGTTCAAATCCCGGCTGCGGCGACTGCATTTCCGATGGAGTTAGAAATGTTGTAGGCCCGTGTGCTCAGATTTGGGGGCACGTTAAAGAACCCCAGGTGGTCGAAATTTCTGGAGCCCTCCACTACGGCGTCTCTCATAATCATATGCTGGTTTTGGGACGTT
This sequence comes from Rhipicephalus annulatus, assembly GCA_013436015.1. Classification (NCBI taxonomy): domain Eukaryota; kingdom Metazoa; phylum Arthropoda; class Arachnida; order Ixodida; family Ixodidae; genus Rhipicephalus; species Rhipicephalus annulatus. The sequence goes on along the minus strand of WOVY01000065.1, from coordinate 191,261 downwards.
AAACCCCACATATCAATCAATCAATTTTTCGCTGACGGACGAGTTTTCGCTCACAACCAACGGTACCAACGTCGACGGCGGAATTTCTGCAACACGAGCTCTTTAACGCTGTCGCGTTAAAAAAAAACTTTACTTGCGTAAAGGCTATGACGAATTTCACTTCAAACCGTTCTTTTAGCCAGCGCGTCGACACCAGTTTCAGCCGGGTCAAGGGCATGTGCACCGCTGCTGCTTTGCATCTCATCACGGTTCCCTTCGGGGACATTCGTGAGTCGAACAGAAAAGTGATTACAACGCTTCCGCACGTTTCAACTTCGCTGGTTAAACATCTATACTGAAAGCTAGGACGGTGTTTTCTGCTCGTCTCCCCGCACAAAGAACGATGCCAGAAATAAACGTAATACTGAAATGCGAGATAGCTGGTTCACGCCAGATACGGCTGCACAACTGGGTGATTAAAACGAAACAGTCAACGAAACTGCAAGAAGAGAGGATACTCTTCCTATGCTGCCATCAGCGTTTTTGGGGGGCATCTCAGTTGCAAAACCATCGTTAACGGAACACATCTGCGTGTTTTTCAACAATCGCCACCACCGAATAACCAACGTGGACTCACCAGTTCCAGATGTATATGGTAGTCGGTCTCCGCACCGTCGTCAGCTGTCGGTCGGCGGGTAAGACCAGTGGCGAGAATGGCTTCCGGTTGAACGACCTGATAAGACTCTCCGAGGAGGCGGCGCTTGCTCGACCCAGTGCCGAACTGCTGGCACGGTCCGGTGTGCTCGACTTCTTAACGGAAAGGATTCCATCTTTGCTTCCTTTCTTCTCCTTACCTCCTGGTTTGTCCTGTTTTCCTTTGCCTCCGTGTTTGCCCTTCTTTCCTTTGCTGCCGTGTTTGCCCTTCTTCCCCTTACTTCCAGGCTTGTGTTTTTTTCCCTTACTTCCACGCTTGGACTTCTTTCCTTTGCTTCCGGACTTGTGCTTACTACCTTTACCTTTGGGCTTGCCCTTCTTTCCTTTGCTTCCGAGCTTCTTCTTCTTACCTTTGCCGCCGGCCTTGCGCTTACTGCCTTTGCTTCCGGTCTTCTCTTCCTGGTCCTCAGGCTCGTCCTTTTCTTTGCGGTCGGACCTGTGCTTCTCACCTTTTCTCTTGGACTTGCCCTTCTTTCCTTTGCCTGCGTGCTTGTGCTTTTTCGACTTTCCGCCGGACTTCGACTTCTTTGCTTTCGCCATGACGAGCGCAGGGGGCGGAAGCTATGCTGCCGTCAGCGTTTTTTCTTGCCCCTTCTCAATACCTGGCGCTTACCCACTACGACAGACTGAGTCCGAAGTTGTCGCTTTATTAAGTGTGATTACGTAATCGCATAAATTCATGTTTAAGGCAAAGAAAGTTTAAAACTCGGCGGGCTGTTACAGTGTTGAAAGTGGTTAGTGGAAACGCATCGCTCTTAAAAAAATTAGTGCAGCTCACACTCTACCACGAGCAAGGCTGAGTCGAAGCCACAGCTGATGAAGATGATAATGGGCTATATGTATGGCTCACACCCATTGTGGGTGATAGGACAAGAAATGAATAATTAAAATGGATCACATATTTATTGTATATCTAATTATCAAATGGTTGGAAGAATTTTTTTTCGAATTTTAAGATTTGCGATCAAGACCACCCTGATTCGATCAGAGCTGGTGTGCATGTTTTAGCTTTTCTTCTTGACCATCTGCACAGACTGCTTGGACAGCCGTTGGGCACGTGCTGCGCACCTCAAAATCTCCCTCCTGAAAGTCGTCCGTCTCACGCCACAGTTGCCGTGCACAACGTTGCCTGGCTTTGCTGCGCGGCCGCCAACACTAGTAGCAGCAGAGCGAAAGCAGCGGGAGCCAAAGCAGCGACGACGACCATTGAACAATTTTCTGCCATGCCCTTCGATATGGCGGACGTGCTTGATTCAACTAGACCCCGCTTGATCGCATAACCTGTTTGGTTTAAGTGGGCGAAAATGTAACTTTTGAACCAACCTTGATGCGCGGAAGGTTCTTTTTATCGCAGTTAGTTCGATTACTTTTGGGCAATTGCAGTCAGTCGCTTTTACGTCATCTGGATCATTTCCAATAATATCCCACTCACGGGGCTCATCATATGCTACACTTAGTTTAATTTTTGGTAAGTAGGTTACTCTTGTTGATGATATTGCCTCTTTAGAATTTTCATACATTGAGCTTTGACTCTGACATATTATGTTATATGCCTTTAGTGTCCCTTTAAGGACAGCAGGTCCATCGGCACCAATTGGTATGTACGCTGACAGAAACTGTCTTGAAGCGTCTGAAACTGTATTTGTTGAAATACCCTTGCAAGAGGTCCCTTAAAGGTATTTCGAATATTTCTAATAAAAATGTTTTTCGGTTAGGCCACTGACTACGGTGGCGGGCCCACCATAATAGAGCGGCAAGTAAAGCGATGGGCGTGTTAGCGTAGCACAGTGAGCATGATGAGGCGACCCATCAGCAATGGTTGAACGTCGTGCAGACACACCGATTGTTATTGTAGGTTTCTTCGCAACTAAACTCGGGCAACAGCTTCAGTTTTCTCGTAGCGTTTTTTTCTTGTGGCATGGTGGTAACGCACACGCAACTGTTGGCATTCGACAATGTTCTTTGCTGGTGGGCACTGCTGCCGAGAAGGGGGAGAGAAAACGACGCGCATGGACGTCCACTTGGTAGACCAGTTCCCCTTGCAGATAGGAATCATCCCAGGAGCATCGCCATCATCTCGGTAACATTGCCCTCTGACAAAAGCATTAGTTTTATTGGTTCAAACAATACTTATTCGATAAGTATCGCAAACATCAGGTAGCACGTGCTGCTTTTCGGTAGAAGAAGAGCATCAGCTGCCTCGTGCGCTTGCTGTCGTTGTTTGGACCGATTCATGAACGACAACCCGGACCAGGTTGCGCCAGTTCACCGAGGAACCCGCTAACCGAACCTCGAACCAGCCATGGGCAAGGCGAAGAAGCACAAGACGGGAAGCAAAGCCAAGAAACCCAAGCACGGCAGCAAGGGAAAGAAAGGAAGCAAGGAAAAGAAGGGAAAGAAGGAAAAGAAGGGATCTTCTGCGGAAAAGAAATCGTCCTCGGCGTCGTCTACCAAGGGTCAGTCGGGTACAGCGAGCTCCGAGCCGTCGACCACCTCGGGCCGCGCCCGTGGTTCGATCTCCAGCACGACGGAGAGAAGCGCGATGTCCTCGGCGAGTTTCAAGCCTCTGAACCGGCCACCGTTGCCGGAGCTCGTCTTGCCCTCCGACCTGGAGTCGTCGACACAGCGGCGGCCGTCGATTGTTTACGTCTGGGACTGGTGAGCGCCTGCTTTTGCTGCATGGGGCGTTGGTTTTATATAGGCGAAAGCGCGCGCCTACGTCTCGGTACCTAAGCGATGATTAGCCGGGCTAGTCTATAAGGATAAAGGCTTGCACATTCTTGAGGTTGTTTTGTCTCACAGAGACCGCTCGAGGCTATAACAATTTTTTAAACACGGCAATGAGATGCAACGTTCTTTACCAGGGGTCTCAATAAGACACGACAGTGAGATGTAACTTCCTTTACCCAGGGGTTTCGAGGTTCAAGCTCGCTTCAACCAGCAGATTGCAAGCCGCATTCGCGAAATATGATCCCGCAAGGGCCAGGAGAGTAAAGGTTAAAACTAGAGAGGGGGGGAGATAGTGTAACAAAGTTTGTTAGCTAACGTTACTATTTGAAAGATGACTTCTCTCCTTACTTCATATATGTGTCATTTCTGCAACAGATTTGACGTCAGGATTCGAGACGCATACCAACAACAATCTGTGTGTTTGGAAAAAAGTTTTTAATGATTTAGAATACGAGGAACTATGGTATCTTCACACGAAAATCGGTTAGTAGACTCTGAAATTAGGTACTCTTCATCTAAGATTGTTTCAACGTATTTTGACCGCATAAAGAGCCCCACTAAAATTTAGCTTACTCGAACAAATTATTATTTCCCACTGCAGGCTAGAAAATATTGCGAGTACCACTTAACAAATTTAAGCACTCATGAACGTACCCACTAACCAAATTAGAAGTATAATGTATATGCAAGGTCAAAAGCGGTAGCAGCGTCGGGACAGAAGCGGCAAGAGCTGGCCGGGTATACGGGCAGCGTCGCAGCAGCAACCAGGCAGTCCTAGCTCGCGCTTCGCGCCAACGTGGCGATGTCGCTGCAGTAGTGGGCATTCCTCTTCATTCCAATTCGACCCCCCGTCGGAAAAGAAGCCATTCTGGCGACTCACGGAGAACAGAGTACGAGCGGATCGTAATACTGTTTCAACAGCTGTACGCGAACGGTGTCACGACCGTGAAAGCGCTGGTCTGTGGATGGCGTAATGGGTTCGACGATGTAGTTAACAAGTGAAGTCTACGAGACAACGTGGTAACGTCTCTGATATTTCGAAACAAGCTTCGAGGAAATGCTTGTAGGAACAGCAGAAACCCAAAGCCACACAAGGGTGTCCGGAACAAATTTAGGGTATGCGTGGTTATCGTAACACCGAGATTTTTGTCTCTATTGGTCGATGGTCGTAAACGAGTGGGCGAGCGCATTCCTCGGCGCGGCGGTCAGCTTCAGAGATAGGCGTAGACTCGGAGCCTCGGAGGAATCGGGGTGGTAGGGCGGAATGGTTTCTAGTGTGGTGGAAGGGTCTCGGTCATGTAAGAGGAAAAATGGCGAAAAGGCCCCGCCGCGGTGGTCTAGTGGCTAAGGTAGTCGGCTGCTGACCCGCAGGTCGCGGGTTCGAATCCCGGCTGCGGCGGCTGCATTTCCGATGGAGACGGAAATCTTGTAGGCCCGTGTACTCAGATTTGGGTGCACGTTAAAGAACCCCAGGTGGTCGAAATTTCCGGAGCCCTCCACTACGGCGTCTCTCATAATTATATAGTGGTTTTAGGACGTTAAACCCCACATATCAATCGAAAATGGCGAAAAGCGCGTAGTCGCCTGCGGAGTAGTGTTATATTCGTATGTCACAAAAGGCAGAATGAGGTCCCAATCAAAGTGGTCTGAGGCAACGTACTTGGATAACATGTCGCCTAGCATACGGTTGAATCTTTCCGTCAAGCCATACGTTTGGGGATGGTAGGCGGTAGTCCGGTGAATGATACGGCATTCGACTAGGAGTGCGTTGACAACTTCATAGAAGAACACACATCCTCTGTCGCTGGGAAGTTCACGCGGTGCGCCGTGACGGAGAATGAAGTTCCGCAGGAGAAAAGATGATACGTCGCGTGCTGCGGCAGCAGGCAAAGCGGCTCTTTCTGCGTATCGCGTCAAGTAGTCGACAGCGACAACGATCCAACGGTTTTTGGAAGCCGTGAATGGAAGAGGCCCATACAGATCAATTCCGACGCGGTTGAAAGGCCTGGCTGGGCACTTAAGGAATTGGCTGAATCGGACCAGAGGCGTGATGAGGTAGAGCTTTGCGTCGTTGGCACTGCGGGCATGACTGAATATACTTGCGCACAAAGGAGTATATGCCTCTTCATTAAAACCGGGAGCAAAGGCGAGCGTATGTTTTTAAGGCGCCTGCATGTGCGAAATGAGGGTCAGCGTGGAAAGTTGAACATGTTGCAGCACGAAGATGGCGAGGTAGGACTGCAGTAACCACTTTCGGCCGTCAGACTTGTAATTCCTGCAATAAAGGAGGTCATCGCGGATCTCAAAGTAAGCCGCTTGATGGCGTAATGTTCGAGAAGATGGAGAAGTCGACTGGCCTGAAAGGAATCACAGAAGAGCGCTGATCCAGTCATCCTTAAGTTACTCAGACGCCATGTCGCAGTTTGCTGGGAACGCAACCGTTCATTCGGATGAGACGAGTGAATGCGAAAGGACGTCGGCATCAGTGTGATGTCGGCGAGGTCTGTAGACAACACGCATATTGAACTCTAGCAACCGCAAGGCCCACCGAGCTAAGCTGCCGGAGGGGTCTTTCAATGTGGATAACCAGCAAAGCGCATGGTGATCAGCGACTACGTCGAAGGGGTGACCATATAGGTATGTTATAAATTTACATAGAGCCCATATAGTTGCCAGACACTCCTTCTCTGTCGCAGAATAGTTCTTCGCTTTAGTGGGGGTGCAGCTTGCGTATGCGACTACGTACTCCTGGAATCCCGATTCGCGCTGCGCGAGCACGGCGCCGAGTCCAACACCGCTGGCATATCGGTGTGTACTTAGTCGGAGCAATCGGGTCGAAGTGACGCAAGATTGGCGGCGAGGTTAACAGGCGGCGCAACTTTTCGAAGGCATCATCACAGGCGGGCGACCAAGCGTAACTTTTCGAGTCACTCCTCAGTAGATCAGTCAAGAGGGCGGTGATCATCGCAAAATTCCGAATAAAGCGGCGAAATACGAATAGATGCCAAGAAACCTGCGCAGTTCCTTCAGAGACGCAGGTTTAGGAAACTCTGCAACTGCTCGAAGCTTGGCGGTGTCAAAAGAATACCGTATTTGCAGACAACATGGCCGAGGACGGCGAGCTGACTTGTGCCGAAGCGGCACTTCTTCAGGTTGAGTTGAAGGCCCGCGTCAGTTACCCACTGCAGTACTTCATCTGGCCTGCGGAGATGCGTTGAAAAATCTGGTGAAAATATAATCACGTCATCCAAGTAGCACACGCATGTTTTCCACTTCAGGCCACGCAAAAGATTGTCCATCATCCGCTAGAATGTTGCGGGCGCGTTGGAAAGACCAAAAGGCATGACACGGAACTCGTAAAGGCCATGAGGTGTGACAGAGGCCATTTTAGGCTGAGCTTCAAATGCCAGAGGGACTTGCCAGTAGCCGCTCCATTAGTCAATAGAAAAGAACTCCACACTTTGGAGGCATTCAAGGGTATCGTCGATTCTCGGTAAGGGGTAAACGTCCTTGCGAGTTATTTTGTTAAAAGGACGGTAATCAACACAGAAAAGAATTGACCCGTCTTTCTTAACGAGAACGACTAGAGATAGATGCCCAGGGGCTATACGAAGGCCGGATGACGCCACGCTTGAGCATGTCAGCTACTTGGTTATTGATAACCTGGCGCTCGGCTCCGGACACGCGATAGGATCTTTGACGCAGTGGCGCACTGATACCCGTGTTGATGTGGTGAGACACAGCTGACGTGCAGCCGAGAGGAGTATGCTGGCGTGACAACAGGTTCGAGATGAGCAGTCTGCTAACGCCGTCATGAAGTTCCAGAAGGGCATAAGGTAGCGGCGAACACTTGCGACGAACGAAAACGGCAGATGGCGTGAAAAGGGCACTCCACTCGGAGAGCGAGTTGCAAGACACCATGACAATGGGCAAAAGAGTCCGGAGGTTTGGTAACGTCTTCAGCAACAAATAGTTTTACGCGGTTACAGGAGCGTCATATAATGGAGCGTCGCCAAACGCTTTATATGCCATCTCAGCACGAGAGCAGTCGATGACGGCCTTATTAGCGGAGAGAAAGTCCCAACCCAAATTGAGGTCATGGGAGCAGGAATCTAACACTAGCGATTCGACGACATAGATGAGGCCATCAATCGCAATGCGAGCGGTACAGGCAGCGGACGGCGTGACGTGCCTTGCGCTGGCTGTACGAAGCGATTTACTTGCTAGTGGCATCATAACTTTTTTAAGCAAGCGGCGGAGTCTGGCACTGATCACTGAAATTGCGGCACCAGTGTCAAGAGCCGAGTGCAGCGACGCCGTCCACATATACGTCAAGAACATTCGTCGGTGAAGAGAGACGCCTTGGTCTTTTCGCGGGTGACGCAATTCCTGCCTCTGTGACTACGGCAATTAGCCTTCCCGCTCCGGCGATGAAGGACGACGACGAATCGGCGATGGCGAGCGGCGGTTAACAAGAGGGCGGTGGTCAGCGTACGCTGACATCTGGTCGGGGTGCTGAGAGCCTGCGAGCGAAGGGCACGGTGGCGCATATGGGGCGGGTTCGAGGCTCGGGTTATGGACAGGGACGCGCCGAAGGCAGTATTGTGCTACGTGGCCAGGAAGGCCACAGGCAAAGCATTTGGCCGATTGTCGAGTGTACGCCATTGTTCACTACTCTGGACGAACCTGGCTGAGCGAACCGAGGAGTGAGTCGCAGCGGCACGCCTGATGGTGGTGACATAAAAGCCTAAAAAAGTGGTCGAGCGGCAGCTTCAGCATAGCTTAGAGGGGCCTTCTTCTCGGCACAGGCAACAGGGTTCGGCAACGGTGAAGTGTCGTGGGCAGATGGCAGCGCCACGCAAACTTGCTCCTGAATGACCTGGCGAACGTTTGCTGACAGAGGTGACGGTGGTTGGCCGGCTGTTGATAGCAGCGATAGCTGACGAGCGACCTCCGCACGAACAAACTCTTTGATCTGCGATAGCAGCGATTGAAGGTCAGAGGTGGTAGTCAGGCATGAAAGAGTGGCATCCGGTACGTTAGGGCGTCGCGTGAGAAGACGCTGTCGTCGGAGCTCATCGAAACTCTGGCCCAGCTCTATCAGCCCAAGAAACAGTGGCAGGGTTCTTCGAGAGCAGCAATTGAAAGGCGTCATCAGAAATGCCTTTTGTGATGTTTCATACCTTGTCAGTTTCCGCCATCGTCGGGTCGACACGGCGGCGGAGGTCGAAGATGTCCTCGATGTAGCTGGTGAATGTCTCAGCAGTTTGTTGGGACCGGCTTCGTAGGCGTTGTTCTGCGCGAATTTGCGCACCCCAGGGCGCCCAAGAACAGCTGCAGTGCAGGTTTTGAAGGTCATCCAAGTGGGGATATCCGCCTCGTGGTATCTGTACCACAGCTTGGCGACATCCGTTAAATAAAACATCACGGTACCGAGCTTCATGGCATCGTCCCATTTGGTGGTAGCGCTGGCTCGTTCATAGGATTACACCCAATTTTCAACCTCTTTCTCATCGGTGCCGCTGAAGATGCCGGGTTCTCGCAAGAGCTGGGCACCGGGACAGCCCCTGCGTGGCGAATCCGGTGGGGGTGTCAGGCACGACGGACGGCAGCATTCGGCTACGCAGTTCCAGGGCCGGGGAAAACCGCAGCACTCTCCACCAAAATACAATGTAAATGCAACGTCAAAAGCGGTAGCAGGGTCGGGACAGAAGCAGCAAGAGCTGGCCGGCTCTACGAGCAGCGTCGTAGCAGCAACCAGGCAGTCTTAGCTCGCGCCTCACGCCAACGTGTCGATGTCGCTGCAGTATTGGGCATTCCTCTTCATTACAGAATATGTATATGGGACGGAGACAGTCATGTGCTAACCGCGTGTTTGAGACCCCTAGCCTATACGATGAGAAAAGTCGTCCTTGTGAGCCCTAAAAGAAATCTCGGCACTTGGTATCGTATGGTCCACAGAGCGTGTCTCAAAACGCAGCGGGCAGCTCCCACGTGGGGCCGGAAGGCCGAGCCTCTCGGTCGAATCATGAATGTGCTGGACAGCCCAGAGTTGGTCGGTCAGAAGAGAGCTGCGGAGAAACACGTACCCACGCGACTCAGACGCTATCGACTGAAGAGTTTAGCACCGGTGGGCTGCTAGAACTCGTCGCACCTTCGTAGAGTAGCTATAGCACGTTTCGTTTTGTGCGTTGCAAATATGTCCTACTGGTTGAGGTAGTTTAGCACGGAAGATGTCGCTAAATCTGTGACGCTACAGTAGCGTTCCAGTGCAGCTGTGCCCATTCCACCCGCTCACTCACCTCCATTTTGCCGCAAGACGAAGTTCAGCAAAAGTTTAGCAGTTACTCCCCGCCACTTCACAACCTTTTTAGGCTGATTCAAATCGGCTCAAAATGTTCACAAGTGTCCGTTCTATCATTCGAAACCAAATGACGCAGTAATAAACTAGGTCACACGCGCATTCGAAGCCCGCAACAACGAAGTTTAGGATAATTCGTGTACTACCAATCATTCCAATAGTGGCTGAACGATGCAGCGCCAGAGTCCCCTCTAGTAACTTTAGGAAACTTTATGTTCGACGCAAACGCAGTGGCAACGAAAGCCAACGCAAAGCCTTGTGTGTACCCTATTTCAAAGCACTCCACTCTAGTACAGTCCACTATCACGGCTACACTGGAACGCAAGTAGCAGCTTTTCAAGCGTCGCTGCCGCGCATGACGTGCCCGCCTTACGCCGAATGGTCGACTAAGAACAGCTACGTTGCAAAAATTTGCAGGAGCAACGTCTGGTTCTTTCCCGCTAGCGTCTTCGCCTTGGCCTTCATAGTGTTGTTCATGGTCTACACGGACTACACGAATCTCGGCATTCGGGGCGACGAACTCCACGCCAAGAACGAAACAGCCGCCGTCCCGTTTAACTCGACAAACATCACCGCCGATGCCGAAACTACCACCGGAGGAGGAGAACCCACTGAAGTCACACGACGGAAGGCACATGCCACCGCGAGCAGACGGAGGGCTCACTTGCGCGAGCCGTACGATCCTGCGTCCCCATCGGAAGATGAGTGGTCTGCGAGTGAGAAGTCGGCGGCTCGCGAGACGCGGAAGACTTCGGCGGCATCGAAAATTGGGGGCGAAGAGGAAGATACTGCAGACGGTGCGGGTAATTCAGAAGCCAACATGCCACCTTCGCCTTGGCTAGATGCCCCTACCGTAGGGCGACAAGGCGCCAGCAGCACGAGCTCCACGTTCGCGGCAACGAAGGCGGCCGTGGATGCAGATCTGCCGCAGAACGCGTCCACTGTGCAGGCTAACGACGCGTAGCTTAAGTTCGCTCTGGCTAATTGACAGGACATGTAGAGGTCGATCATTTCGCAATGCCAGTAAATTGAACGAGAAGAATGTTGTTTTTAGAAGAACATGCATGTGCGATGTGGGCATCGCGACCCAAAAGAGAAACTTCAAGGAGCGGACACATATTAACATCTATTCCCTTGAAGTCCTCTTTTTGGCTCCCGCTATTCACACAGCAAAAGTATGTACGACTACAAACTCGCCCGATTTGCCGTTTTAATTCAGTAGTCAAGCGGTTGCACCGCGCCGTCTCCCAAGGTCATCCATCGCGTCGCAGTGACCTTGAGCTGCCGAAGCGCGAGCGCCTCTGCGGCAGGCGTGACGTCACGCAGTGCGATCCATAGCAGAAATGGCGGCGCCACTGATTCCTGTATCCCATCATTCTTTGGTGTTTATGCAAGCTCCACTGCACTGCCAAATGCGAAATAAAAACGTTTTAGTATATTTTAGCTTGTTTCACCGGATGCTATACATAGTATGCAAGAAATTGAGTAAGTATTCGTATGTGCTGTTTCCTTCCAAAATCTTCGCCGGCTCTTTGCGGCACATTAATTACAGGTGGCCTGTTCTGGCAATCCCACGTTGTGTGTGGGAAGGGGGGGCAGTCTTCGGATCATGGATAGTTATGGTTGTACAATGTGGGGTGAATGGAAGCTTCAAATAAAGGTTCAGATATGTATGCGTTAGTAGGGGCGTGGCGAGAAAGTTTACCTGCTCAAGACAACAGCAATGCAGACCGCAGGTCGCAGTATACACACAAAAGCAAAACACTTCAGGCATGTTGAGCTTTAAGCCTGAAGCAGTGCCCTCCTTGCGTAATTTCCCTGGTTTGTCATACTTTCTTGCTTTCACAGTAGCCAAGCATTGAGATACAAGCTAGTAAGACCCTTGCCTTTACTATTAAGCTTGCATGTGTTTCCTGAAACTTGCTCTGAAGACATTTACATTTAGCTCCGACTGTACCACCAGCTCCACAGGCATTGGCACTAACTGCAACACATGTATGCAAAGCTGTCGAGCTTTTTAATCTTGTGCCCTTGTGAGCAGTGGAGCTAAAATATATTGTATGCTGTATATATACCAGGAGGGCATTACTAATGAGAACATACAATTAGCAGGCATATTCTGTACTTAAGGGGAGATGCAGTTCAAAAAAGAAATTTCTTGAATTTTCAGGCTAGGGCAACGAAATTTTTTGCTGAATATATAGGCTTTTATGCCGATTTCTAATACGTAGTTAGTTCTGTAGCAACTTTCACAATTTTCGTTTTGTGCCACGACAGTGTGTAAAGTACAGTTAGTACTGGACAAAGTTTTCATGCCATTATACTTTTACGCTTCTGAGCCTTCAGTGAGCCATATTACTGCTCATTACTTGTAGAATGCAAATAACTAACAAGAAAGAGCATATAAGATATTTTTATGGGACAAGAAAGATTGTAATAAGAGAATTCGCTGCCCATACTAATTGCTTGCTTTACCTTAATAGTAATTCTACAAGTGATATGAAGTTTTAACGGAGATACTTGCACCATTAACATGTTGCATAACATCTGGGCGAAATTTCATCCTGATCAGGCTTTCAGTACCGAAAACATGTCAAAGCTGTAGAAGTTGCCCACAAGTGGATCTTGAGAAAAACGCATTTTAAAGGTGTAAGTCAGAGCTCGTAAATGCGTTTTTTTTTTAAATAATTTCTTTCGTCATGACAGCTTGGCAACCAGTGTTTTGAGCCGTGTGGCGGCAAGGAGCCAGGTGACAATTTTCGGGGGGACTGAAGACAATGAGCTTTTTTTAGCTTTTTGTATCTACTTTGAGCTCATTAAAAGCAATTTTAACCTACTTCAAGCTCAATTTCAATCTGCTGCTATTGCTTTTTTGTGAATGTATTGAAACCAAACAAAAATGAAAAGTACACAATTTTGGATAAGAATGCATTTTTCGACTCTCATTTCCTCTTAATAAGATCAGACCTCATTATAACAATCAGATCTGTGGCAAAAAAAAACTTTGTTATACCCGAAAATTTGTGATACAATTAAACCGCTTTATATGAGGGGAGATTTGGGCATCAATTCTTGTATTTTATAAGAGATGTCTCTTTTAAGCAAGGTATCTTGTATGCATTTTCTTATCCACCCGTATTTTACTGAAAACCAAATGGTGTCTCATACCCATTTGTCTCTTATATTAGTGTCTCTTATAAAGGGGTATCCATTACACTGGGTATCCATTACATTACGCTGGGTATCCATTACATTACATTATATTATGGGTATCCATTACATTATCCATTATACAGTATACATTACAAGACTGCTTGTCATTAACTTCATCATGACCAATCATTTGTTAAATCCATGTTCGTTATATTGAGGTTTGAGTGTACTGAAAACATAATCAGTTTTTATATGTAGTACTTGTAGCATGAAAACATACTTGAAAAAACGCTGCTGTTTTACTGCATGGCTATGTAAACATTCAGAGAGGACAAACACTTAATATTGAATCAGACATTCTGTCACGGTGGTGCTTCTGTTACGGGGTGTGCTGTAATAAACCCATACAGCTTGACTCGAATGATTAACATGTCGCATCATTAGTATTTTAACATAGAAATCACTTGCTCTCTCACAGTCACGTTAGTAGCCCCTCCCTTTTACACGAATGAAAGACCGCAAAAACATTTACTGCAATAGAGTGCTTATTCGGGCCAATTGGTAAGTCCACAATGGACAATAAGTAGCATAAACTACACGAAAGCAACAGGCTCTGTCCTATAGTTCGTGCCATTTCTTGTCTTCTATGCAAATTATATCCCACAGAAGAAAGACTGGGAGGTGACCGGTCATCAACCAAGAACAGCATGTAAAAATGCCAAAAAATTTAATTTATTCGCTTAAAGAGACTACAGCAGAGTAAAGAAAGAAGGGAAGGGAAGAAGAGGAAAACAGAGGACAGCAGGTATCTGTGTTGAGAAACAGTTTGGAGCAGGCAATGACTAGTTGAAATTCACTAAAGTGAACAAGAAAACCTTTGCTGACGGGGCTTATACAGCTAGATGTCATGTTCACATGTACGCTTGCGGAGTATACACAATATATTTATATATTTATATATATAGATACACATATTTGTATATATATATACTATTGGTAGTACGCGACAAGCCTCTGCGCCCTGTCACTAATACCGGGATTTCACTTTGGGACGCAGACACACATTTCAGAATGCAAGAGGCGGGGGAGAGTAGAGAATATTTTTTTTCAAATGTTTTTACGTTGGGCTACCACAATGTCTTCCGTTCGAGACCACATCTGACTCGAGAGGCAATTGGCAATGACGCATGGCGTTGCGGACTTTTTAACGAAAATGTCGTAACCGTCCGGTAGCACCCTCAACACCTGAAACACTGAATGCTCCTATTTCGGAGCAACACTTTCCAGCACATATCGATGCACGATACAATTTGAACAAGCCCAACAATGTCTGAACATGAAGTCCTTAACATTAGCACCACAGGAGGGTATTTTTTATGGTGTGTACACTTGATGCCAATGTTTAAAAAGCTTGCTCTCATTATTGCAAACAGCTTCACTGAATAGAGAATTACCTTCTCCACTGGTTTATTTCTATGATGCAAGCCTGAAGAATACAAAATGGTCTTGCATATGAAACTAACTATGAGAACCCCAAAAATTGAACAGAAAGTGCTATGTGCAAGAGAATAAATATTTCGGGAATCCTCTTCATAATAATAAAAATACTGAAAATATGAACTGCAGCAGAGTACAAAAATTGCGTGGAAAATGAGGACCTGCTTCAAAAACGCTAATGTTGCTTGGTTTAGAATACCCAAACAAAAGTTACAGAGCTATTGGTACACATCATGCCAACAGCTTCCATTTGGCTTGTATGACAAGAAACTAAAACCTACACTTTTTTTTAATGCACCAAAAGCATTAACGGAGTGTGGACACCAGAATCTTCTAAGAAGATTTTAAGAACACCTGCCACGATGTAGAAAACCTCCCAGTAGCTTGCAACATCAGGTGGAATGCCAAAGTGGTGACGCTAGTAAACTCACATACATGCTGAAATGTTTTCAAGCTGCATGTGGCCAGTCACCATATTTTCTCGACACACCTCCATGGTCACACCTTTTGTGACTAACTCCTGGTGTTTTCGCTAATGGTTATCACAACAAGAAGTCTGAGAAACAGCCACATTCCATTTCTAAACTTTCAAATACAAACAAATCGCCTTTAGGTTGCCTGTTCTATCGAAATTTAGCCATCGCATTCCTTCCAAGCCCACGAAGCTCGTGCTACAGTCAGTCTCGTGTTGAGTTCGTGCCAGATTTTGGTGTCTGCACTCCTTTAGAACCTCTAACATAGATAAGTTATAACATATTATTGACTTTTTTTCTTACACCTAATGTAAATGCTCATTCAACATTTTTACCGATTTTGTGCACAGTTGCACAACGAGCCTAATTGCATCAATGAGCATTCGAGCTTTTTTCGGCATGACAAATCGGGGTAAGTTTGGGAACGTCAGCATGTCAGCATATATTACTCAAATCGGAAAACAGGCTCCTCTGCTCTACCCCGCCCAGAAAGCTTTTATGCGTTGTTTCAAAGGCCGTGCTTACTTTTCTCTTTACTTTGTTTTAAGCCCGCTTGAATCAACACGAACATCTTGAAGTACGAAATACTAACATGCTTAATGACATTGTATGTTGATATGCTGGCAAGTTTAGCACTGTGGTAAAACTCTGCGGAATACCCTGCCTTGCAGAAAGCTCACACTGGCTTGTGCAATCTGTACAGAAAAAGCATACATGCCATTAAAAACATTTTGCAGTCTTAAAGCACAAAACTAGGGTAGAACATCACTCCAAAGCATTAGATGTGCTCACAGTCCAAGCTTTTTCTCTGAAAGTCCACAAATCTTATGCACTTTCACAATGCAGAAAACGTGCACACAGAAGCACAACCAACAAACTCTTGATAAATTTCAACAAGTCTAAAAAAATTATGTGGTATTGCAATACCGAGGAAAGTTTGCAAAAGCGTTCAATGTTTTTTTTTCTTTCTCAGTCGGCAGCCATGTTGTCTATTTTCATTATACGTTTCTTTTATGCAGTGCCTAAGTATGCCACAAACAATTAACAAACATGTCTTCACAAGATTTTGTAGTGCTTGGCATGCACTCTCACACAACAACCGAGTTATGTACAATCATCAATACACACGTGCTAGTTGCAACATTCCTGTGTATGAGCACGTAAAAGCAAAACTAGTTCGCAATGCTTTGAATCACTCGTTATTACTAGTAAAAGTGCTGTAAGAACTTCCATTAGAAATCATTAGGATCAAAGAAAGAGTAATGGTCACAAATAATGTGACGTGCTTAATTAGCCCCACAACAAATGAGCCCCAGCCATTGGGTTAACGCTACATTATCTATACGCCAGCTCATAAATTTCTCCACAAATGAAATGTTGGAGAGCAAATCGTTGAAAGTGACAACATAATAGTCTAACCAAAACATGCTATAATCTTTTTTTTTTTTGCTCTCTGAAATAGATTCTGGTCACAGCACACACCCGAAACAAGTGTTTCCAGCATAGTGTAGGAACAAACGGCAAGATCAAACTGCTCTTAACACTGCATCACTAAAGTATGTCTCAATGGAAACTTCTAAAGTCATGCTGGCTCGAGCAGCACACTCTGATGCCATGACTGGAAGGCCCTGCAACTTTTGTATAGCAGCCAAATTCTTCAAGATGTGGTATAAAAGAAAAGTATCGAAATGGCTCAAGCAGAGTGCAGGTGTGGCCTACGAGGGAAAGCTTTAGGCTTGACAGTCCAAGGCAGACCGCCTGTTCAACAATTGATGACCATGCCAAATCTCAATCTTCCTATAATATTATTTCCCCGACTGCCTATAACAGTGCGTAGTCGAGGAACGAACAAATACAATGTGCGTGCGCTTTTATGCCTCTTCTTTTTATTTGTCTCTTTTGTTTGTGAACTCTTCTAGGTAACGCAATGAAATGTCTTGAATTACTTCCTTTGTTTCAACAATTCAGTGCAGCGTTAAGTGGACCCTTACTGCACCAGAGTGACAAGCGCTGAATACACAGGACAGAGCTTGAAGATGGAGAATACTAAATTCAAATAATGCAGAAACAAAACGATATAGAACCCTTCCAACGGTTGCGTTGCCACCACAAAATAGTGGCGATGCACAACGTGGCAATGAGGTGGTAATACTTGTGGTGGCAATCAACGTAAGTGTTTAGGCTTCTCATAATGTTTGTCCGGTGAGGTGCATCCACACGCTGTACCTTTACATGAGAGACATACTGCGATTCAATTAACCAGTTGCAGGGCCCAGTTTGTCACCATTTTAAAGAAGGCATGCACTTAGGCTCACTGCCAGAGTGAACATGCCATTTCAGCACAATTGTCCTTTATTGGCAAGTACCAACAGGCCAGCATGTGTACTGAACCCTGCCAGATGACCAGATGGTGGCAGTTCATCCTATGGCCGAAGAATGTTGATGCATCTGCCAACAACCAGAGTTCGGTAATGCTAATGACAAATGACTGATGCTAATGACGTTCACTTCGACAATGAGCCGTACTGAACATTTACAACACACAGGTGAGTCTCCCCGACACGAGTAATAGTGCTAGAAACAGGCGCTGCCAATCAACACGTCATGCCTCTGCTTGAGCTCTGGTTTTTGACAATTTTCGACAACTGTTTCAGGAAATAAAGGTAAAGCCATGCTAGCAGACAAATAGCGCGCATCATGATCCGGGGCTGCAAGTAAAAAGAATGACGAAAATCGGCAGCTTCACAGCGTGCCACTTAAAATGCGTCGAGATCTATTTCGGCAGCAAATGGCATGTGCCATGAATCGCATGACCGAACGGGATTGAGAATTATTTCACGAAGCATGGCGACTGGTATTCCACCGTTCTGTACAGAGTTTTCAATCGAGACATTCCATGGCGCAACAGTGGCGTGACTGAAAAATGAAAAACAATGCTCACTCTTGGTCATGGTGTAAGACATATACTGTTTAGGTTGGGACACTCACGAGATGCGATCAACCAGATGAGGTAACAACACCGAGTGCCTGTTGGTCTGCTGATGGCAGCGGATACTTATCAGTGAAACGATTCAACTTCAAGACATAAACGCGTTCGAGTAGCAACGAATGCTTCGTGAAATCTGAATTTCCTAGTGAGGCGAACATGGCTACCACATGCCAGCAACTAAAGTTGGAAGCGTACACCACATCCTTCACAGGCGAAATATGCGACATGCTGTGGAGGCCGACATTGCCACTGACCACGTCGTTTGGTATAGAAAGGGTGCAAAAAGCATGTCGTTTTTGAGTTGCCTCTTCTCAGCAATAGGTACCTCTTGCCATCAGCAGACTAACGCACGTGTGCCAGTGTTACTTTATCAGGTCAAACACGTCTTCCATGCAGGCCAAGAAATGTCCCCACGGTGTTCTCAGTGTAGAATATGTGAGGCCCCATCACACCACTGCACGGCGAGATGCTTGTCAAGGTGGCATTCATGGGAACACGCCGACACATGTCATGGGGCGTGCATTTTTTACCACTAGCATGGCCTATCATCTTAACAGAAAGAGTTCTCAAGAAACAGTGGGTTAAAGGTTTCTCAAATTTTTGGACACCAACTTTTACACCTCTCATGTAGTCTCTTGACGAGCAATAAAGTAAAAATTACATTCAAAACAGAAGAGTTCTTAAGGGCAACGCCTCTTGCCCTCTGTTACCGCAAGCACACACCACAAACCCGTGACTAGTAAATAAAAGCACGAGTTTCTCGCAGACAAAACGAGTCATGTCATACTTGCAACAAGAAAATTCCAAGTTTTGACTAAAATTAAGTGTGGCCACTTCAGCAAAACTCATACCATCAATGTATGCTTTATGACCAAATGTGTACGTTAAATATATGCACATTTTACATACAGACTGCAAGGCTGAACAAGGCATTTAGTAATTTCATGAAACGAAATGTTGCCAGTGATGCGTGGGCTTTACTGAAGTGCGCAATGCACTTATCTTCTCAATGCACAGCATGAACTAACATAAAAAAGCCAACGTGATTGATTTTGCTTCACAGACTATTAGGCAGTCTTCACTGAAGTCAAGGCAGCTATCCAAATGGCAAGGTTGTTCAGCAAGACAGCTTATGCTTCAGCTATTCAATGCAACCGTTGAATTGGTCATTGCTTGCTTACAGCTTAAGCGTTCCTTTTCACATACGAGAAGTTTGTATATGCAAGCGTACAAATCACCGTCTATGAGATGAACTGCTCAAAAATTGCGCATAGGAAAAATTTATTACAAGAAAAAAAAAAAGAAATTAAAAGTCTTGGCCAGAAATTTCCAGGCGAGAACTATGCACATCATCACGTTTGAACAGCAAAAGCATTACAATCTTATTATACAGCGCATTTTTCATTGCGCGCTGGATCAGAATCAGTGTGGCATACATCGCGTGTTCTTTTCTCTCGTTTTGGGATGATTTAGCTACAACATCAAAAGTAACGCACAGAGCCTACGAAAATTGCACAGTGCACACTTATTGCTTCACTACGGGGTTTCTTTCGCAACGGGGAAATGCTAAGCAAGGGCGAGCTACCAATATTGTACGCAGAGTAGCACACCAAATTGACATGCAACCGCTTGTCTTTGCCATCTAGTCAATTATCACGCAGTGCTATGACAAAAAAGCGAATGATGAAAGGGTTTTATGCAACAAACGTCTGGGATTTTATCAACTCTAACTTCACAGCACTCATCAAAGCGTAGTATCCAACATGTACAAAATCAGGAGAAACAGGAAAAAAAATAGGTTATTTACATCATCCTAAATACGTATAGTACAATGTTACAGTGTGGGAAATGGGGGCAGATGGGGATCGGTTTGTCGTACGCCTCACCTGCCAGGTATTTGCTGTACAATTTCTCTGCAAAGCAGTACCTGCCACTTTTTTCTTTATTATTTATTATCCTCATCAATATTTCGAAAGCAAGCGCTCACAAACATGCAAACACGCGCAATAGAAGAAAATGTGATGATAGCCGTATCATTTTCTCAGATTCGAAACAGTCCAGGCAAGACGCAAAACTTGGACGACTGAGACATACACTTTGAGCTCATTATAACAAAGTTGCATCATACATGAAAATAACTTTGTTCTAATCCACAAATTTGTAAATTTGTTACAAAGGTATATTCCCAACACTACAGCGACTCCAAGAATATCTTTCATTTACTTCGTTATAACCAATATTTCATTATATCTAAGTTTGTTACATCTCAAGGTTTTAGTATACACTCGCGCGTCCATATAAAGAACCCAGATATAATAAATTATCGGTTATAACAAAGTAAACTAAAGACATCTGGGTCATAGGTAACGTACTACAAATATATGTTTATAACAATATTTCGGAAGTAGAGAAGTATTTTGATGGCAGGTGAGACTTTGTTATAATGAGGTTTCAGTGTATGTCCCAGTCGTCTGCATTGCGTCATACTTTCTATAGCACCAAATGTTGAAACAATGTTGCTGCAACGCTGAGGAGGTAGCTTCAACGTTGTGGCAACATTACATGGCACTGCTACAAGCTACCTGTAGCATACAGGCAGAAAAAATAATCGTAACAAGGTCCGCATTAAGAAGCAACTTGTTTTTCTTCCACATTTTGAATTTTGCTCAGAAACGTTCATGAACGTAATGGGAATCGTGCATAGTGGCAGCAGTTTGTACACTCAGAATTCACTCTACTTCAAGGGTAGTGAAAGCAACACTTTGAAGGTGCTGACACAATTTCAATTTCAACCCACCTAAGAAAGATCTACACTGAATAACTTGCGAGGAATCACCAAAAGAATATACTGATTCTACACGGTAAGTATCGGGCATTTCTTTTCTAGCCGACAGAAACTTTCTGCTTGCCCGAAGCAAGAGAAGCCTGTTTAGTTACGAAAAATAACTAATCTATTAGTTACGTGAGGTAACTAAGCAATCGGTTGTTATTTTAGCCTCTGCTGATTCACAGTGTGCAAGCAAGATATTAACCTTCTACGAATTTCTGTGGAGCTTCAGGCCATGAAAAATTCTCTTTCATTGCATAATAAAACTGCATTCTTGAAATCTCGAGTAAAGCGAAGTTCAGCGAAACAATTTTATTTATTTGTGCT
Source organism: Rhipicephalus annulatus (assembly GCA_013436015.1). Taxonomy (NCBI): domain Eukaryota; kingdom Metazoa; phylum Arthropoda; class Arachnida; order Ixodida; family Ixodidae; genus Rhipicephalus; species Rhipicephalus annulatus. Next base: position 170,211 of record WOVY01000065.1, on the reverse strand, counting down.
AAGAATTTTTCTTTGGACCAATTCATTACATATTATTTGTCTTTCCTAACATATTTAGATACATATCATCTTTAAAATATTTAATTAACCATTTTACTAATCAAGTCCAATATTACATCATGCCAAAACACATGTGAATTCCTGAAACGCATTTCTAGCCTTTTCATTTTATTTCTTGAATTCTTCAACAAAGTTGCTCTAAACTCATGTCAAAAGCTTTTTTGATATGCTTCTTTGATTCCCTTCACTTGTTGATTCTTAAAAACACTCAGCTTATTCCAAAAGCAGCCGCGCCTAGCACACATTGTCAAAAAGTGACTGTTTACAACGTTCACATAAGACTTAAAATCTGAGCTAAAACAAAGCACAAAGGTCATAAAGAGGCCCTGTACTAGATTGCTGCATTGTTTCAGTTTTAAAGTACTACATTTTAAAGCATGCTTGTCTTAAAATATAGACGCTCTTTCCGATTGCTTGAAATCTAGATAGTGTATATAACACCAAACAGCTTCCGCGAAATTAGGAGACAGCGATGGCAATCTCTCTTCTGTTTTTGCACTGTTTTCTACTTTTTTTTCTACGAACCGGCAGTGTTAGCACCCTCAAAGTGTTCACTAGGGTTAATCACGCATTTTTTGCGTGTTGAATGTTTGACGACATCAAAGAGCTGCATAAAAAGATCGGCATGCCGCTTGCGTTTCCACCAGTGCTTACGCGAGCGCTCCCCGAGTTTTCGTTACCGACACCGCTTCTTCTCCAGCTCCACCGCCACAAGACATTTGCAGCATCAAGGAGTGAGAACGGGCTTGCTTGTGGGCTACCCAATACCCAATGCGTAGTGATACCGTAGAAAAAAAAAAGCCTGCCACCGGAACAAAGGAAGAGTTATCCAGTATGTCCAGACAAGAACATTCTTTACACAATGAGCTACCTAAGAAAGCTCAGTCTCAATTAGGTACATCGAGAAATCAATGCACACTTCAGACAAATGCAAAAAGAACAGAAAGAGGATTCTCAAGCTGAATTTGCCTAGCTTCTTTTCGAGCATAGGAAATAAAATACAGTCACCAGCAAGTCCAAGTTCCATGCGAGGGCTCTACCAAGCCAAACCTGAGTCCCACTCTACTCGGTAAAACATTGCTGAAACACAGGCACAGCAAAACAAGCGAGCCCTCATTCTGAACTGTTAGCCAGTTTTTCAGATGATGCTCTCAGCTTAGCTGTGCGCTATTGAGAAGTGTATGAAGAAGAAACCATATTCGATCGTTGGCAACGTGCACAACGGCGAAATCATCGGAACATGCTTTGCAGAGTGTGCGAGGGATGCAAGTGAAGCGTAATCAGAATATACAGAGTGGAAAAGAAAAAATGAAAAGAAAGTGGCGCAAACCTGTGTAAGGAAACCGCGAGCGTGGGACGAAAAGCTCGTCCTTCTCTGCATCGCCTAAGAAACCTGAAAAAAAGATCGGCATCCGAGCCTTTCGTCTACTCGGTCTGCCCGTCTGTCCGAGGAACGTGGCTGTGAGAACGAGTGTGCCTCGCCATGAGTGCTTCCCGTTTGGCACATATCACATTGTTGCCAAGCTACACTCCCTACCGGCCCAAGAGAACAAGAGCCACCTCTCCACCCGTAGAGAAAACTAAAAATTCGAGACGAGTTGTCAATGCGATGAGGCATGTGATGATGATGACGGCAGACACGCTCACTTTGGCAAAAGAAAAACATTCTCACACCCACACGAGAGACTGTATCAAAGAGAAGTAAATGGCTGATGCATAATTGAAGATTATGGCGAAAAATAGGCACACTTCATCATCGGGGAAATGCGACTGCACGTCGGCTTGCCTTGGTGTAGGTGGGAAGGGGTGTAGAAGCTCTCATCATGCAAACCGACAAGCAACATTGGCAAGTAAAGCACTCGAAATGTACAATCACTCACTTACGCAGTCAAAGCGAGCAAAGTCTTCCAAAAAAGAAATGTTGCCCCTACACCAGAAGTGGCATAAGCATCAAAGGAAACCCATTTTGTGGGCTACACAGAAAGAAAGCTTCACAGTTGAAGTAATATTCGTTCTGCTCCGAAAATGGAACCCTCCAATTGCTCCGAAAATGGAATCCAAGACCAAGATCTTCCTGAAAAGGCTGTCGCTCTACCAACTGCACATCCAATCGCAGTGTGAGGCTATGTTTAGATGTCGCACAGTACAACTGAATGCAGCTACTAATTTCTGAAGAAATCTGCATGAAGAAGATGCACTAAGTATCATGAAAGGGCGGGGGGGAGATAGGAAAGAGAAAGATAGGAAGCATGATCGGAGATCTCCAGCTCAGTACCCCACATTTTCAAAGGTGAAATGAGGTAGCGAGAACGAAAGAGATGAGTCTGTGAAGATTCCACTAGAGTCATTACGAACGGCCATGGGTGTTTGGCCAAGACAGAAAAACAAGGGCAGTACAGATTGCAATAGTACTCCGGCTTGTTTCGACAATTTCCTCCTTGTACACAAAGTAGTGTGCTAACTTGTGAATGATGAAACTGTGAATGCAATTGCCCAACAGAATGCATGTGCCTTTTAATGCAGAAAGTCATGCTACAAGGAGTTGAACTAGAAGGTGGTGATGGAAGGTTCTACATAAAGGGAACACAGAATTAATAGGTGGGCTAGTTGGTATTGATTTATTATGATGACTTGGCAGCACAAAAAGAAAATGTAGGATAGTACGCAAACAAGTGCATTTGGTATGAACAATTGCACTTGTTTGTCTGCCATCTTACTTTGTCCCATTTGTGTGCACTGCCAAGTTGTCACAATGAACCTAAAACCCAGGACAATGTGTATTCGTGAGCTATTGCATCGTTCACTTTGCTTAGCTATTGTGAAAAACACACAAGCGGTGTATCGCTTTATGCAAGTCGGACATTCTTTCGACGATCTTTCTCAACGAGGCACTCCTGTTAATCGGAAAGTCGCCTATGACAGCTTGTTGTCACGAACCTGCACACTGTGGCAAACAAGACTGAAAAAGCTTGATCATGTGTCATGTCAGATTAAGCTTCAAAGAGTAGAAGTTTTGAATAAAGGGAAGTATGAATAGTAATCTCTTTCAACAATTGAAAAAAAAATGTGTCTACTCACAGCCATGGCCAGCAGCGGTTATTCATTCGATATGACCAACATTACACAAGCGGGAAAATGGCGACGTGCGCCGTAGGTAAGAAGAGGAAAAAGAAGTATGTCACCACTACTATAAAACATGTACAATATAAAGAGAATTTATAAAAGCAACAGAGCCCTTAAGCTTCACAATGAAGCAGGCAAATCTCACTTCAAAGCGTTATAGCTTCGTATTATTGTTTCCATGGACGCTCCATAACCACTTGACCAAGCGTTCAAATTTACTACCGTGGACCATCAATGATCAAAGTTCTTTTTGCACTTCTATTCCTTTGTTCCAACCACATTCATGCCTCCGTGCAGTTAAGAAGAGCATAAGAATTTTCATAAACAACTCATCCTTATGATTTCAGATGGCTTTGCAATTTTGCCAACTCATATTAACACAATATGGCACAGCGCAAGTGACAATTCTCAATACTTATCGCTTCCAACAAAAACCTATTGCCTTCATGATTTCATATAAAAAATTACTTAATACATATATAGAAAGTTCTTACGTAACAGACAGCTCTACAAATAACATGCAATCCCACCAGAATGCAGGTTTGACAAATCAACACATTATCCATACTTCCAGCAGTAGCTCATTAATCCCACTAGGGAAAACCCTCATAGTAATACCCTTTCTTCAGAAAACTTTGCATGTGCCCACAGACTCCCTCTAAACATCTTTCAAGATACCCCACAATTTTCAACACGTCTAAAGTGCTTTCATATGCACCCAAAAGTGAAGAGGTTCATTGTACCTTCGATGTATATAATATTCGTTAGGAGAGTTTATTCATTACATTGTGACATTGGTGAGTAAATTTTAGCATTAATTCGTTATGCCTGAATATTCGTTACGTTTCTGTTGCTTAAATTCTTAATTAGCAGTATGGGCTTTCCAGTTTGCTCAATGGCCCAACACTCCTTAGCAGGCAGAGTTCTTTAGTTGCCGTGGCTGACTACTTTCCATGGAAACGGCCAAACCATGTCGAAGCAGGAAACATGCACGGATCAAGAAGAGGTCTGTATGCACATCGACAAGTGTGCAGCGGTGTGCAACCACATTGATGTAGGGAACAGCTAATTTGGCTATTAAATGATAAAGCAATAATAAACCCTCTCTAACACATTCACTCAGGTCATTTTGTTATCTGAAAATTAACTTTTCATTTCATAATTGGCCCTGAGATGATGCACTGCAAGACTACAGCACGCTTTATATATGCTAGCAAAAAGCATTTCGAAGTGCCTCGCAATGGCCCCTCAATAAAGAATGGCACGGGCATAAGGTGGGTAATGTTGTAATTGTGATATGAATGGCCATGGATGACAAAAAATAATCTGATACTTGCGTGCTCGAGTATTTAAAAACAAACAAGAGTTTACCGGTAAGACACAAACCACACATGCCTAAATTATAGCACTTAATGACTGATGGTATTTTGTTCTTTTTTAAAAACTTTCTTCAAAACGAGTAGTTCAGAAAAAAATCTCTTGTAGGGAAGTAACTTCTAAATTCTAAATGTAAAAAAAAGCTCTATATGTATACAAAAGCTACCCCGCATGAAAACAATTCTAGGCATTGATTCAGACCAGTGAAATGGGAAAAAACATAAGTGTAATAGTTTACAGCATTCAGGGGTTCGTATTACGTTTGTTATGTGCCACTCGACAAACAGCAATGCTGAAAAATGAAATACCTATGTTGTCTATCCCTTAAGCCAGTGAACGGCATAAATTCCCAAATCAACACTTCATTCAAGATCACACACAGGCAGTGGATGAATGTCATGGGTGCGATCCTATCAACAGCATCTTTTTAATTTACCCACTCTTGGTGAAAAAAAAAAACAATAAAGCAAACATGACCAAGAAAAGTTCGAGCGAAAATCTTCACAGCAAGCCTCGTGAAAGTGTTGATGAAGTTAACCTACTATTACGTAGTGTTGAAATAACCTCATAAATGTAAAACAAAAAAGACTATTATTATTAAACATAAGCAATAAATTAATGTTATGAACACAGTGAAAGCTTCTGTCTAGCTCACTTTGTACTGTGTGAAGAAAAAGAATGACGACAATAAATGGTCCCCACAAAAATGTTTTTTTACGAGTCTTGCAGGGACGCTAATGAAGGTAATCAATGTACACGGAGTATTAGTGACCTGGTGATAGTCAATCAACAATTGAGATTCTGCAATACTGACACGGCCATAACTAAGTTCCCTAGCCGGCAGATGAGGGCAAGCAATAGGGCGCTAAATGGTTTCATTGACTCTGGTGACAAAACCTCTTAAAAATTCAATATTATCTTAAATTTTCCACTGACAGCGCACTACCTTACTGATGTGAAAGGCAACACACAATTTCGTTTCTTTTCTGACTGCCCTTTTTTTTTATCATTTTTACACTACATATAAAATGGCCTTCAGGACAGATTCTTCACTGGGAGGTATGTTTAGATTGTATCACCAAACAGTCTTATTAGATACAGGCACAGTAATCATTAGCAAAATACTACATAGAGGAGCTTTCCTTTTTTACTAGTGCTGAGATACATTTTACTTCATACAGCAATGCATTAAGTTCGCCTTCCCTGCGATTCTGTTAATCAAAATCTTTTGTTTCCATGCCATGCGTGACGATGCCCAGCTGAGGCAAAAGCAAGAACATTGTCTTTTTAAACGGCGATCACAGCGTGCATGCGGGTGCCGCCATGCTGATGATGCAAGAACTGTGTGCATTGCACATGCCACAGTGTGCTCAACTTCATGTCCCTTCAGCACAGAGTGGCGATCGAGACGGCTGCAGATTCAGCAAAATGGCTGCTCCCTCGATTTGCAGGGCTTCTCTAAAGCTGCGCGATGCCATCTGACTTTCATTAAAAGTCGACGTGGTGCGAGAATGCTCCACGAACACGCGTGACAAGTCTAAAACTGAGAACAGCATTCACTCAAATGCAGGCACACGCACACACGTGAGATGCGAAGAGAAACAACACAGTCAAATGCGGCAAAGAACACAAACGTGGAGCCATGACGTGGAAAAAACGGAAAGGGCTGACGAGAGTGAATGCGTAGGTGATCTGGAATGAGAGAGTGGTCGGTGGAGAGGAGGAGACTCAGTCAGAGTTGGCGGGCACTGCGGCCGTGGACGATGCCGCTGCCAGTGGCCTTCCACTCGTGGACGCATCTGTGGGGGCACCGCCATCTTGAGACGACCCCGTGCTGCTCATGGCGAGCTTCCGCATCTGCCGGATTACCGCTGTTGCATTGTAAGCTTGCTGCAATGCACAACATGGGAAAAAAATCGGTGAACATTCTGCCACTTCAATATTAGAAGAGGTGCACAAACAAATACACACATGCACATGCGTACTACCAGTGTCAAATGAAATGTGAACAACGGCAAGCATTGGTAACGTTACAGTGTGCACCGTCCAGTCATTACCATTGACGGGCACGCACATTTGGTTTGGCAGCACTGTGCCATCCCACTACAGTAGAATCTCGATGATACGATTACGGTTGACGCGAATTTCACGATGATATGAATTTACACGTTGCTTTGGATGGGCTACACTACAGTATATAAAATACGCCTTCATTCGGTGTTATACAGTTTCACAAGCAACCATGGATGATGTGAACGTGCGGTTGCCTGCTGCATGCGAGCGGTGCAACGTGACTTGTCTGTGGAACGAAGGCCCATTACACTTGGCCTCGGAGGGAGCGGATGCGACAAAACTTGCCACAATTTCCCTCGCTTCGCCGCCGCAAAAGTGGTCGGAAAACCATGCTGCGAGGACGACTCGAAAAATTTAGTCTGAGACCAATTTTGCCGCCATGCGGTAGTGGATCGCCTTTCTGCTACGGTTTTGGCTACACCAGCAGCACTAGCTCTCAAACCACGAGATTTAAGCAACCAGCCGTACATTCAACATGGCGAAAAAAGCGTCGGTGGTGGCTCGCGTGGGTGCCATCGCCAACTACCCATGCAGCACGACAAAGCTCACATCCTTGAGAAAGGCACGTTCTCTGAGAGCCTGTTTTTAATTACGACCGCTGTGGACACCGGAAGTAGAAAGTGCAGCAGCAGCAAGTCGCCATGCCCTAACATGTCTCACTTTTGCACTGCTGGCTGAATCTGTCGCCGCTGCTGTCGATGCGTCCACTCATGTTGTTTTTTGAGACGTATCTCCCGAAACAACGCTTGTAAAGGATAAACTGTTTTTTTTTTTCAGTGCTTTGCATGTATAACTAAAAGTCGGTACAGATTTTGAAGCTGAGAAATGAATTCTCAAGTGGCGAATATGGCAGCAGTAGCATGTATACAAGGGGCAGATCAAATGTGAACATTTTCGATAGGTGCGGACATGGTTTTTCGGTCGCTCTAGTGCTTTTGCTTTAATTTTTCAGGATTGACCTTTTTCGTCTAGACTTTGCGGCATGTTTCGGGCTGGTTGTGCAGCGAAGCGAGTGAATTTTCAGTAAGTTTCGCCGCTTTCACTCCCTTTGATCCCGAGTGTGAACGCGCCGCGCCTTACAGTGCCAGCAGCATGAGTGAGGAAACAACGGCACTTCATGAAAGCGGGAAAGTTCAAAAGAGCATCATGGACTTTTTTCAGCAAGAAGTAGTTGACCCCAATAAAGTTCTTGTTCATCTTCATGATCAGCTTTAACTTGTTTTTTGTTGATACGAATTTGTGATGATAAGAATATTTTGCATGTTCCCTTCCGATTCCTATCATCGAGATTCTCCTGTGATATTTTACCTTCTGTTCTACTTTTCATAAAAAGAAGAAAATAAAATGAAAAATTCTGTTGCGCTGCCGCAGGACAGATTCTTTCAAGAACTGCCACCCTGTTTTTGACGTACCACACAAAAACAGCCCTCATATCGAAGTGTAACTAATTTGCCACAACTGCTGCAAACACGAATGCGAACGTGTTAACGCGATCATGGGTGGCCACGAAAGTAAGCGTGCATCCAACATGCATTCAATGCGCACCGACTCAAAGCAATGCTGCGAGCCAAGCTGCAGTAGATGCGATCAGATTGAAAACTTAACTACCATTTGCCGCACTGCACAGCGAACTGTAGTTGCTATCATCACCATCACGATCGTCGATAGCGAATAAGCCTTGAATGTACGCAGCTAACATAGCGAAAGATTAGAGGCAATAAAGTTGTAAAATGACACAAAGCGTTTGGATTTTCCTGTCGCTTGCTTATTACAATAGTAGTGCGAAGCTTTCGCACCAAGTTTTCAGTTGGCCTCTAGCGAAGATTTGGCACGCTCGTCCTTTGAAGGAAATTGGAATCGAATAGATGTCCTGATTTCGCAACGCTGGTGTATGATGGCCGACTCTGCTACATTACTAGAAACAATGTGCCTTCACTTTATATATAACCTTGACTTTAAAAACACACATATAACGCCATCTCAGATCCACAAATTTCGTGAACTGATCTAATGCAGTCGTTCTTTGAAATGCCCTCTCACCCTCCATTTGGTCTTGGCGAAGTTCTTCTTCAGCTGCTCACTGACGGAGCCGTGGATGTTCTTGTCACTGGCTGTGTTGCCAGATATCCTGGACAGCGTCACAATTGTGCAAATGAACAACTTGCATTACCGCCACAAAAAAGATCACTACTACACAGTAAGTTTAAAGATTAATACTACACGATATATATTACACGGTAAAGTTTGTTTGCTGTCATCTTCGAAACGAAGTGAAGTTTTATAAAGAGGTGTGACTGTGATGCACCCTTTTGAGATTTTGTTGCTGCTTATTCGGAGAAAAATGCCTTTGATCTTTAAACACAATTGGACAAATGCCAAGAGTTCCCCTTTATATATCCTATGTGGACATTAAAATTTTTGAAAGGACGGTCTATGGGTTATAGTTGGTAAGAAATTATTTATGCAGTAGCAAAACAAGCATAAACGCAGTGACAGGAGCAAACAAGACACAGCTCTAACTAAAAAGAGAGGGTTTCTTCGCACGTGATAAGGTAAATGTGCAGTTAAACCCCTTTATAAGAGACATGCTGCGGCCAGCAACTCGTCTTTTATAAGAGATGTCTTTTATAAGCAGGGTATCTTGTATGCATTTTCTTATCCACCCGTACTTTACTGTAGGCACACTGGTGTCTCTTATGCCCATTGGTCTCTCGTATCAGTGTCTCTTATAAAGGAGTTCACCTGTACACTGTTACACAAAAGGTATGTCTCGTCGCATGCAACAAAACTCTCGGTGGTGTCCCATCTGGTTCTACTGCCCATTCCTGCACTTTTACACAACTCTGTAAACAAATGAGTGTTGAATCCTGGATCCCAAATTAACACGGTGTGTTTAGGCCACTTGTGGGAGAAGACAGTTTTTTAACCATTAAATTTAGCCCACACTCTTCAAGCCCCTGATGTCATGAGCAACTAATGCTGCAATGTCAAGGCACGTTTGTGGCTTTTAAAATGTGTCCATGTGCAATAAACCTGACATTCTTGTGTTTCAGACATTCACTGAGTAAGATGCTGGTGTTCACCAGTGATACTCTTGCTTTCCTTTCATAGTTACCAGCAATAAGAGTATGTACTGTACTCATTTGTAGAATGTCAGATTATTCTGGCAATCGAGGGTTCTCATGATTCTTTAGGTAGTAAAACTTAATGCAATAGTACAGTATTTAGCATGTTATTTGTGGCATTCTGTGTGAGATGCTATAAATAGGCACCTTGAGTAGAGCTCAGTCACGCTACAATACATCAAGCTTGGAGGACATAACTAAATGATTCAATTGATTGACCATTTAACATACGAAATCTTTATTCTTGAAGCTTATCTCAAGACTCCGTGCTCCTTCGACAGTCTCAAGAGATCGTGAAAAGTGGAAAATTGTTTCTGCATGGCTGCACTGAATGTATAAATGTTTTACTGGGTTTTGATTTACAGCTTTTGGTGGATCATGCTTACAGCATCTCTTTCTGAATCAAGCAATATTGCCTCACACTTCCACGAGTTTGCTGCAACAAAGAAAAGCAACCAGTAAGCTTAAAGTCAACTGTCGTTTACATTCTTCCGCGGCAACCATTCTTAGGATGAAGAATTGATCCATTTATATTTCAAAGCTCTCTTTGTTAATTATTCACCCTCAGTATATGTGAGCTCTGTAAATAGAGTACAGTGGAACTTCTAATATGCGTATGTCTCCCAGTTTCGCGACGACTCGCTTTTTACGGTGGATCAATTTGGTCCCGGCAAAATCCTCATGAAGATAATGCATTAAAAACCTTCTTATATGATGCAGTTTTATGCTGACCCTGGATCTTACAACAACTTTCCGATTCCGTCCAAAATAAACTTAAAAAATGCCAGGCCTGCGTGGAATGTGCAGCACCTTCACAGCGAAAGCTGGAAGAGCGGCCTTTCAGAGCGTTTTCTGAACACTCGTTGGGTAACTGCTGCAAGCACACTTGCTGGGTACCCACTACGCCATAATCATAACTTTTGTGTAGTAGGCCAGCATTGACTATGCTATCCTTCATCATTCTTCGAAAAAGCGTGATATCCGCTACGTACTTGCCAGGAATTTGGTGCCATGCCTGAAGTGGGTATGCACCACAGCCAACAGGTGATGAAGAACAAGTTTTCTAATGGGCTGGAGCATTGAACGACCCACTATTCATGCAATTTGCATTGTGTGATGCCTGGTTGTTCCTTTAATGTTCTAAAATGCTTTATTACTCATATCAACGTGATTCTTTTCCCAACATCAGGCCTGCCTAAGGGTAGTTTAGAAACGAGGTCCAAGCACCGGCATGGCTTAGTGGTAGAATACTGGGCTGGCACGCAGTGAACTTAGATTCGAATCTTACAGTCAACTAGCTGTTTGTTATTTACTGAATTTTTTTCTTATTTTTTGCAATACTGGTTACGAGCGACAGTGGTGGCGGTGGCGGAAAACTACAGCGTCACACGTGACCCGCGTTCTTATCTCATGATAGCCTTCGCTGTAAAAACGCACCTTTACTTGCATTGAACGTTGACCAAATAGCCACGAGGGCAAAATATGAGCTTGCGCTCCCCTATGTTGATGATTAGCAAAGTATAGATTGAAACGGGATGTCTTTTTTACTGTAAAATTTATTCTCTTGGCAGTTCATGCATGCACTTCTGCATACACCTCGATCCCGCGCATACGCAGGGGCGTTGCCTAGAGAAGCTTCGTGAGAGTAGCGTCAGCTGGCCAAAAAGCTCATTTCGGAGATCCTGATATTTTCATGTCTTTGGTCTGCGGAAACTTTTCCTGCTCGGCGTACAACTGACCTTCTGCCATGGTTTGTGCCACTTGCAGCCACAAGCTTGAGCACGCGAAAGCCCACGATGCAGCTATTTTTCATCGTGCAAAATAACTTTCACTAGATGTCAACGTTCATTGTAACAGCGGGACGTCACTAGTCGCACTTCACAAGAGAATAAATTATAATGTGCACAGCTCGGCCGATCACGAAGGCATTCTATGCAACCTCGTGAACTCTTGCGTCGCCATCAATGATGGGGATAACACCGTCTAACTTTTCTGACAAGAGGCTCTTGTCAACGCGCTTTCAGTTTCGTTTTCAAGCGCAGGCAATTTTGGGATTCAACTTATCAAAAGAAAGATGCGCACTGGATTCGAATTTTTCAAAGCTGAGAATAAAGATTTGCGCACATCTGCTTCAACTAAATAATGCTGCCATTGGCAAGTGTATTTTAAATCTGCTCTTCTTGGAGAAGCACAAGGCACTGTCGTGGGCCTATTCTGTGATCTGTACCCTTTTTTGTTTTTTTGTGTAAGGCTGAGTGTCACTGCCTGTATTCTTACCCCCGTATTCACAAACGCTCCTCGACTCGGCTTTCAGCCTTCACTTGACAGAGTTGAACACTGCACCACCACTCGGCTGAAGATGACGCTGGGCTACTCAATAATCACAGCAGATTATCACTGATATGCAGTGACTTGCTGTGCCTAGAGACGGGGCTCCCATCGGCTTTCTCAAGTGAAGGTGAAGCGTTGAGTGAAGGGACGTTATAGAATACGGGGGTTAGTTTTTCTATTGTATGACGCCCGGATTATATGATGGTTGTGTGTGGACCCGTGAAGGTCGTACAACCAAGGTCCCGCTTTATTAAGAACAACTTGTAACTCGCAGTGCGCCAACACTACACACGTGATGTAGTGGGAGTTGTGACTTTTAAAACACGTTAGGACTCATCGCTTGTGAAAGTTCGTTCAGGCTAGATTGTGTTTTTAGCGGACCCCTCCCGAGTGAGTCAGTGCAAGTACAGAATGCAATAAACGATTGAACAGTGGTAGGACATCAAATTTTGCGTTGACCCAACGAAACTTGACCATAAACATCATCAAGTTGATTACCCATCCCTCTCACAACCCTGCCTTGGCACCAGCAGACTATTTCCTACTCCCAAAAGTGAAATTTTCTCTCAAGGGTCATGGAGCCAAAAATGCTATGGGCCCCTGTGCTCGGATTTGGGTGCATGTTAAAGATCCCCAGCTGGTCGAAATTTCCGGAGTCCTCCACTATGGCGTTTCTCATAATCATATGGTGGCTTCGGGACATTAAACCCCACATATCAATCATCAAATCCTCAAGGGTCAGCACCATGGTACCCTAGAAGCTGTGAAAGAAGTTTATGCATGTGCCCTTAAGGACCTTCTGGAATCTACCTAACCGGGAAGCCTTCTAGTCCTTCAAAAGACATTGGCAAAATTGCATCAACACTCAAGAGATCTACCTTGAAGTCATTTGAGGCACTGGTCTTCTGAGGCACCTTTACTGAATCTACTCTTCCCAAACGTTTTCCATTACTTCTTGTCAGCAGGAGTTGGAAACCCCCTCAAAATTCACGCCTGTCCCCTTTTGCCCCGCCCCAAGAGCAAGCATAGTCAAGACACCGCTTTTGCTGCGGTGGATACACAAGAAAGCACATGCCTCACGGCCCTTGGACGCAAGGGTTTGAACGAGTGAGGCACTTGTGCTAATCATATCCACCATCGTCTTTTATTATCACCAACTTTTGTCATCTGTTCACATCACACACACCTTTCACGGCATGGTCATGATTTTATTACTTGTATGTTTTTACCCGCCTTACTGCGAGGAATTTTATGGCCCTTATACAGCCGCTTATCACAATCATTGTCCATATTTTTAGTAAGATGAACTGGCGCTCTTTGGCCGTGAATCGGCCCTTGCGCCATAAAACATCAAACATCATCAAGACACCGCGTAAGTTCTGTGCCTCCCTGCCTCTCATGAAAGAACGCTATTGGTGCCCCCCCCCCCCCTCAGAAAAAAGGTCCTGGCACCCGTCCTGTTTCTTTTACAATCCCTGAATGTCTAAATACAACTCCAATGCCTCTCTCTTGCAACACCCAAATAGTTATTTCTCTCTTGTAATATTTCTGTCATCGAGTGCAATGTTGGTGCTACGTTTAGAATGTTAATTCATATAACATTCCTCCGCCTTTTCCTTTCCCCAAGAAAGTGCTCATATTCTCGCCTTAGTAGAGCTGTGCAAATAGCGAAATCTGGAGTGCTAAGCGCATTCAAATAATAAAGTTTGAGTGTAAATAGAATCTAATATTTTTTTTAGTAGTTGTTCCTAAATATTAATTCAATAATTATCAAATACTTGGAAGTGAAATAACAGAAGATAACACTGCAGAGGTCCCCTAGGCACAGTTTCATGAGAAAGGAACATGAAAGCATTTCTTTTCACTAAATTGATGAAATGCTGGAGAATCGCATTCCCTAGTTGTTTCACCAAGGACGAGGCAACACAGAGACTGAATTGTATTTATTTACATGATTTGGTGCAATTAATGTGGAAAACTTTACACGCTAAAAGAAAATATGTTATTTCCTCCACCTTTCCCCTCTTCAACTTCTGCGTGGGCCCATCTGATTTTGCTGACAAGGGCCTGCTATCCTGAAATTCAAAGCTGTGAATCTGCCCTGAATATTTTACTGTATAGAACATCTGAAATATAAATGCTGAAAATATGTTTTATTTCTTCTTGTGAATTTCTGGTCCGAAACAATATTAATTTTAAAGCCCCCACCTTCTTCGCAAAGGTCTAAACTAGCACTTTCATGAGTTGTTTCGTTTGCAGCCGTAGCGAAGCTCTAAAGATAGCTTTCGTGCAGTAATGGCGCGAAAGCTAGTGTCAGTAAAGTAGTGTCACAGTAATGGCGCAGTGCATCTCCATGTTGGAACCAGCGTCTTTTTGAGTAGATACATTCACGACCACAGCAGAGTTTCATAGGCAGCTTTGACACAATGCGAGAATGTAACGGGATGAAACATCGTTAAAAAAATTTGAAGGGGCCACTGCCAATATGACATTGACTGTATTTCCTTAGGGAAGTTTGAACACTTTGAATGGTCAAATTCCAGTGTGAATTGAATTGAATAGCAAACGCTATTGGAAACATATTTGGAAGTTAAAATATTCGCATGCCCCTAGAGCCCATGTCTGTTAAGGACAGCGACTCACCAAGGGTGCGCAAGTGCCTGTCTGCAGGTGTATCTCCGCTCCACATCCACGCAAATTAGATGCCTGATGAAGTCCTTCGCTGCAGAACAGAAAACGGCACATATCCATGGAAACAATGGCAATGAACAAATTGCTGCCGGTTGCTTTCTGCTTTCTTTTTTTGCTACACACAACAACATTAGCATGCACTGGGCTGCAGAGTACCATGTGCTGCACATTTAGCAACTGTGCAACTTAAGACAGAACAGTGAAGTGGACGAAAGACAGGGCACTAATCTTGCATGAAAAGTAGTGTTCTTCATGTGTTTAACATTCGTTTTTCTACATAGTAAATACATATGTAGACTGAGAAATGAGTTCCTTATATGTTGAAGGTAAACATTAAGCAGTAGTATGTATGGTTCGGTAAGTAAGCTGAGAAGAACCTATTTTATCTCCATCCGAAGTCTCGTAAACATCTAAAAACCTGATGTTTCGAAACTGGCTCGGTTCCTTCCTCAGAGCGGATTGTGCGGACGTTGCAGCGGCGCCTGGTAGGCACTCGCACGTCAGCCACTGACCTTGGGCTTTACTGCAGAGCATATTCTGTGTGCATACAGCGGAGGTAGGGTTGCGAGGGAACAATTCAGGTTTTAAGTCGTTCGCTGAATATGCCACGACTGTAGTAGTAGTTTTCCCCCTCTGGTTGGTCTCACTTTCTAGAAGTGCTGTTTTGTGGAAGTTTATTTTGTGGTCAAAAGTCTCTGAATGTCGGCGAAGGTGCTGCACCCTTTGTTCAGACGTCCCTGACATATTTCCTGAAACATTCAGCTAGGTATTTTGTTTCACCAATGTACAACGAGGGGCACTCAGTGCATAGAATTTTGTTTACAATGCCAGGCATCACTGTCAATTGCTGGCCGGTCTTTGGGGAGGGGAAAGTGACAGCCCAACAGCCATGAAGGCACGTGCGTGATGTGCACCCCTTCTTTTATAAAAATTCGTGCTAATGCCTCACTGGCTTTTTGCAGATATGGAACCAGTACGTGTTACGTTGAGCTGTCAATCAATGCCGATTAGGGGTCGTGTAACTACTTTTGCTCTGTACTGTGGATGACAGATTGAAGTTTTTTGAATATGCATTTCTTCAGAGGTCCCCAAATAAGTGAACTTTTTTTTCCTGCACTCCGTGTCAGTGGACTACATGTTTTTGCCTCTGCGAAGTAAAGTGGTCACAAACGATGCCATGTGGCTGGCGGGATGAGAGGCATCATATTCGATTGAAGTTTTTTGAATATGCATTTCTTCAGAGGTCCCCAAATAAGCGAACTTCTTTTTTCCTGCACTCTGTGTCAGTGGACTACATGTTTTTGCCTCTGTGAAGTAAAGTGGTCACAAACGATGCCATGTGGCTGGCGGGATGAGAGGCATCATATTCAAGGTAACGGCCAGAGTGCATCGGCTTCCTGTGAATAAAGAACTCCAAGAAATTGCCTTTTCTTGCCACCTGGGCGTTGAGAGAGACAAGGGTGCGGTTGAGTTTACACTCGGCCGGGAACTGTACCGCTTGGTGAAAGAAATTTCAGGCAAGTGCCATCTGACGTTATCAATTTCAGAAGTCTTCACGACACAAAAACAATCTTCCATGTTCCAAAAAAAAAAAGCTTGTGTTGCAGCGAGAAGAAACTAAGTGCTTTCCCTTCTATATTCTTTATGATTAGGTTTGCCACTGTGACAGAGATAGAGGCTGCCACTGCGGTTCCACTGCTTTGCTCAAAAGTCGTTCCGTTGTGGGAAAAGTAGGCGCTAGACAGGCCGTGTTCAAATAAGCGGCAGAGAATGTCAACGGTGAAGGAAGAGCTATCTCTCAAGCTTGCGTCACCCTAAAAAACAGCAGGGACAGCGGATACTCCTGAGATTACTGGTACGTTAGTGAAAAAATATAAGACGTTGAATGAGACGAGGCTCTCATCTTTGTCGATGCTCACCTCTGATGCTAGCTGTACGAAGTGGCTGGAGTTGCAGGCATGAATTCAGGTCTCCCAAGTGAGAGGGGCCCTCATCAAAGTACGCCTCATTGTACATTGATAGGACAAAAACCAACCTGCTTAATGACTCGGGCAATATCTGAATGACATTCGCAACATCCGGAAACTGAACAAAGAGGGCAGAACCACTGTCGAACATTCCAAGATGTTTGACCACAAAATAAACTTCAACGAAACGACCATCCTGGAAAGTGAGAGCAGCTGGAGGAAATTGCTGCTCGAGTTGTGACATAATCAGCCAATCACTCAAAACCTCAATCGTTTCCTCAGAGCCCCCCACCACTCACCCTCCTTTTAAAGCATGCGCACAGAATACACTCCGCGGCAAAGTGTGGGGTCATTTAGCACAGCAGGAGTGTCTACAAGACATTGCTGCAACGCTGCCACTATCCCCTCCGGGGATGACCCGAACCGGTTCTAAAACGTTAGGTTTTTGCATGTTTACGTGACTTCCAATGGAGATAAAATAAATGTTTTTCTCTGTCTTATATGTTGTATGGTGATAGGTGTGAGGTCAGATTCAAGCAGCTTTTTCACTAATTCCACCTGGAGGATCCTCAACAAATGTGTTACAGAACACATTCTCAGTTTAATCGACCTCAATATCTTGTCCAAAGTTGTTATGCACGGGCCGTAGTGCACTTGGAGCCTGCTATCCCTGCAATATATTCTATTCAGAACATGCACCGTGAATCGTACTGAGAGTGTCATTTTAGGTAAGTATACATGTCAGTGGCGATGACCGTTTGATCTGAGCAGTCAAGAGAAAACAAAATGGCGAATATGATGCATTTTTGGCACACGAGATGGCTGGTTTTCAGCTCGCTACTTTCTTCTCTAAGCGCAAGCATGCTGTGGTGATATGCAGTGTGCACAGCAAATGCAGCTGAGAACCACTTGGACTGCTAGCTTCCCAGAGATAGATAATTTTTTTTAATTCACAGATTTGCTAGTTTTCTAACAGAAAAGAAAAAGGAGCTAGGCTAAGGCCTTAAAATGCACCTAAGACCCTGGACCCTGTACAATCAATGCTCGGCAAAGCAACGTTGCTGTAAAGGAGCAGCATAAGCACTCATGATCATTGTGCTGAATAGTGAAATGAAATATACTAGCCAATCTGCAGGAATAGCAGGAGTATGCAAGAATATGAAAAACATGGGTAACATTATATTAATGTGAACTAGCAACCATGACGCCAAGATAAGTATAAAGGCTCTCATTAAAGTAATTTTAATGCAAATGAGAAGAGAGATAAGTCACCTGCTACTGACCCGCAGGTCGCATGATCAAATTTCGGCTGTGGCGGCTGCATTTTCAATGGAGGTGAAAAGGTTGCAGGCCCGTGTGCCAAGATTTGGGTGCACGTTAAAGAACCACAGGTGGTCGAAATTTCGGGAGCTCTCCACTACAGCGTCTCTCATAATCATATAATGGTTTCGAAACGTTAAACGGCACATATCAATTGAGATAACTTGCTGGTGGCAAGTTTTTGTCCACTTTTCTTATCTTCACATTTATACTACTTATTATATCTGATAACATCCCCTATGCAGTAGACTCTCGATACACGAAAATCATTTAAATGAAACTGCTGCTTAAACAAAACATGGAGTTCTGACAAGATTGGTTTTGTACTTGTATTCTGTGCACCTGTTCATCTCTCGTTAAATCATATTGAAGGTAACCTGTTAAATGAAACACATTATCCCAGTCCCTTTGGGTTTTGTTTATTGAAAGCCCACTGTACTTTCCTTGCCATCGTTGTCTGTTACGTTTGAGTTAAAGTGCATCTAACAAAGAAAACAAGCCCTTAAATTTCTACTTCTTTCCTTCATGAGTAACATGAGTAATCTAAAGTGGCGTAAGTACCATAACTAACAATATAATATGATATTCAGCCTGAAAATGTTTTCACAGACAACACAACAATGTGAAACACAGTCAGTTACGAGTTCATATTTGTCCTTTATACAGTATTATTGAAGGTGATTTTCTTATTATCTCACACATGCAAATCTCACACATGCATATCTCATATATGCACTGAATCTTGCCGCCATTCTCTAGGGATAGGAAAACATTTTGTTAAGAGCGAGAATTTCATTCTCTTTGGCTTTCACAATGGTATCGGCGAGTCGATGTTTGTTTGTCGGAAACAGAGGCAGCGTAAAAGCCAAACCTCAGCCTTTTTTTTCCGCTTCATGTTCACTCCCTTTGCATTTACTGCAACTACATAACAAGCCTTTTCAACAACTAACAGCTGCATCTGCCTGAACTTTATCAGTGTTCTACCCTGAACGCATCATTATTCGTGTTAGTAATTGCTGCATGAATACCACATTCAACGTACACTCTGCTTCTCTTTAACTTGCATATTTAATTCATTACGCAAGTGCTTTAGGTTATGCCAAAGTAGCTGCTTACCTGAGTCTGAGATTTCGTCCCAGTAAGGAGAATCAAATTCAAACTCTCCTTTCAATATCTGAGCAAACAAATTGGCGTCACTTTCATCGTAGAACGGCGGGTAGCCACAAAGCCTACAATGCAACAAGAAATTAGAACAAGAAAACATAACAAGCGCTCTCACTGCCACTGTTTCTGATCAAGAAGGTGTGCGGCATTAGAAAACAGGTTAACTCTTTTCAGCACTGTGGTCACCCCCAGATAACCACCTATTTATTCTTCACGGTGGTCACCCCCAGATAACCATCTATTCTTCATTTTTTCCTCTTGAGCCCTGCGTGTCGGAAAACATTAGACAGAAGTCTGTCTGGTTGGGTATGAAACTGGGAGATGGTTTAGCTCATAGGGCGCCAACGCACAGTGGCCGCTACCTTCAATTCGATTTTTCTCACGCTGCCTGCCACAACGCCTCCGTTGTGACCAGGCTACTCGAGAGAGCTAGGAACTTATGCTCTAATGAGACAGAGCGAAAAAAAGAAGAGGCCCGCGTAATTGACGACCTCAGAAAAAACGAATACTCGGAAAACTTCATTCGAGCCACCACCCGCCGCGCAGAGCAACAGAGAATACGAAAACCCCAATCAACCTTAATTGGCAGCCCAGCGAAACGCGTGCAGGTTCCATACGTTCAGGGAACTAGCGAGATGTTGGTGCAGATCTTCAAGAAGGAAGGGGTTTGCATCGTGCACGTGCCTTCGTGTACGCTGGGCCACCTCCTCCCCCGCCCGAAAGACCGGCCAACAAGTGACAGGTCCCCCGGTGTCGTTTACGAAATTCTGTGCGCCAAGTGCTCCTCGTCGTATATATAGAGACGAAAAACCTACCGGAACGACTGAAGCAACACGCCAACGATGTGCAGAAGTTCTACAAAGAGCGCAGCGCAGTTGCCGAACGACTGAAGCAACATGCCAACGATGTGTGAAAGTTCTACAAAGAGCGCAGCGCAGTTGCCGAACATGCTGAGACGTTGGATCACCAGATAAATTTCGAAGCGACGGCCATCTTTGAAAGCGAGCCGAACTGGAGGAGAGCCCTGCCGCGGTAGTCTAGTGGCTAAGGTACTCGGCTGCTGACCCGCAGGGCGCAGCTGAGTACCTTAGCGTACCTTTCTTTCTTTCGTTTTTTTTTAAATAAAGACAGCTTTTTCAGAGCCACCTAAACAATGCATTTGCTGAATTGCAATGAGAATCCTGTACTCTTGCCGTGACGCTCTCCATCGGCGAAAAATACCTATTAAAAAGTGTGTTTTCGCTTGCATTTGTTTTTTTGGACTGCCCTATTTTCCAGACGTTTTCAAGGTCCATTAAGTGTCCGGGAAATCGAATGTTAACTGTACAATTGCATGCATTTGAGAATGCATGCGTACTTAGATCTAAGTGAACTTTGCGGAACTATGTGATAAAAAATTAACCTGAGGTCTGTCTCCCTAAAATGCACCAAATCACGGTTCTGGCAAGTAAAACCCCAGAATTTGGTTTTAATTAAACAAGGGGCACCTTCACTCTTATAGTTTTTTTTCAGATGGTATTAAGGTCTTGTGGCACTTTGTTGCTATAATTTGAGGCAGGTGTTTACATAAAGCATGTATGTATTTACACACCCTCTTCTGGGTGAGTGGATCACAAAATGACCATGTGCTGACCTTTTGCATACTCAAATAATGAAAGAAATATTTCTAAAGACATAAAACTGTTGAGCTGGTTTTGAACGTCAAAAATCTACTAGAATAACATAATGGATTGAGCGGCTTTTCATTTCACACCAACTTCAATCGGTAATATAGCTTGACCTTACTGTACAACAGGTGCATATCAAGTGCACATCTCAGTATTGTGTACTCACAAAATATAGGCGATCACTCCTATAGACCAGACATCGACAGCTTTTCCGTAAGGTTTCTGAGCTAGAACCTCTGGAGCTGTAAAAGAAAAACAAGTGAAGCAGACAAATGATTACACGAAACAAAGATCTTCTAAAATGTACGTGTGCCAGGACATCAGATTGCTATAAGACAAGACACACAAAGCTGAGAGTAATTTGCAGTCATTTGCAGTCAATTTGCAGTAATTTGCAGTATCTCCTGCCGATAGCAATTATATAAACATTCTTGAAGGGTTTCTGCCGATGCCATCACCATTCATGATCTGTATGAAGCCCATATCAATGACATATCC
Source organism: Rhipicephalus annulatus (assembly GCA_013436015.1). Taxonomy (NCBI): domain Eukaryota; kingdom Metazoa; phylum Arthropoda; class Arachnida; order Ixodida; family Ixodidae; genus Rhipicephalus; species Rhipicephalus annulatus. The sequence goes on along the minus strand of WOVY01000065.1, from coordinate 148,815 downwards.
CGTTGATCATACGTTCTACTTGTGGGTGAAAGGGCGCGAGCAGGGGCGACGAGTATGGCTCAGAGATGAAACAAGCGGACCCATCTCTGTCACATCGAGGGCTGACGCAATAACATCACCTTCATGCGAATCCTGCCAACAACTAAGTTTAATGTATCTGTTCATTTTATTTTAGTGTGATAGCCAGTGCTGTTGACGATCGAAACAATGTTAAATCAAGCCGTTATATCACAAAATAACGACGCAATAAAAGTCAAAACACAGTTAGGCAAACATGCTAAACAGTTGCGAGCATCACAGCGCAGCCGTCAATCAAATTCTAAAAGTCGCGCCTTTTGCAGTAGAGCATTATCTGTTGAATGCAGGAGAAACCTTTCCGCTTGCAATGTTACGTGGTAGAAAACATCGCTTGCAATTTACGTGGTAGAAAACATAAGGAGAGAAAAAATAAGTTAGAATGATTGCAGAAACGACAAAGGATGAGAACATAAAGAAGCACTGATGCAGACTTCTTCAAGCTGTTTACATGGTTACGGCTAAGATAGATTGACTAGACCCAATCGACATTATGAATCAAGAAAAACATATTAATATGAAAAGAGGTCACTAGCATTTCTATAGAAGCTATACAGCCATGGTTGATGAACAATGGGCAATAAATGTGTACGCTATATTCTGCACTTGGTGGCGATGTTCCCTGAAGCACGACCTTTCTCAAGCTGACAATTCTACGTCTTCCGTCAGGGTTTGCGATGTTCAGCAACAACTTTGGGACCATACGGAACGCACCAAAAGACCCGTAAACATGTGCAGTTGAGGAAAAGGTTAAGGGGTGCCTTTCCTCTCTCTTCCAATGAGAAGGTTGGGGAGAAGGGAGCACAAATTCAGCCCTGCACTTCGAATTACTTCGCGAGCAGCACATGTAAGATTACTATATATTCATGTTGAAATAAAATGAAAAGCCTTCGAAATGTTCTAAACAAAATGCACGCCTGGTACCGTTAGCAAGAAACAGCCCCTTAGGAAAGCACTCGGATAAGGTTCTTGCGTGTAACACAGAAATGCAGTAAAATACGTAAGTTTAAACCTAAGTTTCACTGAAAACAAATGGCAGAATATGTGCAAGAGAACTGAATTTTATGAAGCAGGCACACAAAGCAAGAGTGGCTGGCAGATGCACTGCTATTCTTAAAGCACATTTTACGACACTGGTGCTATTCTGTCCGATTTCAATGTTGTGAGCATGCGTAACAGGGCATTACCGAACTAAAGACATCATAAACTGGCCCCAAAACTCCATCCCTACATCGACTCTGTGCTCAGTGTTGAAAAATCGACTACTCATTGGAAGCTCCAAGACATTTAATCAATTCTGCTCCAGAGAGAGGAAGTGCACAGGAAGGCATCTTAGTTGACCCACAGGTCGCGGGATCGAATCCCGGCTGCGACTGCTGCATTTCCGATGGAGGCGGAAATGCTGTAGGCTCGTGTGCTCAGATATGGGTGCAAAGAACCCCAGGTGGTCGAAATTGCTGGAGCCCTCCACTACGGCGTCTCTCATAAATATATGGTGGTTTTGGGATGTTAAACCCCACATATCAATCAATCAGGAAGGCATCGTGGCACAATCTACTCTTAGAGCGAATGCATAACTTGAAACTTTGTTTTCTGAGCCCTGGAGTATTTTTTTTTTTTGCTAGAATTTTCTCTATAAACTTCGCTACTGAGCTATATGAGAAATTCATCACTGAAAGACTTGTTCGTGAGCGGAAAGATTGTTTTAACTTGCTAGCAATAAAAGAGCTGCAAACAAACATGTGAGCAAAGGAAAAAGAATGATAAAAAGGCGCACCGACGTATCCGGGCGTGCCGCATGCCGTCGCCATGATTCCAGAGTCTTCCATCTTGGAAAGCCCGAAATCGCTGATCATTATCTTGGACTCTTCATCTGGACTATAGTACAGCAGGTTTTCAGGCTGCGCATGACCAAAGGTACCACATGTGAGCATTGTTTACCACAGCACACGAATATTCACAAGCTCGATAGTCGTATTTAAAAAGTAAAAACACACTCGCCTTTTACTCAGCAATTCTATACCATGAAGTTTCCTAAAATTAACTAGAGGGGACTCTGGCACTGCAATATACAATCGTTCAGCGACCATGGTAATGATGGGTAGTACACGGATTTGCCTAGTCTTTGTACTTGCGGGCGGCGAATCGCACTTGTGGCTTCATTTATTGCTGTGTTTCGGTGTTGTTTCGAAGAAAAAAACAAACCCTTTAGAACTTTGTGACCCGATTTGAAATGGTAAGCCTAAAAGAATAAAGTGGTGAAGCACAACCACTAAACATGTGCCGATTTTTGCTTGGTGAGAAAAGAGCTCCAAGCCACACGAATACATACAACGCCAAAAGTACAAAGATTAGACAAATCCATGAATTACCCATCATTCCCATGCTCGCTGAAATGCCGTGCATAGCAGCACCCATATACACTAGCACCAGAGTTCTCTCTAGTGTATATTTAGGAACCACCATAACACCAAGTTTAATTCCATGTGTGTAGCCGGTTGCTTTGACTAAGAGAAGCAACTCAACTACATTATTCTCTTCTGGTCCTTTTGAATCTATTTTTGTCACGGTTAACATGGTTACATAACTGTAAACAACTGATTATATAACACACATGCGGCTTTTAAAACGATATGTGTGCGTGTCTTTAGCGTCATTTCGTAACATTTCACTCAAAAAAAGATGCTACGGTACATGGGATATGTCAATATTTTTTTTGTGATTGGGCTTCCCTGTTTTATAGCAGAATGTTGGCATCTATCACATAAACAGGCTACCAAGTACTAAAGCAGTAGTATAGCTGAATGGCTGGCTGTAAAAAATGGTCTGAAACTGTTTACATCATTTGCGTGAAGAAGCATAAATTTGCCTCGCTGGCCACTAAACTCAAATGCAGACCTGCAATGTATGAAACGAAAATTATCACCGAACCTCACACATTTACTGCTCAAATCGAGGTACCTTCGCAGGTTATGATGCAGCACCTCAAACAAATAACGCCCAGTGAAGTTGAAGGGAAGCACAGAGCTAAGGAAAGAAGCATAAAATCGACCTTGCTTAGTGGAAACACAGTATATTGCATTCAGCCCACGACATATGATGTTTATCAGAAACTTCAGAAAAGTGCCCTTTCATTTATTAACCTCGTTATTAGATAAGGCACGTTTTCTTCTTTAACTAGAACAAACGTGATAGTTATACAGCCTCAAATGGCTCCGGTATTCTCTAAATGCAGTGAACCCTGCAGAGTGCAGTACTATATACATTCAAACCTTGATATAATAAAGATGAACATAATGAGTTATTGGTTATTACGAAGTGAAAAATAATCTAGCAATAGATATAGCGTTGGAAATGTACCTTTAAACAAATTTTCGGATATAACAAGCTTATTTCTGAGTAAGATTCAACTTTATTATAGTGAGGTATGAGAGTATTCGCTTTCAAATGAACCCAAAGGGACAGTGAAAATTTGTTAGTCTCATCGGAAGTTACCCCAATAAAAAAGTCGCAACATGCCAAGTGTGCCAACACATGTTCAGTGATGCTACTGAGCACTTCTGATTTGTTGCAATTTTTTCTTTGTAGCAATTCCAATGGCAGCAAACATTCATTTCGGAACACTTTATAGCAAGTAATATTGCATCTGGAGCACCCGGAGGCAGTTATTTTTACATTGTGGTGTACACTGAAGAAGAGGGTTGCATGTACATTGAGACATTATTAATTATTACAAATTATTATGATGCACTACACAGGTATCTCGATTCATTGCATGTCACATAAAAAAAAAAGCTCTCCGTGGCATTAATTCACTCGCTCATTCTAAAATAACGGCGTCAGGCAATCGGATGCAGTAAAGCAACCTCCACAGCTTTTTTTTATGCATTTAAGTAAATATAATATTAGATCAATAAATCTCAGTGTAAGTGGTAGGTTCACAATGTAAGGTAAATAAGAGCTGCTGCTTGGTACTGCATGAATAAAAATTATGGTTTCAGGTGCTCCCCCCCCCCTCAGTGTCATTCAATTTGCAATTATTATTTGCACTAGTGTGTGAATGGGTGAGCCGTCACAGAGAACATTCATTTTTATTAGCGGTACGATGGAAATTATGCTCTGACTTCTCTGAAATTGATAATGGTCCCAGTGTATGTGCTTGTGAAGTTGTTTCTTTGCATGACAAGCTGTGTTCTGGCGGCCGACGGGCTGCGAGAACTCACAAATTAGAAAAGTGTCGAGCGCTAACAATTTGTACGAAAGTTTACCTCAGCCATACAGTAGTTCAAAATGTGAAGTAATGCAATATGAAGCAGATCTATTTCCTTCAAATCTGCGGTGACCAAACATACCTTCCCAATGTTCAGTGTATGTAAAAATTTCATGTAATAGAGTTTTGTCTGAGTGGAAGTATAATGTAGATTTTTAAGCAGAACACCATGCTCAATTCTAATTAAACTACTGCAGCAGGGGTGTAGCATTAAGGCACTCCAGATACACTTATGTACAAAAAAGTACACAAAGTCAAACTCAAGGCAACAGAAAAGTACCTTCAGGTCTCTATGGACAACCCCTTGTGAATGCATGTAGTCTACAGCTTCAAGGATCTGCCGTATCAAGTCGCTGGCGTCCTTCTCTGTGTAGCTCCCCTTCTCCACTATGCGGTCAAAAAGCTCGCCCCCTGTAACGCTGCAAGGAGAATCACAAAGTTAGCACTGCCTTTTGTAAGCCTGCTGCAGCGTAGTCCCAATGACAAGCCCTGCAATTAAAATGGCATAGTACGAGCAGTATGCCTGCTAACGATACAGAGGTCAATCTCTTCAGAGTACCAAATCGACAATACAAAAGCATGTAAACTGAGCATCATTTCTTAACCCTATTAGTATGCACTATTGCACAGGTGAAGCAACATTTACAACATTAACAACTACAACATTAACATTTGCAACGTTGTGGCAACGTTGAGTCAACAGTTTTTGCAGATAGTGCTGTACATAAGAGTCTCCCAGGCACACTTCAACAAATAAAAAACTGAACACAAGCAAACATGTTGAAAAAGTATAAACATTTTTCAAAAAGTATAAACAATACGAAGGATAATGACAAGGCACAGCTTGGTGCATAAGCAGAGCAAGATTGCACTTTAGAAAGAGTGAAATTCGTTGTTAACTGTAGAAAGTGCAATCACGGGGCGAATATAAAAATGACAGACACAACACCCTGCCTATCTTTACCTTATCTTTACCTATGTCCCACTACGTGCTATTGAACTGTCCTCCTTTGCTGCGCACTAGCCTAGTTCGATCCCTTACTGCATACAAACACATCACATTACACAAGATAAAACATGCCATTTAAATGCAACTGTACTTTCAGTGATCATTAGCTGAGGTAGCTTGGAAATTTATAAATCTATCTTAATATGGTACTTTACACTAAAGAGAACAGGTTATCACAAGCCAATCACTAGTTTGGTCAGTTTGTTTCATACAAACCAGCAGTGCTAGCACAGTCACCAATTCGTAAATGAACGCAATCCTAGTTAACACTTACAGTTCCATAACGAGGTAGACTTTGTTTTTGTCCTCATATGTTTCGAGAAGCTGGACTATATTTGAATGCTTCAACCTGAAAGAACAAGGGCACATAGTCAATATAACAGCCCACCTTGAATGTACTGACAGAGCATCGCAACTGTTAAAGGACTCGGCTATACTAATCAGCACCAACGAAACCCAGCAACCAACTGAAACAAACATTGAGTCTTCGGCAATCTATCTTTATGTAAAAAGATGAGCATCTTATAACTAGTGCTCCAATTCAAAGCCGTGCAACACAACATGCATGAATCAATCTCCCTGCGAGATGATCGTTAAGAAAGAGACAAGTACACTAGCAGAAAATTGCATGAACAGTTTCTCCCTTTGCTGGGCGTTGCTCGTGTCTGAAAAGGAAGTGACCACTGTTGAAATGACAAATACAATGAACAGCAGACAGCAGTCATTCACTCCAAATCTGATAGTCAAGCCAAGGCCAATTCAGAATTTACAAACCTATCAATGCATATACAGAGCAAGTGCTGCCACTCATGTGTGTTCAATATTCCATGCGAAATTCAATCACAAATGCTCCGTTTTCATTGTCATATATTACATTTCAAGCACTATATGACAACCAACTCATAGGGCAATATGCAACCAAGTCGTGTGTACCATTAGAATCCAAAGCATGACTTGAAAATCGTGACCATGTCTTCAAAAATTTTTGTGGATAATGTTGCCGTTTCAGCAACTATATGCACAGGACAAGAAGAATGCATTACATCTACGTCTGCTTATCAAATAATCAAAAGATAGCATCGTCCACTTAATTGGCCCTGCACTACTGTTCTTGCTTGAGCTAACTTTTTACAGTGAAAGTTGTCATGAGGTCACAACTCGGGTCACGCGCAGTTGTCCGCCGCCACCGCCACTGTCCATAACCACATCATAGGAAATTAGAAAAAGAAACTTAGCAACAATGACACAGTGGGGCTCTAACCCAGGCCCGCTGGGTGCCAGCTCAGTATTCTACCACTGAGCCACACCAGTGCTTGGGACTTGCTGGCAAACTTGCTTCAGGCAGGCTTAATGTCGGGCAAGCAATCACGTAATACGATTTATAAAGCGTTTTAAAACAGCGAAAGAACAAACACTCGTGGCGCATTGCAAATAGTGAAACAAGAGGGTCGTCCAATGCTTCAACCCATTACAAAAGCTTTTTCTTGTTCCCCTATCAACTGTGGCGCAGACCCATTACAGCCATAACTCATCATTGTCGTCAGTCACTGTATGAACAATTGGCACGAAATTCCTTACAAGTGTTTAGTGGATACCACGCTTCTCAGGAAAATGACGAGAAATAGCATTGCAAATGCCAGCCTACTACCCAAATAATTTTATTATTGATGCCCTAGTGGGTATCAAGCAAGTATGCTTGCATTAGTTAACCAATGAGTGTTTTGAAAGGCTCTGAAAGGCTGCTCTTCATCTTTCGCTGTGACTGTGCTGCCCCTTCTGCGCAGGCCTGTCTTTTTTTTTTTTTGTACTGGCATCATTACGGTCACACAGAAACCTTCATACAGGTACAATACAGGTAAAATCAAGACAATAGAGCTTCGAACTTCATTATGCTTTTGTCATGTAAACGAACAAAAATTTACTCTTTAATGTCAACTCCCTTAGACACTGTGAGACACGGGTATGCAATGTACGAGAGAGGAATGACTTGTCAATAGAAGTCACAACCAAATAAGTGGCACTACTTTTTTTTTATCATTTCTCCTTAGAACTTCTCATTACTTTTCCTCACTAATACACATAGGAACTGCAATTATGTGATGCAACTCCCAGTGACACTTTTCTAGCTCACTTTTGCTCAGGCAGCTTGGCCAAATTTTAACTGCTAGAATAATTTAGATCAATACTCTGAATAAGCATGCAACCTCAAGTTCTTGGTTTCGCAGATATGCTATACTGCATTTCCATTAACCCAAAACCACCCACGCTCAGCACCCAGCTCCTCGCTATGCGGCAGCGTGCCCTTATTTCACACATACTTTTCCCCATGAATGGCGGCGAGGGGGTTACGTGCTAGTGCACGCACACTTAACCTTCGCTGGGAAAAATCATGTGCTTTGGCCTTTCACCAGATCAATTGCATTAGTTTGCTGGGCCAGAAAGGTCACCTCGCTCGCTGGGCAGGCCCTATTTGCGAAAAGAGCGCGCTTTTCGAACACAGCGAAGTAACAACTGGAACACTCGTTAGTTCGCACTCATACCTGTATTTGTGATTACATTTCGTGCATCGTTTTTGTTTCGTGCGTTTTCGTGTGTTGTTGTGCACGTTAAGCATGGAGCTGTAAACATCGTTAGCTCTCGCCCTGTGTGTGTTGTTTTCATGCGTCATTAGTGCATGAGCATGAATGGCTAGCAGATCGACACTGCATGCTTCGATCTGCTAGCCGTTCTGAGCGTTACATTCCAAGTTGTTGCTATTGCATTCATTGCTTCGCCCTTGCGGCGAAACTTCGACTTCTTTCTTGCTTTGCGAACTGCAGAGGTCCTAGGGTGCCCTATTGAATGAAAAGTTCAAGATGTCTACAGCAGTAGAGATTGTGTCATTAAAATGTTCAAAAGACTCGATGTAATGAAAGCGGTATAGAGTAGAGCTATGCATTCTGCTCCGTTTAAAAAAAATGTACGCTGACTAACAAGAAGTAACGGTGGCCTTTACTGCTGAGCCTACTTTTATGACACATAGTGGTCTCGTATTATTGTTACTTTTGGACCAGCAGTCATATCTGGAAATATCAATGCACACTTATACTAGTGGCAATGCTACCCTGCCCAATCGTAACAACCCCTCACATGGTTGTGCCCACGCCAGTACTACCACAGTAAAATTTCATTAACTCTACACTTGTTAATTCAGAAATTGAGATGATTTGGACATGTTTTCTGGTCTTTGCCCATATATGCATTCTTTAATGGCATCAAGTTCTCCTTAATTTGGTCACATTTAGCCGTAGACTGGCTAATTTAGATGATCCTTAAAGCACGCCGAGTGTGAAGCGCCGCAAAGCTGTGACACAAAAGTACGAAAACAGCATTCGCGAACAGCCAAGACTGCCATGCACCCTTAAAAAGGCGTGATTGTCATAATCGTGCTGTTGATCCACATAATGTATTGGGTTGGGGGCCCGTTTTGGATTGAGACATGAGGGCCTTGAGCTGCCTTCATATTGTGGAGAAAGCCACGAATGATGAAAATTGTGGCTTTCGCATTGCTTTTATGCGAAATCATAACTGTGTTCACATATTCCTCAAAAAAAAATAGAAATGTATTATATATATGACCTTGTTCATTGCTTTCTTGATACTTTCTATGAATTCACATATTCCCCAAGAAAATAAAATTGTATTGTTATATTGTACAGTTGTTCATTGCTTTCTTGATACTTTCTTAACACGGCATTCATATCATTCATAGTTTCTCTGTTCTCGCTAAATCCAAATTATAAAGCTTCTAATGTACTAGCATTTCTGCTGCTACTTCATCACTACTGCTACTTGTTCCACTACTTGTTCAGGCCTATGTATGCTAGGAATTATGGACAACAGGTCTATACTGTGACACAAGTGCAACGCCTGGTTCGAAGTTTATATTCTCAACACCAAATTCACAAAGGGGTAAGCATATAGCATGAGCGGCAACTGAAGGAGCAACCTTTCCTGAGTTATAAGAAAGGGGATAGGTTTTACGGCTACTGCTTTGGTTTGCCTGGTGACACCAGGCAAGGCACTCTGGATGGACGTTATGAGGAATAAAGTGTGCTACTGAGGGCAGCCAGCGGGCATGTTCTCACCAAGACAAGCCGCAAGTTTAACGGAAAAACAACGAAAACATGATCACATGCACTGCTAATAACTTTGAATTCTGAATGTTGCGCCTTCAATTTCATGCTTTCAAGCTTTGAGAGATTGCTTTTCAGTGAAAAATTACTTGACATCCAGTGCTTGGAGCCTTTTAAGCTAATGAAACACTAAAAAAATGAAATATGTCAGTCTTCAGTAGTAAACTGACCCTCAGTATTCACTGCCTTTCAACACTGATAAAAGAATAAAGTGATTACAAAATCTTAACGATGAATTAAACAAACACACCTCATTGTCAACTCCGTCACATATTCTGGTTATAATGACTTGCACAAGCCAGAGTACACGCACAGTGGCTTCAAAACTGTAAAGCTGTAAAGCTTCAAATGATCTTGATCCCTTGTTCTGTGTCTTTATACATATGAAATGACAAGTCGGTAGTTACCAAATTATAAGGCACATGCCACACTTATGTCCAGCACTGGGCCACAGGACAAATGCTCGCCACTGACCTCCTGAGGACTTTAATTTCGTTTTCCAGGGAGTCCTCTTTTCCCTTAAGGGCCTTTTTGTCGATACACTTGATGGCGTGCATGACTCCTGGGGTGTCTTTACTCTCCGCAAGCACAACCTGGGAGAATGCCCCGCTGAAAGAACAAAAGGATGGAATAAAGTCGAGCATGTTGTCTGTTCTGAAAAATTCGATGCAGTAAAGCTGAGATTTTCAGAACACAAATGCCTATGGAAACAAGACAAGATATGCTAGCGCAAATGCATGTTCCATCCTATTTTCATAAGATTTCACTGCATTAAAGAATTTCAGAGCTGAAATTTCACTCTGGCCCATCCCCGTCACTTGAGATAGGCCAATATAAACATATTGCAGTAACCAAGGAACCGAAGTATGAGACAAGTTGCAAAGTGTACAGACGGGTCCACTGTTAAAGGAAATACCTGCGTGAGCAGCATGTTTAGATTTCGCTATCTTACGAAATCATGGCGGCTTAGATATTGTCACAGGTAATGGGTATGAGCCATCAACTGTAGGTGGAATTCCTTGGAAGTGAAGAAAGAAGAGGGCTTTTGCGTCCTGGTCTGAGGGCAAGCAAGACGTTGTTTCGTCGCTGTCTCTTATTACGTTTGCGGCACTGGTGTAGGTGCGGGGTAAATGCGCATCGGCTGCAGATTTTCAGCCGACACACCAAGCTACTTGGAGACAGCTACAGCTCCCACGGCAAGAAGCAGTCGCCGCATGCGAGGACTATCTCCCGAGTACGGTCCCCTCTCTCAAGACGAGATGGCAACTTCAACTAACAACCAGGCGAGTCAAACCAACGACGCCTATTCTTTTCTCCCGCATGTTTTTCATGCGCCGCAAACACCACGCTCATTTCATGGAGACATTTATGAAGATGTTGACGACTGGCTTGACCACTTTAATCGAGTTGCCAACATCAACGAATGGGATGAAGCTCGCAAGCTGCGGAGAGTTTACTTTGCATTAGAAGACTCTGCCAAAACGTGGTACGAGAATCACGAGGGTTCCTTTGCGACGTGGCATGAGTTCAGCCGACAGTTTCGTGATGCGTACCGCAGCACTGAAAGGAAAGAGAGAGCAGAGCAGGCTATCTCGTCTCGTAACCAACGACCCAACGAGAGAGTTTCGATGTTTGTCGAGGACATGCTGCGACTCTTCAAGCGTGCTGACCCTGCAATGTCCAAGGAAAAGAAGGTGCGGCATTTAATGCGTGGGGTAAAAGAGCAGCTCTTCGCCGGACTCGTGCGCAATCCACCGACGACTGTGGCAGAGTTCATAAATGAGGCAACCACAATGGAGCGTACTCTCCAGTATAGGTCGTCACAGTATGAACGCCACGACGTGACCCCTGCTGCATGCTTTATTGGGGCTGACAGCGAGAGGCATGCCCTCGCTGAGTTCATAAGAAGCGTCGTGCGGGACGAGCTGCACTAACTCCAAGCAGCGGGACCCCAACCACCCGTAAGTGCTCTCACAGACTTAATCCGAAATGAGGTCCGACAGGTGGTCACCCCACTCGCGCCAACAAGGCCTGAGGCCCTTGTACTGACTTATGCGGCGGCTCTGCGATCTCCTGCATCACATGGCCCTGATCCCACCATGGGGAGAATGGATCAGGCTAGCCATCGATTCCAGGGCACCTCTTCGCCTCCGCCACCCGCCTCAAGGTTTCCGAGTGCACCAACTTATCGTCTGTCTGGATCGCGGCAGAACGCCACAAAGGCCAGCGTGTGGCGTACGTCCGATAACCGTCCACTTTGCTACCACTGTGGCGAAGCGGGTCACGTCTACCGTAACTGCCAGTACCGCCAACTTGGTCTCCGTGGCTTTCACCCTGATGCTCGGTGCCCGCGTTACGGTGAGCGTCCCCGCGACATCGAAGCGTACCTTACGGGCCAGCAAGCTCCTCGCCTTGGTCAACGCCCCATTTCAAGATCACCATCACCTCGCCGCCCCACGTCACCTAGCATTCCCTCGTCATCTTTTGCTCCTTTCAGAGGCCGGTCACCGAGTCCCCACAGGGGAAACTAGAAACCGCGGCTCCTGGGGGTGAAGCCGCGTGCCAACGAACTGTCAAAGAGCCTCCTTCGACGCAAAGACCCAACGAAGACCGTTCTGACTTTCCAGTCGTTTCCGAAAGTCATAAGACTGTTTCCACCGACATCACCGTACACGTCGATAATCACGTCGTCACTGCCCTCGTCGACACCGGCGCCGATTATTCGGTTATGAGCAGCACCCTAGCATGCCAACTGAGGAAGGAACTACCCCTTGGCAAGGACCGCCATTGCGCACAGCAGGGGGCAACCTCGTCACGCCCACTGGAATGTGCACAGCCCGTGTTCGAGTCCGTGCTTCGACGTTCACAGGGTCTTTCCTCGTATTACCTGTGTGCTCCCGTCCACTCATTCTGGGGCTGGACTTTCTTCGCGAACACGGCGCAATTATTGACCTAAGAGACTTGCAGGTGTCGTTCGAGGACCCGTTTCATCCTGAACCGGAAAACGCCCGCTCATCGAAGGCTGCCCTACGTGTATCCTCCGAATCTGTTACTCTGCCTCCGTGCAGCAGCCTTTTTATCAACGTTGAATGTGACCAAGACGTCCCTGATGCTGTAATTGCAGAAGGAAATTTGTCCCTACTTTTGGCACAACAAATCTGCGTTGCCCGAGGTATTGTTCAGCCCAGTAGAAAGCAGGCTTGCCTATTCGTCACGAATTTCAGCGGGGAGTATCGCCATCTTACCAAACACACTGCGATCGCATACCTTGAGGATATTGCCAACGTCCCTGGTCCCTCAACATTATCTGCTCTTTCGTCGTGCGACGATTCCGCCATGACATTTGCAAGCACTCTCGACGTAAACCAGGGTCTACCGTCTGCACAACGGGAACGTCTTTTGAAGCTACTCGGCTCAATTCGGGACTGCTTCGCTACGACTTCGAAAGTTAACCAAACACAGCTTGCCAAGCATCGTATCATCACCGAACCTACCGAGAGACCCATTTGACAGCATGCCTACAGAGTCTCGCAAAAAGAACAAGACGTTACACGCCAACAGGTCCGGCAAATGCTCAAGGACGATGTCATCCAGCCATCGACCAGTCCCTGGGCGTCCCCTGTTGTGTTAGTAAAGAAAAAAGATGGTACTCTGCGATTTTGCGTCGACTACCGAGAGTTGAATAAGATCACGAAGAAAGACGTGTATCCTTTACCACGAATAGACGACTCGCTGGACCGCATTCGCAATGCTCGTTACTTTTCTTCCATGAATCTACGCAGCGGCTATTGGCAAATATCTGTTGATGAGCGCGACCGCAAAAAGACCGCCTTCATTACTCCTGACGAACTCTACGAGTTCAAGGTCCTTCCCTTCGGCTTATGCTCGGCACCAGCTACTTTTCAAAGAATGATGGACACGGTTCTTTCTGGGCTAAAATGGCAATCGTGTCTTGTCTACCTTGACGATGTGGTCATCTTCTCGGACACGTTTGAGCAGCACGTCCAGCGCTTACAGGCAGTTCTTCAGGCGATTCGAACAGCTGCACTTTCTCTCAAACCTGAGAAATGCCACTTTGCATTCGAGGAACTGAAATTTCTTGGTCACGTCGTCAGCCACGCCGGTATAAACCCAGACCCTGAGAAAACGAAAGCTGTTGCCGCATTTCCTGTCCCAACGAACAAGCGCGACCTCCGCCGATTTCTGGGACTCTGCGCATATTACAGACGCTTCGTCAAAGGCTTTTCTAAAATCACTGAACCGCTAAATGAACTTACGAAAGACGGCGTGCCGTTTGTTTGGGGTCATGATCAGCATCACGCCTTTGACACGCTACGAAACCATCTCCAAGCCCCAGCTGTACTCGGTCACTTTGACGATAACGCTGCCATAGAGCTACACACGGATGCCAGCAACGTCGGACTTGGAGCTGTACTGGTTCAATGGCAAAATAGCGTAGAGCGTGTGATTGCCTATGCAAGTCGAAAACTATCATCTGCAGAGAAAAACTACTCTGCAACAGAAAAAGAATGCTTAGCCGTTGTTTGGGCTATAACAAAGTTTCGCCCTTATTTATACGGTCGACCATTCAGGGTAGTTAGCGACCACCATTCTTTATGCTGGCTCGCCAACCTCAAAGACCCTTCCGGTCGTCTAGCACGCTGGAGCCTTCGGCTGCAAGAATTTGACGTTACAGTCATTCACAAGTCAGGACGCAAACACGCTGATGCTGACTGTCTCTCGCGTGCACCAATTCGAAGTACGAACGCGGACGTTGAAGAGGACGATACATTCCTTTCCTCTGTGTCAGCAACCGACTTGGCTCAACAACAACGCGACGACATGGAGCTAAGCCCACTGATTGACTATCTCGAAGGCCGAAAACGCAGCCTTCCTCGAAACTTTGCACGTTCGCTGGCCTCGTTCTGCATCAGGGATGGAGTCCTCTATAAGAAAAATTTCGACCATACCCAGGCTACTTACCTACTGGTTGCGCCGACCTCGCTTCGGGACGATATTTTACATGCTTGTCACGACGAACCATCATCCGGACACCTTGGCTACACGCGCACATTGGAAAGAATTCGCCGCTCATACTACTGGCCCCGCCTCGCGAAGACAGTCAAGCAGTACGTCCGCACATGCCGCGACTGCCAACGCCATAAGACTCCACCTGTCCGACCAGCAGGACTATTACAGCCTATCGCCACGCCGAAGACACCATTCCATCAAATTGGCATTGACTTGCTCGGCTCATTTCCCACCTCTTCGTCTGGAAACCAGTGGATTGTGGTTGCCACCGATTATTTAACACGTTACAGCGAAACAAAGGCCCTGCCCAAAGCTACCGCAGCTGAAATTGCACAGTTTTTTGTCACCAGCATCTTACTTCGTCACGGAGCGCCAGCTGTGATAATTACTGATCGTGGTACAGCTTTCACCACAGAGATGCTTCAAGAAGTGCTGAGACTAAGTGGTACAAAACATCGGAAAACCACGGGTTATCACCCCCAAACAAATGGACTCACTGAACGGTTGAACAAGACCATTGCAGATATGCTGTCAATGTATGTGGCCGTTGATCACAAGAACTGGGATGATATACTCCCTTACGTAACTTTTGCTTACAATACAGCAGTCCAAGAGAGTACAGGTTTCACCCCATTTCGCTTAGTTCATGGTCGAGAGGTCACCACAATGCTCGACGCAATGCTCCTTCTCAACAACTTGAGCATGTTCAACACGGACGCTGAATTGTTCGCTCAACGCGCCGAGGAGGCCCATCAACTCGCCCGATGCCGTATTCAGGCTCGCCAAACTGCCGACGCACACTGCTACAACCTTACACACCGAGAGGTTACCTTCCAACCAGGCGATGAAGTTTGGGTGTGGACTCCCATTCGACAGCGTGGTCACTCTGAGAAGTTGCTTCGGCGCTACTTCGGCCCTTACAAAGTTCTGCGCCGACTCAGTGACGTTATGTATGAAGTTCTCCCTGAGGGCGCCTCAAGACGTTCCCGTCGGTTTCCACAAAGTGATGTGGTGCACGTGTCAAGACTCAAGCCATATTTCTTGCGTCATCCATCGAACGTGGACTAACTTACCATGCAATGACTATTTTTTTGTCACTTTGGTTTTTTTTATTGTCTTGTGTACTTACTCCTTTCTTTATTGAGTACTGCTAGGACGCCAGCCCATTTTTTTTTCTCCCTTACGACGGAGTTGTTGGGTTCCATGATAGCATTTTTTTTTCTCATTTGTTTTCTCAACGCTCATTACCAGCATCAAGCCGATGCTTTTCGAGGAGAGGGAGTAATGTCACAGGTAATGGGTATGAGCCATCAACTGTAGATGGAATCCCTTGGAAGTGAAGAAAGAAGAGGGCTTTTGCGTCCTGGTCTGAGGGCAAGCAAGACGTCGTTTCATCGCTGTCTGTTATTACGTTCGCGGCAATATGCATAAAGTTACTGGTGGTTAAAAGTTCCGACTCCACTTGACAGACTATTGACTTGCATGAAGATTGTTTCTTAATCCACTTGTTCTTAGAGGGCCAGGAATATTGATGGTGTGCATTCGAGTGTTCCCTTTAACAGTGGACCATACTGTAAATATACTGAAGAGACACCTTTTCCTGTCTACTTAGGCACCACTGCAGATGAAAGACGCTCACATGCAAGTGATTTTCTAAAGAGATGCGATTTCACAAGTGCCCGTACTTTGACAAGCATTCTGTAGTTAGGGTACAGAGTTAACTGTCAACTACAATTAACTTAACAGTGTTCAACATCTGTCAAGAAACATAGTGCAGAGTTCCGTTCAGTGGAAAAAGTCGATTGCTACGGACAGTTTCTGAGCCATCACATCATAAAGCTATTTTGAAAATTAATGGAAAATCGATTTACATCCGGTGTCTTAACAAGGGTACGAATCTCAACAAGGGTACGAATCGGGAGAGTGGTATAGGCATATGGTAGTAAAAGCAAAAGCATTTTATAACATGTCATAACATGTCCAGAGTTCTCAACACAGGTATTACAAGCCCACAATCTGTATGCATTTGCCAACAAAGAATGCAGGTCTTTGCCCCATCTGTACTTCAGATGATTCAATAGTTGCTTTATAATTAATTATTTCTGATCAACTACCCCACATTTATTTGTTAAGCTACAACTTTTTTTTGCCTGGTAACATTCACTCTAATTCAATAACTTTTTTGCTTGACTACCAGTAACTATGTCTAATACATATTAAAGCGACCACAGGTGACTGAGTTTTGAGTAGTACTTAAATTAATAAGTGCATCAACTAGGCAGACATGCATGTTCATACAAGTTCAGGCTCGAGCAATTTTTAGGTAGTAAGCTGCACGTCAATAATAAATAGCCATGAACCTATGTAGTCTAAGACTGTTCACCAATGACCAAACTTTTTTGGCTTATAGATTGACCACATCCTGATAGATCCTTTGCTTTGCTAGTGAATTTGTAAGTAGTCAAAAGTTCAGTAAGAACTTCATAGACTGACAACATTACAACATACGAGAATCAAGCTTTCCTTAGACTATTTATTTATTTGGTTTGTGTACATAAAAAATGCGAAGACACAGAGGAAATAGGGAGGAAACAGGTCGACAACTGCCACCTATAGAGGCACAACGCCTGCCTGCTGCTTCGGGAAGGGGAGGCATAGAGGAAAGGAGGGAAGAAAAGAGGAGAAAGGATAGAAAAGTAAAAAAAGGAAAAAATGATGCACACACAAACACAGATAAGTAGTCACGAAAAATGTCTATAAGTGCGACGCCAAGTCCATTTTCTTTGAGAAAGTTAGAAGGGCTTTACGGGCCTTTACAGAAACGCGTGGGGATAGCACCCACTGGTAATCGGAACAATTAGGCAAATTCATACAACTTCTTGCAGCAAAACAATCAGGAAAATGTGATATAACTTTCCCCATAAACCATGCATTAGAACTACTTTTCTTATACGTGGCTGTTCGGACCAGAAAAAAGTCTGAAAGAATGCACCTGATGGTACTTTCACTGTCAACGCCTTATGTTGACGATTAAATGAAATATTGGTTAGCTCTTCTTGAGATATAAACTCCACGCCACAGTATGGCACCACCAACAGAGCTGCTGTCATTTACATCTCCGGTGACTCCATATTCCTTGAGGTGTATGATTTATGTGGGCAGGCTGTACAGCTCTACGAACCACGTTAGCCGCATTAACATTTATGTTTGCCCCCCCCCCCCATCTCCTCGAAAACAACCTTGACACCAGAAAACGCTCATTAAAACATGTCACAAAGAGGCCTGTGGGGAAGCAGTGTGTCACACAAGCAGCTGTTCCATCGAGACCCCAATCAACAAAAAACTCGCAAAGAGGCAGGCACGAATGTCACTTATTAGATTACCTTGTCACGATTAATTATTGTCAAAGTTGCCATTTGAGAGCAGTAGTTACTTGCACATATAGAAGGCAGAATATCTTTCTGAGATATCACAAATACAGACAACGCACACTAGCTAAAGCGTGTTGTAGTGTTTTCGTACAACATGCGCATGTTAAATGTCAATGCTTTTGCCAAAGCATAGGATATTTGAACCCTAACAACATCCTACTGTTTTTCAGCCATATCTCGGCTGTTTCGCAGAAAATTCACAGCTATATATCAGCTATTCAACAGCTATTCTGCTATAATAATATCGCTATTTTTCTATATGCTCGTCAGCTTTTGCCAAAAGCTTTAATATTTCCTAAATTTGCATTTGTTGATTGGTGTCAAAGTAGCGGTAAAATGCAATACTCTTGTTAAGGTGAAGGATACAGAACAATGCCGATATAAGTGCATTAACATAATGCAAACATATATATATATATATTAAAGTTCAACAAAAGTTTAATGAAATATCTTGTTCACTACAATCAAAGGAAAAAGAAGAAAGAAACATGGCCAAAGTATTCTTGTACGAAGATATCATATTCTTATACGAAGATTTTAGGTGAGTAAATTAAGATCATCAGAAAACTATGGCAAGTAAAGGTATGCCCCTGCCACACTGACAAGGTGGCTGGTCAATCATAAAGAAAAATGTATGCACTGCGAAATGTTCAAATATCAGTGTGCTTTGTACAGGAGCATCGAGAACTTTTTTCTTTTTTTAGCATTGAAAGCAATTTCAACCATTCCACATGATGCAGACGCATGCAACCAGATGACAATACACCTGTGAAAAGAAAACGACCATTTGTCTACATACAACAAGGAGCATACAATATCGGAGAGGAATATTGCTTATGCTAACAACTTTCAAGGCACCTTTCACGACATGCCGATGACATCACAGACCAAGACAATAGTCCATCTAGTGCTGCAGTCCAGGACAACTGATATGCTAACCAGATGTCATAGAATCCCACATGCAGATGGTTAGACACAATGTAAAGGCTCACGATGTACGATGCACAATGGGATTAATGTATTGCAAGACAGTATTGTTTACAGTATCATTGTGACATTCCATGTTCTAAAGAAACCTAAAAGACTCGGTCAGGCTAGTAACGATTTTCGCAACAGTAAGATACATGCATCCATTTTTTCTACTGTAGAAAAACTTTTCCCTTATACCAACTGTCGTAATTAGTGCAATGCTAAGTGGCAACTATCTCCCCCAAATCCGTGTGAGCTAAAGAAAAACTGATTTACCATGGTTCGAAAGGTGCTAATAGTGTGACAGTGTCTTTATTATTTGTTACATTTTTTAAGGAAGCTTCTAAATATTCGTCTCGTTCCTATAACAAAAAGCTAGTCATTCAAAATGCCAGATAGTCTTCTCTTTTTCTGGTTTTCTAGAGAAGTAACATCGGCTGCATGTTGGACCAAACACTGCATGTTGGACTATGTTCTTTAGTAAAAGCATGAGGCTTACTTAAACCTTCAACTCAGTTACACCTAGTAGTTTAAGCAGTGGTGAAAGTGAATTGTCAGGTGGCTTATACAGAAGAAATAAAAGCAAATACACAGACAGTGTTAATGCAGTGTCTGCATTTCACTGTCTAAATCTCTTTTTCTAACCCTTCAGGCCCACGAAAGTGAGCACTTATTAGTCAGTTATTCGTTATTGCGACTTACTCTCAAACAAATTCCGGCCACCCACTAGCGCAAACCTCTGATCTTGTTCCTAAATGCAAATGCAACCTATTAATATTGTACTCTATTATTACCAAATATTATTCTACCCATTCAATTACTGTTTCTTTGTTAGCACCGAGCAACATTGCTAAGTGTTAGGATTAAAAGGCTACCTTAAGTGCACCATAAAAAAAAAAGAAGCTGCGAGAAGAAGTTCAGTGGGTGCCATCCCACATATAAGGAAACATTTGGCCTAGTGATCAAATTTTTCGTACAAATTTCTGTAGGGATGTATTACATGACAAACACTGCATTGTCCCAGCTGCATTCCCATTCTGAACACAGTAATAAAGAATGGTGCAGTCAACCTTACACTGGTACAACATTAAAGGAATAGCTTGAAAAAGAGAGGCTCCAGTTGAACTTCTGACGCAATGCTAGGATGTTATAACAGCAACACACAAATGAGCAGCAATTGAGACACCATCCACATAAAAAAAAAAACACAATTTCCATAGGAACGAGGCATAGCTATGTGCCTCCCATAAGGAAAAGCTGGCTGCAGTTTTGGCTTGTACGCGTGCATCGGGAATGAAAATTGTATACGCGAATCTGAAATGAAAATCGTGCCCTGCAAGCGCAAATTTGTATGACTGCAATTTTGTACCAACATTCAACAAGCCAAAGCTTTTTTTTATTTTGTCGTTTCTAATACAAAGTATTTCAGAGTGTTTGTCAAAGCAGTCACATCTAATTTGGCACTTAATTTTTTTTAATGCTTCAAGCCATATAAGCTCCGTTACTTCAGGTTCTGTTGTGGGCAAACACACCAATTGTTAGTTATGCATATGAAATCTTTGCGTTGAATCTTTTTTTAATATTTTAGAAATGTATACTAGATGAGTAAAACATTCAAAATATGCTTGAACCAGGTGAAATTACCCAATAATATCAATTTAGTAAACATAACCACGCTGCTCCTTAGAGCCAATGCCGAGAACTGTCTTTAAGAAAATGTACCAGCCATAGTAAGCAAGTTTTCCAGCTGGTCTGAACTTATTGCAAGTACGGTTCACCAGTACTTGTTGACAGGAATGAAGCAAACAACAGCAATTGCAAAGAATTTCAGCAACAGCGAACCCTGACCTTTACATCAGTTATTTTGGACCTATCAGAGCGGGCACACAAGATAGCATTTGTACTAAAGTTCAACAGCTGTTGGCTGTTATGTACAAGTGAAACTTACCAAAAAAAATGTAAGGCACGTGTCATAAGTCAGTTTATCACGATAACATTCTTGCTGTACATGAGGTCAACTTCATTATTGCTGTTAAATTCTACGTGCAGCATTGCTTAAAGAGGAAATAAAAATCCATAATTAAGTCATTAATAAAGGTTAAAAATAAAAGTTCGTAATGAACTTATCATACATTGTAATTCACAACCTGCAGCCCTAATTTCATAAGGTGGGCCCATATAAAACAAATTTTCAAGATAGCATCATTTTTAACATATTAATTTTAGAAATGCTCAACAATATCTTTTAAATGTAATCAGAACAGCAGTGAATATTTAAAGCGAGTTTCACAATGTGTATGTATTTGAACATTCTGTCATTCCTGCATTTTTTTCCATTCAGATATCGTACCTAGCAGTCTGACAGGTAACGATTTATAAGCTGCAATATGTGCCATTAGGTTGGTAGAGGAAATCATTATCAAATACTTCGTACTGAATCCATTACAGTAGACTCTCAGTAAATGCAAATCCGTTAAGCAGAACTGCTGCAAAATTGGAACAGCTGGTTGGTTCGATACTTGGATTCTCCACACTTGTTCATCGCTCAGTAAACAGACCTCCTGGTAAATGGAAACATTTTTTTGGTCCCTTCAGGTTTGGTTTAATGAGAGTGTAATGTTATTTAGATTTTGTGCAAGTAATGCACAGAAGTTCAAAGAACAGACCTGAGGTAAATCTTTCACAGGCGATCGAAATTCTGTGTAGTCATAAACAAATAAAGAAACAGCTGGGAAGCAGCGATGCCATACTAGCAGTCCCTTAAATTCCCATTCGACATGAGCTGCCCCGCCATGGTGGTCTAGTAGCTAAGGCTGCTGACCCGCAGGTGGTGGGATCAAATCCTGTCTGCGGCGGCTGCATTTTCGATGGAGGCGAAAACTCGGTAGACCCGTGTGCTCAGATTTGGGTGCACGTTAAAGAACCTCAGGTGGTCGAAATTTCCAGAGCCCTCCGCTAAGGCGTCTCTCATAATGAAGTGGTTATTTTGGAACGTTAAACCCCACATATTAATCCATCAATCAACGACATGAGCTTCCCAGTAAGTTGAACAATATATCTTTCATGTATAGAGGCCTCGCGCCACTAAGCAAACCAAGTTTACCTAAAAAAACAAATTAGAAATGACAAAAGAATCAGCACTGAGTAGAAGTAAACATGACGGTGTACCGCAACACTTCTTGAGTATGGTCAGAATACACTGCCGATTCGTATTCGAGGCTCCTGAGGACGTGTGAGGCACACGTTATAGTGCAGCACGCAGGCTAAAATTTACAATAAATTCCTAAACTGAGCTTGAAATTATTTTCTCTTCTGTCGACATAAGCCCAAATAACCCTGTCACAAACCCAAAGTCCACAGCCATTGACTGTTTTGAGCATCACAAACTTCCCCTTTGCCATGGCCACCGCCAGGTGGCACCGCATGCCTGGATTCTCACTCGTGATCACACTCAACGTAACCTGCGCGTGCGAAGAAAAAATTTAAAAGACGGTGCTCCACATCGAGGAGAGAAACCGCTCAACAGGACTGTTATAGTCACCCACCAAATTGTGGTTTTCCACAAGAAATAGAAATACAGGGTCAGTTGTGCCTATGCATATATGAAAAATGGACTCCGAAAGAATTTTTCTTTGCAAAATGTGCCCTACAAGTCACCTGCTGTGAACTTCACCCAAAACCGGCGACCGCCATTTTGCCGTAGTGCGTCTGAAATTATGTGCTTCATGGGCTGTCCTCTTCCACCCAAATTTTCATCGCCGTAAGTCATTCAATTTTCAATGCCAAACTGAACGAAGCTGAAATAGCTCAATTGTACCTCCACCTGACCATGAAACAAAATCGCTGACCAGAATGTAGACACTCACAAAGCAAACGACTTCTTATGTCATGGTTCATGAGTGTACTAATGTTTTCAGACTTTCAGGCCACTCAAGTGTTTCTAAAAATGCTCTTGATAAACTAGGTTCTCAACCAAATGTAGTGAAATTTCACCAGCTTATTTATGAACACCCAAGGATTAACTTTTATAACGAAGATTATTAGCGAATATTAGGTTTCAAGGCCCCTTTCAGAGTGTACGACAATTTCTTGCAAGTCAGCTACTCCATACTTTATGCATTCTAAAATTTTTGTGACAGTCAAGTTGTAAGTCAATAACCCTTTTCAATGAAGTGACTCGATGATTACATAGGAAAGTGTTGCAGGGCCCTTCCAAAGCAAGGTCTCAGATTAATCAGCAAAAAAGGACTGGCTTATTGAACTGATTCCATTGAATACCAACGGAGCATGGGAAACCTTGTTTCCTCAAGCGATCAGCACTGTTGAAACCTAATGCCAATTTCTATCAATGTTTTTTTTTCCTCTCAAACGTCTAGCAAATCACCTTGACAGCTAGGTGCATGAGAAGAAAGACTCGGAGTGTGCAGAAATTATTGACGGTGAATTTCGATGTAAGTAATCAGCCAAATGATCCTCAAATGCTCCTTCACTTTATTAAAGGAATAGTGTGTCTAAAAGCGTAGTTATCATAGTTAGCCCCTCTTTCATAATTGAATAATTACATAAAAAACAGTTGTTACACAGTGCATCCGTAATGATGGTAAACGTGGATAACACGCATGCTTCAAAGAGCTGTAAAAGCTGTCATTTAGGAAATGAACTTGATCCTACAATACATACAGTTGGCTGCTCAAGTACACATGCTCCACGCATCAACTCCATTTTTTTTTACATCGACAGTGAATGTATAACACGCAACAACAGAAGGGAATGGCGAGAAAGTATAAACTCTGCATTTTATCCACATCTCTATTCACTTATATAAAGAATTATTCAAAAACACATCTTCAAACAAAATGCCCAAGTTCAAACGCCTTGTTAAGGGATCGGTAAAAAGGGCGTGTTTCATTACTGACAATGACAGAAGCAAATGAAAACGAGATATTATAGGCACAGACATGTAATTCACGCTCGAACTGCATCTTCCAACCTTGCGACTAAAACAAAAAAAGAACTAATGCTTGAACTAGACAGCTGCAGCCAGGCTGCTACGAATTAACGAACCTTTCGCACTGCATCGACACGTGACACAGTGTCAAGACAAATATAAACACACATCACAAGTCGCCTCTTCTAAGTTCCATGTTTGATGCACTAACTGCACAAAGTGAAGCCAGCTTGCATCTGCCAGGGATTGCAAGACAGATGCTATTACAAGGAGCATTCCCAGCTTAACTGCCTGAGCTTCTAGTGCATCGTCGATCATGTATGTCCTGTTTTAGTGCTGGGTTTTTTGTTGCTATCTTTGCATGTGGTCCTCTTAATTGTACAACTTATTAATAACTTATTAGTGCTCCTTCTGTGCATATGTAAAGAGTTAAATGGTATAAAGCTCAAAGCATTTCTATAATGTTTCGTTTCTATTTTTATGCACCCAGTGACACCCACTCATCATTGAAAAAAGTTAACCTGACAAGTGTTAGTTAATAAATAAAGGAAAACATTTTGCCCCTGTAGTGAGCCAGACAAGAGAGCCCAGCAGGAGTGTTGTCAATTAGAAGGTTTGCATGTACTTCTTGAATATTGCAAGCCCATATGTGCGCTTGTTTGCACTCTCTCAAATGAAAAAAATACATTCCAGCGCTATTCCCTACATGCAAGCATAAATATGGAGACCCCTTTAAGCTGACCTGCAAGGCACAGAGAGTTGAACTAGAGTAGAACAAAAACTTTCTGCTACTGGCTAAATGAGCATACAAAATAGTTTCAGTTTTTTAACTAAGCAAGGTACAGGTGGCAGGTTAGTTTTTTATTCTAAAGCTTCGTATAAATGTTCAGTGCTTTTATATAGCCAGCATTTTTTACTCTATACGAAAATAGCAGTGGAAGCTCCAAAAACATCCTGACTGCAGAAACTTCTTGGAAATAAAAGGGCCTCCCAGGAACATCCAAGAACATATCCACAGTTACTACAGGAATCTTGGGGCAAGATGTGTTCAGAATTCAGTCGCGTCATACTTGTAGTCTTTACTCAGGCAGTAGTACATCAGGCATGCCGTATGAAATGAATAGCCTACTTTATAAAACTAATGGGTAATAATAACTTTTGACAGGGTTGTTCATCATTTGTCTCCTGCTCAAGAGCTATACGGTGCTGCTCTTCACTGTTTTCTCAAAGGGTCACAGCTTCGCGACTTGTGTAATGTCACTGAGTGCTTGCGTTTTTCTCGGCACAGAACTTCAGCTAAAGCAGCTAAACCAGAAATGATTTATTTTTTACAGCAACAACTATACGAGAGACATTTCCATGTTCACGGCCTTTGCTGGCTAGGTGTACTCCGCGCTTTTATGTGACCTACTTGCTAAAATTTCAGGGGGAACCGGCCATAGATAATGCAGAACTACAACGCAAACACTGAGGGTCCCAAAGGTAACAAGCATTGCAAATACCGTGTCATCTTTTGCCACACCAAAAACTGGGGCAGTGCCTCATTAAAGCTTTAATTAGTTACCTTACAATGAAGCACTAATGAAAAAAAGAAAACCCTCTCAGAACATTATACATAAATATCACATTTATTGCAAAGAAGTTTTGTGAAAATATGTAAGGTGATGAGATTTTAACGAAAAGAAAGCCGTCCTTTATCCATGAACAGCACAAAAGCCATAAGCGAAACAATTCTTTGGGGGGCTCCTTATCATCGTTACACTCAACCAAATTAACCTAACATTTATTCAGCTCAAGCGGGCATTAACTGTTGTCTTTAACTGTAACATAGCAATCATGCTGTAAATTGAAATGAGCCGAGATGGACGCGAAGTCACCCTTTTCGTTGATAGGATGCAAACCCACAACGTTCGATTTATGCACCTACCGCTCGACCAGCTGAGCTACGATGACAACTGGTAGAGCACCAGATCGAAATCAGATGATTATGGGTCAACATTGTCCTTTCAATAATTTCAATTCGTCTCTATGCTCTCCTTGGCCCTCAATGACCACAGTAGAGGAAAAAAGCGGAATGAGGGATCAAAACAAAGGCAGATAATGCCACTTAGAGGCACTGCTGAAGGAACGAAATAAAAAGAAGCAAAGGAAAGACTTCGTACTGTATTTTTCCACAGCTCTACAATCTATCACTGTCGCTGCTTTACGCAAAAACAAGCACATTTTTGCTTGATTTTAGTTTCCCAAAGCACAGCTTGTTTCTCTACGCGGCCTCTGTCTGGCTCTCTTCACCTTGACTCGCTTCTTGTCGCATGCTTTTTTCCCACAGAGCTTCACACGTACAATAGATTACATGCCTGGCAGACAATGTGACAGATTTGAGCCAGCTAATGTTTCGCTCTTTCCATTGTTTGGCCTCTTCTATATGCGCTATTGGTCTATTAAGCTAAGTGTACCAGTAAGCCATGTCGGGAATGCCGCTTCCTAGCGAAGAATGTCAATACATCAGTTTTTAAAATTCAACCGATTCTATGTTACGCCTGCCAATTTCTTAACTTTTGTCGCGCCGCTTAATCCTTCGTTATTTCTGGTTGTACTTCCTATCTTTTGGTATCCATTCTGAACCTTTAACATTACCCATAATTATCCTTACATGACCTTCCCATTTCCCCCATTTTTTTTTTTTGTTCCTTAAAAGATTCTTGCAGCACGAATTAAACCGTTACTATCAATCTAAACCAAGTACTTGTTTCATTTTAAAGTGTACACTGAGAACTCTAATGTGACAGGTTTCACTAGCATTATTTAATATTAGAGCAGAAAATTAAGGTTAAAGTTTCATTTTAAAATTTTTTGCTGACAGCTCTGCGTGCGATGTCACTAACATCAAAATGTATTTTCATCTTTTCGCAACCTCAGATTGATGGAATATTCTGTATACTAGGTCTATGGCACCCACAAATAACAATGTACTTCGTTTCCAGTGATCAGAAACTACGTAGGGCGCAGTAGAGGCCCTCAAAACTTATAAAGTCGTGGTGTTTGCTGTGAGAATCTCAAGATGGTATCTCCAACCTAATTTTCTTTTTGTGCATTTTCTCCCTTACCAAGTGTCATCTCGCAGTAAAAGTGGTGTTTTTGGGACTGCAAAACTACACTTTACTAATACATTAAGTATCATCTTTCTTTTTAGTGTCCCTTCATAAGCCTGTCATTTTCATCTCTTCTGAAGCTGCGGACTGTGCTGATATTGTTGCAAAAGTGGGAACACCAAAAACAGTTCTGTTATAATTTTATTTCAGCGAAAAAACCACCTTCATTTCGGCGACATGCAGTGGCTGTTTTTGCGATCGTAAGTGACACTTCATAACGTCGCACTGACAACAAAGGCTGCGCATTTTAAGTAGTTTGACACAAGAAGTTGCACGTGTTATTCAAGTGGTGCCAGCGAGGCCGCACTATTTTACCCGAAACATCATAAAAGCATCCTTATGTCTTTTCAGACAGAAAAAGACTCATGGTATGGAATATGAATATTTGAAAACAATCGCAAGATAATGCTAGGAGCACTGTGCAATGAGTATGACCACCGCAGCCATCATGACGCGAGACTTCTGGTATGTCTCTAAAAGAGACACACATAGATTGGAATCAGCCTTTGACATCTTAGCAAAGGTGAAATAGGAAGGGGAACATTTTTTCTCATCATTTGCAGGGGTTTTCGAATTCTCATGCGCCAATTTTGATAATTCTTGTTGTGTTCATGTTGGTATTCAACACCACACACTTCAGTGCTGCAGAGTGCAGAAGAGAAAACTCTGCAGAGTCCCTTTAAATATGTACTATGATATCAGTTACCTCTGTTATTTTCTATGATCTAAACTGCTGTCTCTATGTCTTTTCAAATTAGGCCCATCGGATTTTTTTTATGTCGCATGCTCTGTGGTTCTAAACTTTTCCTTGAGTTTTTTTGCTCCTCTCCAGGTTTCTATGTTTGATCATGTATGTGGGATGTCTCCCTAGCAGCGAAGACTAAATCAAGAACTTAAAAAGGCACTTGAGCTTTGAGAACGCTGGAGATTACTTTTCAAGAGTAAAATGTGATAGCGCAATCAAACTCTGTGTGCATCACCTTTTCAATCACTAGCCTAGCATCACCTCAACCAAGCTGCAAGAAAATGAATGGGTGTGCCCGTTGCATTGGTAGTTTGAAACTATCCTATAATACTGACTGCAAGTACATTTGCAAGTGGCTACTATTGCCATAATTCTCCCTTTAGCGAATCAGCAAAGGGCTCACAATCCAGCCATATATGGGTAATATGAAAACTTATACAGCTGCTCATTTGTTAGTGCTTTAGTTAATGAAGATAAATAAATATGTCTGAGCACTATGTCTGAGCCTTTAAGACCGCCACTTGAAGCCCAATTCACAAGTTTTGACGCCTAGTGCGATTCTATGCTTCTGCCACGCAATATAACATGCGTTAAGAAGGCTCACCCCACTGCATGACAATCGTATAGTTTTTCTTTCTGAAGCGCTTTTAAGCAAAGCTCTGTGGTAGACCTCCTGCTTGCCACACAGGCCTGGGTTCAATTCTCACTAAAACTAAATATATTTGGTTATTTTACTTGCCTCTTTCTGAAACTTTTTTTTCTCACAGTCAAAGCTGATTTTTCGCTCATAACGAATGACGCCAAAATTTCTGTGAAACAAGCTCGTTCATACTATTGTGTTAACATGTAATCCAAACAAAGTGCCCCCTTCCAAGCATACCTGTCAGCCAGGATATAAGAATGACTGTGGTAATATTCCACTTAATTACGAGACAAAAAAAAAAAACACTTGGGAAATGCCACGTTCCATGAAATTCACGTACAAGGAGAGGGTGATCAGATCGATTACTTTGAATCTGCGGATAGGCAGCTCAGAGCTGAAATATATACTTTGCTTTATACAATAAAAAAACAGCCCAGAATAGTGACGAAAGTAATTGGAAGAGTTCAGTGCTAATCAATGTAGACTGTACATCACAATCATTTGCCATCTTTTGAAAGATAAGTGAATACTATCATTCAGTCTTTCTATCCTCAAGAGGAAACTGTGGAGAATAGTGAGAGACAGAAACAACCTCATTTAGGCCTCTATGATTTTGCACTTCGTGTAGAAACGAAAAGAGAAACAGCTACAATACAAAAAGAAATATTGGCTGTGTTGGTGGTGATTCATGGCTATCGATAGTGCGAATAAAGGATAAGAAGATAGTAACCGTACAGGACTAGCCCTGAACTGTTCCAATTCCTTCTGTATCTACCGTGACGACCACTGCAACTGGTAGCAACACTAATGTATTAGTAGCCATGTAGTTCCTACTGTCGGCACGCGTACCTATCGGCCACAAAGTAGTCATATGACGAGATTGTCAACACAACTGCAGCATGCGAATTCTTCACACTAAGAAATTGATGCTTTCGAGACAAGGTATTTCAAGACCTATGACCCATGATATGACTCGCACCACTTCAAAATGTAGCGTTGATCTCGGTCGTAATTAATAGTGCCCCATTTTAGTTGGATTGAAAAGGCAAGGCACAATTATGCTGCAAGTTTTATTGCAGAACGTTTCCATAAGCACACATGCGATACCTACTCCTTCATAGCTGTGCCTAAGTTTGTCCTGTTTCCACTTGCAATAACAGTTTTAATTGAAGTTAAATTGAAGTGCAGTAGAATCTGACTGGAAATTTAATGCATCGCAGATGTGAACAGAGCAAGACATACATACACTAGACAGATGCAAGTATGGTGGGACAGGTATAATATTTTAAAGAATAATTAATTAAAACGTCCAGAGATGCGCAGGTATATGTCCCATGGTTGAACACTGCATCGTGGAGCTTCTGTACAAGCACCTATAGTGCAGTTTCCCAAAGCTTTCCGCCCCAATCAAGGCGTGAAAAGCTTGTTGGCTCACAGGTGAGATCGTCAACACCTCGATCGCGGCCAAATTCCGGCGAGCTCAGTCACAAAGAGTCCCGAGGGTTGTTTTGGGTGCATGCCGGCCTCCTGGCTATTTTCTGCTACCACGCTCTCAATGTGTCGGTCGGCAGGCGCGTCCGCAAATAAAGACGACGCAAATGACAACACGCGATGGCGCCTCGATCATGTGTTGTGCGCGAACGCTGCCAAGGGAAACAAAACAAGCAGCCTGTCGCGCGCGGCGTGTCACCCAAACGATGTCACGACACAAGATCAAGGCCGCGTTTGGTTCCTCTGCAAGTTACCTTCTGGCGATATACAACAGCGCCCAGGAAAAAATCACACGGAAGTGTATTGCGTTTTTCTTGGAACAGACGTAAACGTACGGATGCCAGAAATCAGGCGCATTCCGATGGAAAAATGCCGAGCGTATTGATGCGTGGGCAGATGAAAACAAAACGTCATGACTTTTTGACAACATCGTTATGATACGTCCGATGTTCCGGCGGACTTCTCGGGCAACCACGCTCAGCTGAAGAACGCCCCAGGCGCCGGCTTGCTGTCGGCGAGCGCCTTGCATTTCGTGGCAGGAAGACATGAGCGGTGTACCGCGCCCTATGAATGGACGTGGTCGTCCCGACGCCGACTGAATGCGAGCAGCAGGGTAACGATGAATTCACGGATATCAACGCGAGCTGATACGTTACGCAAACCGGCCAGTGCGCTTTCCCGCAAGGGTGACGCATCAAAGCAAGCCTCTAAAGTGTTTTTTATACCTTCTTTTACGTGTTTCCCCTCTCCCTCTCTCGGGGCAAACCCGATTAGCCGAGTTGCTCCTTTCGTCATACACGGTGCTTTTTTTCTCAAACTACTCATCCATCCTACGCGCCGAAGTGAAATCGGCAATCGAATTTTCGCAAAATCAGTACGCGTGTCTCGAAACAACCAACGCCCGTTATAATTTAGGAACTCCGGAATTGGATTGACTGCGGCAAGCGGGGACGGGCCATGCACTGTGAATATAGAAGCGCATCTGCGGGGATCGCTCAGATCTACGGCTGCAGCGACGGAGACTCGCCGTGCCCGCGCAGTCAAGCGCCGATGCGCACGCCCGTGAGTTTCGGGAAGGATTCGAAAGAAGAAGGCCCCTTTCATCAGGGCGAAATCGACTCGCACAGAGCCGCACACGGTTCGTCCTGCGCTGGCAGGTCGTACGGACGCGGTTTCTTGGCTAAATACAGTCTCGGCTTCGCGCCTATCGGAAGGCACTCGCGCTGCAAATGCGGCTTTTCGAACCGCAGCGCGCGCCGGGTCCGAGGAGGCGCATCAGCGGTGGATCCGGCGAAAGCGAAAGCTTCCTGCGCGCGCGCGATAGGATTTCGCATCCTTTCCGCTGGCCGCACGGGATGCAGCGCTCGCGACAAGCAAGTTTACACGTACACGACTTTGCAAGTGAGGCTGCTGCGAAAATTAAAATATCGCCGAGTAGGCAGCGAGACAGCTCCGAGTCCGAGCGACGGGAGCGAAAGAAAAAAAAAAAAAAAGAGCCGCCCGAGAGAAGAGCGAGGCACTCACGTTCCCAGCAGATCCTTGAACTCGTATTTATCCTCGACACTGACACCATCTTTTTCCTTCTTTCGTTGGGAATCCTTTTTGCCGAACAGCGGCATGTCGGTAGCACAGGGCAGCCGCGTCGAATTACACCGAAAAACGAATCCGTACTCTTAAATAAAAGCCGCCGCTAAACACGCTACACCGGACGCCATGAGTACACTTTCCTAAAAGAGCGAGCGCCATTAGCTGTGACGTTGCGTGGAGCGCCCCCGGTGACGTCACGGCAAAGCGTTGGTGACGTCGGCAGGCGCAGCGAGCTGCGCGGCTCGATAGTTTCAGTTTTGTTTTTGTTTTCTCCCACGCCGGGGAGACGGAGCGCCGCGCTGAGCGGCAAGTCGCGGTGCCGGCTGCTCTCCTCCGGGTTCCTTCGGTGGCCCCGTCTTTGGTCGGTGCATAGCAAGACGAACGGGGAAACGCTCGAACAAGCAGAAAGCATAAGAAAAGCCCCATTTCGGGGCCGGGAGTGAGAGCGCTGACGGATTTCTCTGTCGACGTGCATACAAAAGGCGGACTTATCGCGGGGGAATAGCGAAGCGCCGCCCGACATGCGGTGTGCAGCGTATTTCCGTCTGAATGGGCGTGGTTTTTGTGGCGCGTGTCATTCTCTACTTTGCTTTCCTCTCGGGCATGGCGTTAGAGAAGAGAAAATAATTTGAATATAATGAACCTTGAAAAGCGGGCACCAACACCTCGGCTGCGCCTACGCGAGGAGACGGTTGAATAAACAGTGCGTCACTGCGGTGGCTCCTTACGGCATACACTGCTCATACACTGCGCATCCTCTTCGCCTCACCTCTGGGACTTGTTCCAGCACGAGTCCAAAATGAAATGCGAGTGGACGGCGTGATGAAAAGAGGCTGACATACATTGTGTGTACCTACTTGGCCTCGGTTCTGTGCATGAACATTTGTGTAAAGGCCTCTGTTGGAATCCCCTCGGATGGGCAAAAAATACTTCTCGACTGAAAAATAAAAGTATATAAGTCTCTGTCGTAGCCCAAGGGTACATAGTTCTGTAGCATCATATTTCTGCGTATTTACCAACCGCAAATTCTACTCTTCCACCAGAAAGCGTCCATCACACCATAATTATTGCCAGGGGACGAACAACAAAAAAATAGCCCGTGCTGGGGCGCTGTTTTTTACGCTTTGTTGCCTGTTGTTTGTTATGTTCATCCGTGGTTAATATCTCACTGTGGATCCCTTTACGTTCCCGTGAATACAAACGCTTCAAATTACGCGCGCGTAAGACAAGCGCTGTCAACGTGATTTGTAGCTATCATGATGATGATAACAATTATGAGCATTCCTTTCAAGCCTGGCTGGGGACCTCTACGTCTTGCACTTTCTGGTATACTTGAGTAATAGCTGTACTAACCTATAACATAAGCTGTGCGTTTATTGTAGCGTATACTGTTCCCGAGGAACAAAGTGCAACTACTGTGTGGTCAGTGCGGTAGCCAAGGATGGTCACGGTTGAAATTCATCATTTTTTTAGTGTAGACTCCATCGCCACCCCCTCAAAGTTTTTTTTTCCAATTTTGCATGTTTATATATACATGCTATTCACCGCGTTCAAACATGGGGGTTTCAGAGGCCTGGAATGGGAAGAGTTTAGGGATACGAGTTAATGGAAGGTACCCTAGTAACCTTCGATTCGCCGTTGTCATCGCATTGCTGAGTTACTCAAGGTACGAATTACAATGCATGATTACTGAATCAGAGAAGGGGAGTACAAAAGTAGATCTTAAAACAAATCAGCAGAAAACAAAGTAATGCACAACAACCTCGGAGGAGAACACCGCTTCGAGATAGGCAGCAGTGCACTTGCAGATGTAGAAGAGTATGTCTACTTAGAATAGTAACCGCGAAGCCGAACCATGGGATTGAAGTAACTAAGAGAGTAAGAATAGGGCGGATCACATGCGGGAAACATTTTCGAATTATTAATGGTGGATTGTCACTATCCCTCAAGAGGAAGGTATATAACAGCTGCATATTGCCAATACTTACCTACGGAGCAGAAACCTGTAGGATTAAAAAGAGGGCTCAACTTAAGTTGAGGACGACGCAGTGAGCAATGGAAAGGAAAATGATTGGTGTAACCCTAAGGGACAAGAAGAGAGCAGAGTGGGTCAGGGAATAAACGGGTGTTGGGGGATCATAGCCGAAATCAAGAAGAAATGCTCATGGGCAGGACACGTAGCGCGAATGCAAGATAACCGCTGGTCCTTAAGGATCACTAACTCGATTTCAAGAGAAGGGCAAGCGGATGAAGGGGAGATAGAAAGTTAGTTGAACAGATAGGATAAGGAAGTTCGCGGGTATAAAGCGGCAGCAGCAAGCACAGGACCGAGTTGACAGGCCAAACATGAGAGAGACCTTTTTCCTACTGTGAGCGTAGTTAGGCTGATGCTGATGATGATATATCTACCAATAAAATTTGCTTGAATCAAGCATGGTAAATCATCAGTGGCCAAGTTGTCCATGCTTGGAAAGTCATTGGTGGCCAATGGAGGTATGGGTAGGGGGGCCTTTGTCCGGCAGTTGCATCTGCCTTTAGCCCCTTCATCCCAGACCATGACTGTCTGAATAAACTTCTGAATATAAATATAAATATAAATGTGCATGGCAAATCATTCTTATGTGGTTATAAAAGGGAAAAGAAAAGTTAGCCCCGTAACTGTCTGCATCTGGTGCGACACCTCAAAAGTGTATATAGCTCACAAGTGATGGGGGTAAGGAGGAATTAAACACACACATATCTCTCTCATATATATATATATATATATATATATATATATATATATATATATATATATATATATATATATATATATATATATATATATATATATATATATGCAGGGACACAGAGCGACGGAAGTAAAGAGAAGATAGGAAGGATGAATGAACACGGTCGCAGGAGTCTGAGGACGGGGCACCACTGGCGAAAGTTCTTGTTAGCAACAGGAGATGGCATAGGGCTTATCCAGTCGACCAGAGCTACGCTGTCTTCGTCGTCGTGAACTGTCGTCAGGAGGACCAAACCAGTCGGCCAGAGCTGCACTGTCGTCGGAGATCGCGAGGGCACAACCGGTCGGCACGGAATCCAGCGAGTGAGTCCGCAAATCATTGGAAACGCCTTTTTCCGTGGTAGGCACTGTATTGAAACACCATGCAATAGTCAAGCATGTTCTTGGCATGGGAGCCAACCATTTTGGCCAATGCAATTTGTGGCCCATTTTAGTGTTTTTGTCCTGGCTACAATTTGATGCACGGCTACTTTTTTTCTAGATTTTCTCATGGCCCCCCTCACCCACACGCATAAGCCTTAAGACAAATATTCCCGGTGTTTCAGGTTTATTTCACACAGAATATATAAAAGGAAATATGCCAGCTGCCCATTCTTTCCCGACTTCTTGCGATTCTGGTCTGTTGCTGGGCTTCTGTTGGAGTATTCTATCATAGTGACATGCCTTTACCTAGGTGCCCTATCTTAGTCTGAAGCGTCCGAGACGGCTGAATCAGTTTTGGTGAACAGAGTGAGCCTTTACACCTGCAAAATAAGAAAACAAATCATGAGCTTCCCTTCTTTAAAAAGCAATCGCTTAGGCAATCGCTTTCACCAACGTTCAACAAAACACACAGCAGGAAAACTTGTTGGGAGGCTAATTGGGAGGCATGATTATCAGGATGACAGCACCTGCACAGACAAAAAAAAAGGTTGTTGTTCGAGTATGAAACATTCCTTTTTTTTTTACTTTCAACTACAAGTTTGTTACTGGAGCAGCATGTATATTCATGCTAGAACTCTATCAATACAAAAGAAAAGATAAAAAACAAGTAGAAAAAATTCTAACACTCGCACAAAAGATCTTTTCTAGATCATATATCTCAAATGAGAAAATGTATTTTTTTTCTGATTGCATTATGGAAGCAGCATTGGCGCACAAGCACTGTATACTGCTTTCCCCCCTTATGTGCGTAATTTATATTTGTGTACATTGCTGAAGTAGTCATTGCACCTTCATTTACTAAAATTACTTTTTTGTGTCGTGCAGCTTCTGTTGTCTGTTTATAGTCCTGCCGCTTAGCTGTGCAGCTGACTGTTAAACAATAAAATTGGTTATGTGCTCTGGTTCACATGCAGCTCCAACAAATTGAAAAGCTGATACCGAAAAAAAATAGTTCAAATTATAGAACAATTGAAGTGGTGAACATATATTATAGCAGTGAAACTGTTTCATTGCTCGTTTTTGCTCCAGATTGCATAAGTTGATTTTATTCAGGGAGGCAACATCTATAAACTAAAAAAAAATGTATGAGTAGGTCAAGTTTATTGAGAAACATCAGTGATGCAGTTGCAGTATGTAAATTATTCTGGTCCTAGTGTATCATTTTCTAAAGAACTTCAACCAAAATATTACAACATAGAGAAGACTACATAGATAAAATTTATGATGAGGATGTTGCCCATAAAACTTGCTGAGGTTAAAGCTTGGGCAAGTTAACATACAAAAAAACACACACACAGCGCGGAAACGACAGGAAAGAAAAGGAGGAGACAGAACAGAGCGCTGACTTGCAACTAATCTTGATTGAGGAATGCGAACACATTCATGTCACGGCAGGCAAACCACACGTGACTGCCACAATATCAAAAATGTATACAGCTCTAACGTCATCACCGTATCACCAATCTGTCTCACAACGCACGCATTCATCTCAAAGATAAAAAAAATCAATCTGTTTTTGAGAAAGGATTGTAGACGCCCTACTAACGCATTAATATTTAAAGCGTGCGGTTTCTTCCGCTTCAATTATTCCACTTTTTTCCCCTTCGTTGTGCCCAGCAAGGACCTTATAGTGACGCGAAACTTCGATGTGCATGCAGCCACAATCCCTACAGTGAATGCCAAGGTGGCCGCTAATAGTGTTTTCACATTATATACTCATGCTTCTTCAACCTTATGTTTACGCACCTTCCTGTTTGTCCCACGTACCTTTTGCCACAGGACAGCGGGATCGAGTCTACACTACTTTCTGTGCATTGTACAAATCTATATGTTTTTTTTTATTTACCGTGATGAGCTGCTGCTTGCTTGCGGGTTTGTTTACTTGCGCACACATGGATTACAGCTTTCTCGGCGAGGCGAATCCAGCAGGCCCGGGAAGCAACGGAAAGGCTAAACCTTACGGCGATCACCAGGGTGGCCTAGGTCCAGCCGCTAATCTGCAGGTTTTAGATAAAGTTCTCTCCATTCCGTTCCATTTCATTCCATAGCACTCAGATGTTGGTATCATTCCCCACATTTTCCAAGTTATGTGTGATCCCATGCATATACGGTATTAGAGTAAACTTTCGATTTTTGTTGCAATCCAATATATACTGATTGACGCTCCTGGGTATTCTTCAACTTTTTCAGAATAGATTCTGTGACTAGAATTAGCAGACGTAGATGGATAACCTGCCGCTTTAAAGCGTTCTAGCTGTTTGCTGAAGCTCTCTGTAATTAGGTGGCAACACGGCCTTTTTAGGGCACTAATAAAGCACGTTGTGGTAATAGATCTCTTCACCAACTTAGTATGGCAGGAATCAAAAGGTATAGCAAGCGCTTGCTGGCGCAAGCCATTGCTACCTTCACACGGGATTTAACTCCGCCACAAGTTGTTTCGCATCTACTCAAGGAGGTTTAATTAATTTAGTTAGAGATGTCTTAGCCTCGCTTCTTGCCATTGCACCCGTATGCCATCTTAAGGAAGCCTGTGCAAGCCTTTGACAAACTAAGCGCTCATTCGCTCCTCTCATAGATCAACATAATGTCGTCGTATAGGCGAACGGCCGTCCATTGCTTCGCGCTCTTCGTGAAGCCGCCGATGCCCTTCCCGTTCCGTTCTTTCGCTGTGCGCACTAGGGGTCTTCGGCTCGCTGATGGCGCTTCGCAGCCATTTGTGTTTGGGCTGACTGTTGCACTATTCATTGTCAGTAGACCCAGTGGTCACTAGTGGTATTTGCCCGAATTCTGCCGAGGCACACTTGTCTGTAATGCCAATAGTGTTTGGGTACCGGTGAATGAGGCTGCGGCGATGGCGTAGTGGTTAGAGCATCCGCCTCACATGCAAGAGGTCCGTGGTTCAAATCCCGGTACCGCGCAGTTCCCAACCGGATTAAAAAAAATCCGCGTGTTCATGGAACTGCATTAAGAGGCCTGGGGTGCGGCCTCACCGGCAAACACCGCCGAGAACGCACTCCCTCACCAGAGAAGGATTGGCCACCCTGGTGCAGTATCTGGCCACTACCTCCCACATGCTTACGTCAAATAACTCATGGCCCTCAGTCCCCAGCAGCTGCGAAGCAACTGACCACGGCGGCGGTCAGATCTGCAACGCAGCAGAGGGTGCTAAGAAACTCTGGATCCGGACAGGCCGCCATTGGAACCTGAACTTGGCGACGTTTAACGCTAGAACCTTATCTAGTGAGGGAAGTCTAGCTGTACTATTCGAGGAGCTAGAGGGTGTTAAATGAGATATAATAGGGCTCAGTGAGGTTAGGAGGACAGATGAGGCCTATACGGTGCTACAGAATGGGCACGTCCTTTGCTACAGAGGCTTGGCAGACAGAAGAGAACTGGGAGTGGGGTTCCTAATTCACAGAAACATAGCTGGCAACATAGAGGAATACTATAGCATTAATGAAAGGGTGGTAGGTATCGTAATTAAACTGAATAAAAGATACAAGATGAAGGTAGTACAGGCTTACGCGCCTACATCCAGCCATGACGGCGCTTCAGTTGAAAGCTTCTATGAAGACGTGGAATCGGCAAAGAATAAGGTAAAAACACAGTATACTATAGTGATGGGCGACTTTAATGCAAAGGTAGGGAAGAAGCAGGCTGGAGACCAGGCAGTAGGAGATTATGGCATCGGTACTAGAAACGCCAGAGGAGAGCTACTAGTAGAATTCGCAGAACGCAATAATTTACGGATTTTGAATACCTTCTACCGAAAACGAGAAACCGCAAGTGGACATGGAGGAGCCCTAATGGTGAAAATAAGAACGAAATAGACTTTATAATGAGTGCACACCCTGGAATCGTGCAGGATGTGGAAGTGATTGGCAAGGTACGATGCAGTGACCATAGAATGGTACGGTCTCGAATTCGCCTAGACTTGAAGAAGGAACGACAGAAACTGATACGCAAGAAGCTAATCAATCAGCTAGCACTGAGAGGGAAAGTACAGGAATTCAGAGTGTCGCTGCAGAACAGGTACTCGGCTCTTAGTGAGGAAACCAACCTTAGCGTAGATACAATGAATGATAATCTGACGAGTATCATTACGAAGTGTGCAGTGGAAGTTGGAGGCAGGGTAGTTAGACAGGACACTGGCAAGCTTTCCCAGGAAACGAAGAACCTAATTAAGAAGCGTCAAATCATGAAAGTGTCAAGTACAACAGACAAAATAGAACTGGCAGAGCTTTCGAAGTTGATTAATAGACGTAAGGTATGCGATGTAAGAAGGTATAACATGGAGAGAATTGAACACGCTCTGAAAAACGGAGGAAGTGTCAAAGCATTGAAGAGGAAACTTGGGATAGGCAAAAGTCGAATGTATGCACTAAGGGACAAAGAAGGCAAAATAACTACCAATATGGATAGGATAGTTAAAATAGCGGAGGAGTTTTACAGAGATCTGTACAGCAGCCGAGACAACCACGACCTTAATACTATAAGAACTAGCAGTAACCCAGATTACACCCCACCAGTAATGATAGAAGAAGTAAGAAAAGCTTTGGAGAGCATGCAAAGGGGCAAAGCTGCTGGTGAGGATCAGGTAACATCAGATCTGCTGAAAGATGGAGGACAGATTGTGTTAGAAAAACTAGCCACCCTGTTTACGAGGTGTCTCCTGACGGGAAGAGTACCAGAGTCTTGGAAGAACTCTGACATCATCGTAATACATAAGAAAGGAGATGACAAGGACTTGAAGAATTACAGGCCGATCAGCTTGCTCTCTGTAGTATACAAGCTATTTACAAAGGTAATTGCTAACAGAGTAAAGAAAACATTAGAATTCAATCAACCAAAGGAACAAGCAGGATTTCGAACAGGCTACTCAACAATTGACCACATTCATACTATCGATCAGGTAATAGAGAAATGCTCAGAGTATAACCAACCACTATACATAGCCTTCATAGATTACGAAAAGGCGTTTGATTCAGTAGAAATATCAGCCGTCATGCAAACACTGCGGAACCAGGGCGTAGATGAAGTATATATAAACATTCTGGAAGAAATCTACAGGGGATCAACTGCTACCATAGTGCTTCATAAAGAAAGCAACAGAATACCAATCAAGAAGGGTGTAAGGCAGGGGGACACAATTTCCCCAACGCTATTTACCGCGTGCTTACTGGAGGTTTTCAGAAGCCTAGAATGGGAACAGTTAGGGATAAGAGTCAATGGAGAATACTTTAGTAACCTGCGCTTCGCCGATGACATTGCATTGCTGAGTAACTCGGGGGATGAATTGCAACTCATGATTACGGAGTTAGACAAGGAGAGCAGAAAGGTGGGTCTTAAAATTAATCTGCAGAAAGCGAAAGTAATGTACAACAACCTCGTCAAGGAGCAGCGCTTCGAGATAGGTAATAGTGCACTTGAAGTTGTAAAAGACTATGTCTACTTAGGGCAGGTAATAACCGCAGAGCCGAACCACGAGACTGAAGTAACTAGAAGAATAAGAATGGGGTGGAGCACATTCGGCAAGCACGCTCAAATTATGACAGGTAGATTGCCACTATCCCTCAAGAGGAAGGTATATAACAGCTGTATATTGCCGGTACTTAGCTACGGAGCAGAAACCTGGAGACTTACAAAAAGGGTTCAGCTTAAATTGAGGACGACGCAGCGAGCAATGGAAAGAAAAATGGTAGGTGTAACCTTAAGAGACAAGAAGAGAGCAGAGTGGATTAGGGAACAAACGGGGGTTAAGGATATCATAGCTGAAATCAAGAAGAAGAAATGGACATGGGCAGGGCATGTAGCGCGTAGACAGGACAACAGCTGGTCATTAAGGGTAACTGACTGGATTCCCAGAGAAGGGAAGCGGGTTAGGGGGAGACAGAAGGTTAGGTGGGCAGATGGGATTAAGAAGTTTGCGGGTATAAACTGCCAGCAGCAAGCACAGGACCGGGTTCACTGGCGGAACATGGGAGAGGCCTTTGTCCTGAAGTGGACGTAGTCAGGCTGATGATGAACGAGGATTCATTCGCTGAGTATAGGGGCGACGCTAGCAGGGCGTTGGAGATACCCCGCTATACTGGGTGGGGACACTGCGGGGACTCGAGACCTCCCAAAATTTTCGTCTGCTATGTCCCTTTCCCCATAAGAAAACATACTCACAATAAAATGCGTGACAGCCTGCACAGAGAGACAATGAACTTTATTCGATCCTAGAAAGTTACTGATAGAACGCCCTGGTTCCTTGCCCTTCTAGACCAACTCACAACTAATGGTCCCCCCCTTCCCCCGTGAAAAAATCCTGCTGCCACCCTTGTTGCTAAACGATTTCGCTGTTAAAATTATCACATGCTGATGAAGATAGTTGAAGTTGCGGATGCCTGTTGGCAAGATAGGAGCCATGTAGATCGATGAATTGAGCAGGATGTCGGCCTTTCATAGCTTCGTCTTTCACTATGTGCTTGAATGAACGAAAGGAGAGATAGATATAGCGAAAATGGGTTGTCCTTGTCTATAGGGTGACGTGAGACAACGAATGCCCGAGAGAAACTTGCAATCAAACAACTGCAAACATGCCACAGTCTACTCTAGGGAAGTCGATGAGCTGCCCGTGAACACTAGTACCAGACGTTCTGTACTAGTACTATTTTGCAGTACCACGGTGAACTTTTTAGAAAAAGAGGTTAACGATTTAGAGCGCTCGGTACTCTACTATGGGAGAGCTATAAGCCATCCCGTGGGCCTCACACTTGATGAAGCCGCATCGACCAAAATTACGCCCGATCCGGGCCTATATTGTAACGACGCAGGGCCCACCCTGCCTCCATGACGCCATGTGGTGCCGAGAGGGCAATAACAATCCTATGCGCATTAAATGTGTCAAGCTAAAAGCACAATGAATCAGAGCTGCCTTCTTTTGAAACCACCTCAGTAGCACAGGCTTTGTTAACAATTTTCTTTGATGAAGTGTTCAATATGGTCACAGCTAGGGCTCAAACAGGATTCCCCCGCCACCAACCCGGCGGAAAAGTCGAATTCGCACCGTATCGATTCGCAGGGACACGCGGATTTGAATAATTAAAAAGGTGGAACTCGACTTTCGTGGTGAGTGTATTCTTGTATACCTGAGCCGTGGGTGGTTTCCGTATTCGTGAAACTAAAACGCGCGCTCCAAACAGACGTGCGGCCGCCCTCGCAGACAAAACGTGGGCGCCAATGCCAGACACATGTTGGAGCCGTGCGGTTAATAATAGCCACAATTACGCAGCTAAACGGCGAACCTGGTGGGTGAAAGGTTAAGGAACGGGCGAACACGAAAGATGATTAAGCGGAGAAAGAGGCCCTGGAAAGTTTCATGGTGCGGTTCGATGTCGAAGCTGCTGCGTATGAGGAAGCGTTGAGTACGCACGTACAAAAATAAAGAAAGATAGATAGAAAGAAAGAGTATGATGGAGAGGTGGGACTTCAAATACATCACGAATAAGAAAGCAAGAATAAGAAAAGATAGTGAGGCGCGTCTGTGTTAGCGTCCGCGTATGTACACTTCAAGCTCACCAAAGTCCAGATTTTTTATCTTAAGTAACCACGACGTGGTTGTGAAGTATACGGTGGCAGATGAAGTAACTTGCAATAATAACAAGTTATGATGTATTGATCCAAACAAGGTGGGCTGATGTATTGATCCAAACAAGGTGGGAAGACATGAGTATTCTGAACATGGACCATTCGTGGCGCTGAAGTTTAAACGAGTGGTCTTCTCTTCAAGGTAGCATGTTTCTGCAGGTTTTCTGATTATTTATAAATTGTTTTAAAAGAAAGAACCAGTCAGCAAACCGATGGTTCTTGTTGATATTATCTGGCGTTTTAAGTCCCAAAAGCGCGATGTGGGTATGAGCGGCGGCGTTGAGCAGGGAGGGCTTTGTAATTTTAGACCATCTGGTATTTTTAACAGGCACTATAATATCGCACACTACACGGGCTTCTACCATTTCCCGTCCATCGAAATGCGACTGCTTGGGCCGGTAACGAAGCCGTGACCATCGGGTGAGTAACCACAGCACATCACCACGGTGGATGAGGGTTCCAGTCAAGAGACATGCCGCATACATATATATTGGAGCTTATAAGTTTGAGAAGGATCATCTAAATGT
Source organism: Rhipicephalus annulatus (assembly GCA_013436015.1). NCBI lineage: Eukaryota > Metazoa > Arthropoda > Arachnida > Ixodida > Ixodidae > Rhipicephalus > Rhipicephalus annulatus. The sequence continues at coordinate 105,916 of WOVY01000065.1, read as the reverse complement.
TAGCATAATTATAGAAGTGTTATCGAATTCGTTCACTTAAAGAGAAGATGGTTTTCGTGTGAGCAGCTGGGACCATTACGGCGCCTGGCTCAGTACCGGCTCCTCACCTGCTTCTCTTATTAGAGACGCGTGGTTTTGTGTTCCATGTCTCCAGAATGATGAATGAATAAATTTTATTAAACCTCCGGCAGTTGAGAATGATGTTTTAGGGTCAAAGCTCCTAACGCCGAGGGTCGTACGTCCCGTGCTCGTAGCAGTAGCCAGCTCTTGTTTAGTTTTTAAATGTCTGCTGGATAACGGTTTTTGTACATAGTAAATATATAATGAAAAGATGTCGCATGGTGGTACTACTTAGTGTTCACTATATGAACGGACGGATGGACGGACGATCGCATGAATGGATGGATGGATGGATGGATGGACAGACAGACAGACAGACAGACAGACAGACAGACAGACAGACAGACAGACAGACAGACAGACGCATGGACAGACAGACGGACGGACGCATGGAAAGACAGACGGACGGACGCATGGACAGACAGACGGACGGACGCATGGACAGACAGACGGACGGACGCATGGACAGACAGACGGACGGACGCATGGACAGACAGACGGACGGACGCATGGACAGACAGACAGGCGCGGACCCATGGACAGACAGACGGACGGACGCATGGACAGACGGACAGACAGACGGACGGACGCATGGACAGACGGACAGACAGACGGACGGACGCATGGACAGACGGACAGACAGACGGACGGACGCATGGACAGACGGACACACGGATGGACGCATGGACAGATGGACACACGGATGGACGCATGGACGGACAGAAGCAAGAATGAACGGACGGATGCTTCGCCCCACTGATCCTCATTCAATCCGTGGATATGCTGATTTTTTTTTTTTTGCGTCGGGTAACTGTGGCCTGTTGCGAAAGACGGCGACGCCAACACGGTCCCGAAGGCGCCACTGCTTTCAACTCCGCCGGGAAGGTCACCAGCCGTTTGGTAGCGTATGTTTCTCAGCTCGCGACTGCTTCTGCGCAGAGCTGATAAGACAAGCGGCCGAGACGACGGTGAGTTAAACAAGGTTTATGTACAGCATATATACAGAGGCGTTACAAATTCGGCACTGGGGCCGACAGAGACTCGAAGAGCCGAGCTCTCCTCTCTAACACATAGGTCAGCTTTTCGCCTAAGACCACCGATCGCGACACGCCGCAGGGCTTTTTTTTATATGCACCGGGTCCAACCAAAATGTCCAATCAGAAGCGCCGCTGGTCGTCAGGGCAGATTCCTCCAATGGGGTTGCCGCTGGGCCACGTCAGACCCCCAGACACGAAGACGCCGGCTCGCTGTCACGTGCGCTGCTGACTCACTGCACGTGGGCCAGAGAGGAGCCGCGCGTGTTTACGCCGTTGAGTTGTTCGTGTCAGGCGGACTGCGGGCTGGCCCTGACCCAGATTGCCTTTTCAGAGGCACGGACGTTTGCTGAGGACTCGCTGGCATAACAGGCCTTAACTTGAGAATCCAATTGCGGTATCAAAATACTAATGAGAAGATGGATTACACACCTGTTATCTCGTTTACACATGACCTTTTCTCGTGAATTTGGGCAATGCATACAAGCTATGTCAATAAAAATTATTTGAGAGATAACTTCGTAATGATTATGGTTGATAAGGAACCCACCAAGTCAATAACGTTCTTCGTTTTTTTATTCCCATGGTAATTGTATAAAATTTGTAGCCGCATTTTTGCCGTTGGCGTCGCCATCAGGTTTACCATAAAGTTTAGTGGATAAAATCGCCCCACGCGTGATATGTTTTATGTGGAAGTTAAGGCGGGAAAGGACGACTGACGGGCGCGGACCAAGCAATACGAACTGGCCCTCGCGCAGGAGGCGCATGGAGTGGTTCCGTGGGGGGATTGGGGAGGTTGCCTGGCTCTGGCGGGAAAATGTGCACATTGAACGGCTGGATGTGGCCGCCCTGGTTGCATACGCCCTATCTTCAGAGAGGATCTGCAGACGGCTCACACCCTTGCATGTTTCGTCATAAACTTTTCGTTGAAGCTATAAAACAGCACGAAGGACGCTTCGTTCACTGCAGCGGTCGTGTTTCCTACTTCACTGTTTTGCTCAGTCGAGCCACATTCAATGCTTAAGCAGTGGGCTTCTGGGCTTGCTTCTTGTGATATTACAGTTTGCTGCTAGTGCATTCGTTGCTTCACTCTTGAGGCGAAAGTGTCCTTGTCTATTGCCTTAATTCCATGATCTTTCCGGGTAAAAAAAAATGGTGTTCCGCATATGTGGAATAATACATTTCATTCTCAGCGCCAGTGTCTTTCGCAGATTTTTCGCAGTTTACGGGAGTAAGAAAATTACTTATGCAAACGAAAAAGATGGCAGAATTGTTTTCCCGTCGGCAGATTCCAGCTTGAAGAGAAAACCTCGCAATTGTTTATGCATTCAGTCGATTTGATTGTATTGTTCTTATCCGTGGCGATGATTATACAAAAGCGTAGCAGCACTAGCCACATTTAGGAGCCCGCAACAAGAAAGGAAGAAAGGAAGGCGCCAGTTGGTCAAAGCTAATCCGAGACCCCTATCCTGTATTGCGTGCCTCAGAACCTCGTTGTGGTTCTGACGCCTAAAAAACACAAAAACAATGTAATTATTCTCTTTCTAATTTACTTAATTCATTTTTATACTATCTCGTCATTGCGGTAGATAAAGCAGCGAAAGAATGGCTGGCGCCGTATTCTCACGGACAGCGCCACCACGCTAGTCTCCGTTCCTCATTCCATCTCTCTCTCTTTTACATTTGCACATTCGGGTGGGATGCTAGTGGCAACGGCGCGTTGCGTCAGAAAAGCGAAACGCACCACTTCCCCAACGATCTTTCATTTTATTTATTTTTGGCGCGCGCGCGCCTTCCATATTACCTGTACCTCGTCTCGTCCGCAGTCGTGGGCATATGAGCGTACAACCCCCACCCCCACCCCCCAAACCCTGCGCACCCAGGCACCGTTATCATCGCCGCTAGCCGCGGTGGTCACGGCTGTGCTTTTTAGGCGGAGCGGATAGACTGGCGTTGGTGCTTCGTTTCCTGGAAGCGTCGAAATACCGCAGAAGTTAATCATCGTCCTCTCTCTCTTTTGCAACGCATCTCTCTCTGTAGTCGCACACTCTCCCCCTCTTCCTCTTCTCTCTCTGAACGGCCACGAGACCCCTTCCTGGCTGTCGACTGTACTTCTGGCAAGTAGTGACCTAAAGCACTGCAAGTTGCAACACTAGTCCACTGTTTCCTTTCTTTCTTTTTTCTTTCTTCCTTTCTTTCTTTTCTCATTCTTTTATTTTTCTTGTTCGTGCTGCAAACGTTATTTGCTGTTTGTTCAGTGACTAAGTACTTACTAAGCCACCAGCGGCCACAATCGATTCCACTGTTACCTTTTTGTTTTCTTTTTGTCGATGTCGTGTGGTCTCACCGTTCCATGGTGACGGGTATTTCGCGCCCATAAATTACCTGCGCCCATATCGTCGTCTAGCTTTCCCGCACTTCGCTTTCAGCTGTCTTGCTCGCTTGTTGCCTTTCTGTGTTTTTTTTTTAAACTCCGCACCGAATCACGCTTTTTTTTTTCTTTCCTGTCCCTACATACCACGAAGATGTTTTTGTCTTCACGTGTACCTCTTCAAAACCAAGTCGTTTGTTTCATTGAACGTATAGCAGGCGATAAATTACCGCGGGTATCAGGGAGGAATCCTCCCCGTGCTGTTCTCTCCCGCTGTTTCGATAAATTCTGATAGAACGAGATAACTTTTCGCGACGAGCTTGAAATGATGTATAAAGCGTGTTTATGAGCTTGATTGTCGCTGATAAAAGCTAGTGGTATACGTGCACTAACTCGGATCACCCAGTCAAAAGAAGAAATTGGGCACAGCTGTAATAATAGTACGTGGGGCTTTACGTCCCAAAACGAAAATTTGATTATGAGGGACGCCGTCGAGGAGGGCAATCATCTGGTGTCCATAAGGAAATTTCGATCATGTGGTGTTCTTTAATGCGCCCTGACATCTCACAGCGAAGGGGCCTTCGACATTGCCTCTATCTGAAAGCGGCCTCCACGGTCATTTTCGAACCTACGTCCTTCGGGCCAGCAGTTGAGAATCGCAGCCGCTGCACCACCGCTGCGGATTGTAGGCGACTGTAATCTTTGGCCTAGGGCTCTATAGACCCTAGCACGTCGGCATTCCTGTACCCTAGTGCATTCCTTCAGGTTATAACCTCGCGTTTCGTGGCGCGGCGGCAGCGGATCACCAAGGCCACTTCGAAAGAAGTGCGTGATTATAATGAGCTCCACCAGGTAGTGCCACGATCCCAGCCATTCTCAAAAGGACAATGGTTGTTCAATAGCCTCATTGAATTTCTAATAATTATACTTATAGCGTAATGATCCTCATCTTACGATAGCCTATGCTCCGATTAAGATGTGTATTCAGTATAACTCTTAACTTAAAAGGACCATTACACGCACTTTTAACTCGTTCTCTGTGTTGTGAGGGACCGCCTCGGTGGAACATTGGCTATGATGCTCGGCTGCTGAGTCTCGTGTACTGTGGGATTTCAGTCAACTTCAGTGCAATTGGTCGAGAATATAGTTTATAACAAGCACTTATAGGTGAGTGGCCTCAGTCAGGCAACAATAGCGCACTCGCAAGCCATGATGTCACAAGTAGAAGGACAAACCGCTCGCTCGGCGAGCGTCTGTATTAGGGCCAACGATATTGTTTCGTGGTCAGCTGCGCGTACAATAGGGCTATTAGAGCTTGCGTGTGTTGGGCATTGAGAACTAGAACATGCAGCGACTGAAACTTTGGTAAATTACTACGGCTCCACTACGTGAAGCACATGAGGGTGACACACGCTACGTCAAAATGGCAGTCGCCGGAGTAGGAAGGGGTTTATAACAGGCGACTTACACGGCTTTTTTTTTGCAATGAAATATTCTTTCGAAATATTTATTTTTTCATGTGTGTAACAGAACCTCCACTTCTATTTTTCCCAGAAAACAGCAATTTGGTAGATGATTGTGTCTTGGACCCTTTATATATACCTAAACCATTGATTTCGTACTGGCTTCATTTTTTTTTGCAAGACTTCTCACATGAAAGTGTTTTATGACGGGGTCCTTCAAGACATCAGTGACGTGTTTCCGTGACGGAAATGACGTCGAGAAAATACGTACAAACCGAGGAGAAAAAGTTTCCTCAATGGGGGTCAGACTCATGACCTCTGAGTTCGCGACAACAGATGCCGGGCACGCTATAGGATGTCCTACAGTCAAATTCTTTGTAGCATTTACAAAAAAATACACCTTTTATGTCTACCACTGTCACATCACAGCCTTCTTGGAAAAGTGCAATAAGACATCATGACCAGGGTATCCTCGATTACTTGATAGATTGATATGTGTGGTTTAACGTCCCAAAACCACCATACTGAGGTCATGAGAGATGCCGTAGTGGAGGGCTCCGGAAAGTTTGACCACCTGGGGTTCTTCAACGTTCCCCCAAATCTGAGATCACGGGCCTACAGAATTTTCATCTCCATCGAAAATGCAGCCGCCGCCGCCGGGATTTGATCCCGCGACCTGCAGGTCAGCAGCCGAGTATCTTAGCCACTAGACCATCACGGCGGAGTCCCCGCGATTACTTCGTTCAACGCGTCGTTTCTAGGCGTCGGTCCCACTCAGCGCATTTCCAACAGCAAAAGTGCTATTTTGTCAACGCCTTAACAGGTGGCGACCTTGGCACGAGCGTCGGCATCGCTCATAGCATTTATCCATACCAAACCTCTGCAATCTCTGGAACACGCCTGCGTCTAGACGTAGCTCCGCGTTGCC